>CM051028.1:76056913-76659830 GCA_027627225.1 Congeria kusceri
ACAAACAACATTGGTACCCAGCATATGTGCAAACACAGAAGTATTTTTCTTGAGTCTAAGTCTGTTCTTTATTCTTACATCTAAGAATGGGTTGGTGAATACGTGCCCAGAGGGAACAGTTGGAGATGTAAAAGCGAAATGCCAACACTGCCAACAATTTGAATTACTTACAAATCATTTATCATATCTTAATTGTGACCATCATTTATAACTTACAATAATTTTTAACTGTTAATTCTATAAATATGTTGTACTCAAAAGTACTCGTGAGTACTTTATGGAGTACTCGGTACTTACTTAAGTACATGCACTAAATTGAGTAATCAGTACTTACTCAAGTACTTTGGAATTATAAAATACTCGGTACTTACTTAAGTACTGATCTTCAGTACTCCACCTATCCCTGTGTCATCTATATAGAAAATATAGTGGAAAACAAAAACAATCAAAAAAGTTGTGTCGCTCCTTCCTTAGTCTTCCTTAGTAAATTCCTTTTGAAGAACCATTAAATCATGAATGGAATATTAAAAGAACAACTAATAAATGTGACATTGTACAACAGTCTTGGCAGGTAAAACACACCTGTAGTTTAAAGATCTGTAAATGAAAAAAGATTTTGCATGGGAAAAATACTGTTGCCTTGTTAATATTCAATCACCTTTAGAAATGTTCCAATGTATGTATTTTTTGGGTTTCAGCAAATGGCAGGGTGATAAAGGTGCTGTACACAGTTTATGCCGGTGCTCTTTAAATCACCTGTTGTCTGCAGGGCGAACTATTAAATTATGGGACCTAGCAAAGAAACAGCTCTTAAAAGTATGTTTTATTCAAATATTTGTGTAAAAATAGGAATTGAATACAACTTCATAGTTGGGAAAAAAAAATGGTTTACCTTGTTATGACCCACATAACTCTGGTAACTTTATTCAGCAAGTTCCAATAGAAATGTGAATTTACCATCATTTTCTTGAAATGAGTACTTTAATATTAAAATTTATATCTGTTCCAAATTGTTGCACTTGGCATGAGACCAGGGATGACAAAATCAATTGTTTGTATAGCCTAGCTTTTTCCAGTTCATGAAGGGAAAAGTGAAATGTTGCCACATTTATTTAATAATTACTTTTCAGACCAGCTGCAAACAGCATTTGTCAAAAAAAAGACTAGTTAGGTTGAAAATAAAATATTGTTTGTTCCCCTCCGCGACCCATGCTAATATCGGTAGGTCGTAAAAATATTTTATTTCTATACACAATGAGTCATTTTCATTCATGTTTTCCTTATGTTCGAAATATTACGTTATAGTATAAATTCTTAATATTTTCGTTGTAGTAGATTAATAACGTTCTGCTTATTTACGTAATACTAGGTTCTAATTACCTTACAATAATTTATCAAAATTGATAATATACGTTAAAAACAAGAGCGTTAATTATAAAAACCTGTTAAAACAAAGAAGTAATAGCGTGACGTTGCAATTTGCCAGGCATCCAAAACAGAATGCTGTTAGCAACAGCCATAGCAACGGTGACTGTCAAACTTAGGCTAGCTTAGCATGTGAATAGTGTTTAAAAGGATCAATCTGTTATACTGTATCTGAACAACGCAAATGCTAAGTGCGAAATGAATTAGCATTCTATGGGAATAAAAACAAATAGGACTTTGTTCATTAATAAAAAGCAACAGAACATTGTTGATAAAATAAAAAGAAAAGGCGCTGAAGTTTATTTACTTTCATTTTTGACAAGGACTTTAGTTCCACTAACTTTCATTCAAATGTTGCCTCAGCCAAAGTTTTTGCATAATTCTAATCCGTGTTCAGTGATGAGTTTGAATAACACTTTTGTTAATTATTACTAGATCTAGTAATTGTATTTTTTTAACAAAATGAGACGTTTGACGCAATCAGTTTGTCGAGTTACATGATGTAATTCATATTCTTAGCAAACGGTTCCTCTCACCAAAATCCACCAAAAATATTATTTACTATTTTAATTTGTAGTAATTTACTACAAACGCGCTGTTTAAAACACATATCTATAACAAAACACATACCTAACGCAAATGTGTTACCAATGACTTGCACCTTTACCAATTAAAATTAGAATGAGGGGGTGGTAAACGACAACGCTTATTTGCATGTTGGAAATTTTATGCGTTCTCATTGGCTGACTGTTTGGCTCTTGTTAAGCTGACTCCTCCTGCGTCAAGATTTTATCGATAATGGACTCATGGTGCATAAAGGCGAGTTTGTTAATTGCCGGTGGGCGTTCTTTGTCTTTAAAAAAAAACATGCATATGCGAGCGGAATGGTTGCGCCATAGAATTTGACACTGAATGTAAAAGCATGTGTCAAAATACGCCGCATTACGCGTTACCGAGAACTGTCCGTTTAAAGTCATTGTATAAGCGTCTTTTGAAAGTAAGATTTGTACACGCTATTGGATTCTTTAAGGAATTGCACCCCGCATTTTCACACACAAATAAAATAAAATATTGTTTTCTTTGGTCTATACAAAATTTTGGGTCGCAGCGATTTTGCTGGGTCGGTCGGGGGAGGGGCAACAAACAATATTTTATTTTAGGCCTTAGACATAAGATTTTGCTTCCCTTTTGATTTGGTATGAAAAAAAAATCAATATCTATTTATGTATTGTTATTTGACCAATGTTAATGATTTCTTGAAATCTTGTCAAAATGCAACCCAATGTGTTAATTGTAGACATTTACTGGTCACGCTACGGAGGTATTCAGTATTTTGCACGTCCCAGTAGGGGGAGACGACACAGTAGATCATTCATACTTCCTGTCTGCAGCAATGAACGACAGACTGGTCAATGCTTGGTAAGCATTTGTATTGGCTTGCATTTTACCATCATTAAACAACACTCTGTTTCATGTTAACTTTTTTTCATTGACTTTTGTGTTGAATTTTCCCCTGTACATTTTAAATATGAGTTTGTTTACATTGATTACTTGCAAAATTGAAACACAGATGCTAATGAATTTGTTGATATGATGTTTGATGAATCTAAATTTATTTTTAACCATGTGACATTTTGGAAATAAGTATAGACCTTAGATTTAATTTAATGAGATAAAGCCTTTTCATGGATTGTAGAAGCTGTGCATTTCTGTAATAAGTGTTAACTTCTATTTAATTAAATTCAATTTTTAAAAGAGTGTAAACAAATCTTATCAATTATTTAACTTTTTCCAGGCACATAGACACTTCTTCCAAAGACAAAAATGCCCTGGCTGCCTTTTCACTCACTGATGAACCTGTTTCTCTTCAGACATCTTCTCATGAAAAGGTAACATATTTAACCTTTACTTGTGTGTTGTTTATATAATGAAGTCAAAATGCACAAAATGTAATGTTTTTATATTTTTTGTAAACAAAAAATAGTGGCAATCAAGTAGCTTTGGGTATGGACATGTGTATATATCGGCATTTAAATATACTTCATGTGTTTTGACACCTGCTATTTTCTTAAAACAGTTTGTAAATTTTGTTATAGTATTTATTGTGCTCAAAGTACTCCTGAATGGTTGTTGTTAAACTTTTGTCATTGCTTTTGCTTTAGCGATAGAATCTGGCTGAGAATGTTTGATTGTATACAGTATTTAATTACTGTTATGTGGTTGTTTTCAGGCCATTGTTCTCGTTGTTGTTACAAAGTGTGGAAAGGCATTAATATTTGAGCACACATTGAATGGGTGAGTGCGTTTTTCTTGAAATTCATAATGACTTAAAAAATTGTACCTTTCATGATATCACAACGCAAGTTTGCAAAATGTCGTAAATATATGTTTAACAAGTGATATCTAATCTTTCTGATTATTATTATTTGAACAGAATGATGAATTTGTGTGTGTTTTGGGCATATTCATGAACATTACAATTCCAAAATGATTACAAGTAATGGCGTCAGTCTATAAAATATGATTTTATACAATTCTGTCATCATTTCTGTGATAAAAGAGTTGAAGATGTGTTTTGGATCATGATCAATTTTGTTTGGTGAAATATTACATGTACAATTATAGGGAATTCTGTGAACTAGGTGTAGTAAAGTCGTTCATGTGATATTGTGGTGGTATGGGAGATCAGTCTTTAACAGTTTGGTACCTTATCTTGGACTTGACAAAGTATGTACATTGTCATTTTCATACTGTCTGACAGTTGCTATTTCCATCTCAAAGCACTGTGCATGGTCTTCATCCCTGCCAGTCGTAGTTCTAGGTTCCCCAGACTTGACATCTGTGTGCACTTAAGTTGTGCACGCGGCTGTATCCCTGGGGTAGATTACCTCCCTGTCTGTACAGTCAGTGTAACCCAGTAGTGCAGCTGACTATCTAGGCAGGAACATCTTCATACATGCATGTATCAAACTGTCATTCTTATCACATTCTTACTGTACGGCATGCCTATGTTTATTTATAGCTCGGACACTTTAACCTCACACTGACCGTTTATGCGTGACTATATTACAAATCCGTTACCATGAATATATAAGCTTTCATACTGAGATCGAATTATATCACTGAAAAATGTGAAACATGTTATGAACAAAACCGAGTATAAATATAGGAAACAATTGAAGCGCGTGATGTATGCTAATAAGAGTTCATGAGTGTCAGTTTAATGTGTCCGAGCTATGCCTGTTGATTATCTCGGCCCAGAAAGATTTCTTGTTTTCTGGTATTTGGTTGTAACTTGTTGTTTATTTCAGACTATCCTTTGTGATACCAAAATGTACATGTTTTGGCTGTTGTCTTTTGGTCATTTCATGTTCATATTCATCTGGTATATCAAATTGCATCATATCATTTGCACTTTCCATGGGTACATGACAATGGTTACATGTGTGACCATTTTTTACAAAGATATATTGAAAGTTAACAGAGGGGTATCAAAATATAACTGACATTTGCCTATAAAACCAGTCAAACTTGAAATTCTTTACCAACTTAAAACAATATACCAGCATTCTAGTTTAAATGGTTAATTTTCAAATATGATTTGTGACAGTGCATGTATATTTTGTTTGTCTAAAAGCAGCAAGCTTTCAGCAAGTCTTGAAATTGTGTCCAGTCCCAGCTTGTATGCTTCCACCCAGCTAATAGTTGAGACCTGTTGCAATAATGTGTGTATATGATCCACACACCTTGACAGGGCACTTTCAATTTCAGGAAGTTAAAGAAACCCCTGTTGCCAAAGGTAACGATCCAGATAGCCAGTGACTGTGGGAAGGGAGAGGTGCCCCGGCCTATACAGATCCTGGCTGCGTACGTCTGTGATGAAGAGAACCACAAGCTGATACTTGTACACGGGAACCATCTGAAACCTACTTTTGAAAAAGTGGTTAGTAACAAAATTTCCACCATACCTAAATGATTCTCATAAAGAATGCTTTTCAATATATGTCATAACTGATTAAATAATCTGTAAAGCTACTCTTTATGCATTGTAGAATAATTACACAAGTTTCATATATTTAATTACAGGCTTATTCAACGTCAGAGTCTGAAATGTGCTTGGTACGAGAGGACCCCATGAAGTCTGTATATAGAAAAGAAACCAGTGTTTCTAAAGTAAGTAAATTTGTTGGAATCTATGTACTGGGTATGAACATTGGCAAGGAATGTTTATTGGCATTTTGTCCATATAAGAGCTGAACCAATACCAGTCCAACTTAAAAAAGACTCCAGTAGTGTTGGCATTGGCCTGATGGCACTGAATTATACATTCAAAAAAGAAAAAGTACTCGTATGAAAAATAGATGTCAGAGGTTTTCCTAGGTTATTGGAATATTCCCAGTTCCATTGTTATGATTAGAGTTGTATCAATTTTCAAGGTGAAGACCCCGGATGTGTCTAAGGACATGACGTTGTTGGTCCCTGGTCAGATGGCTCCCAGTCTTCCCACACAGGAGCAGACGTCACGGAGAAAACGGAAGACGTCTGTTGGTGAGGTATGTAACCATTTTGACTACACCCCCAATTTTAAGGTCAAATGAATTTGTATCTCAAGTTAAGAAAAGTCAAGAAAACAATCTCAAGTTGACATCAAGTCAAGAAAACAGAAAACATTTGAGGGGCATCGTGGGAAAACCAAACTTAATGCATGTGCGTAAAGTGTTGTCCCGGATTAGCCTGTGCAGTCTGCACAGGCTAATCCAGGACGGCACATTCCGCCTACAGTGGATTTATGCTTAGAAGAGACTTCCTTGAAACAGAAAATACCATAAAAGCAGAAAGTGCCGTGTCGGATTACAGGCTAATCCGGGACGACACTACGCACATGCATTAAGACCGGTTTTCTCACGACGCGCCACATTTTATATATTCAAAAAGGTTTTTATTGTGCAGAAAATGCAGCCACAAAACAGTCAATTGTAAATTTAATCTTGTACTGTTTTGGTTTACCATGTTTTTATTCAGCCAAGATCCTGATTTCTCTAGTAAGTCATAGTATATTGCAAGTTTTAGTTCTGATGAATTTGAATTTTGGACATCTGTTTTTTATATCATATATTATGGAAATGAGCAACAGAACCAGATCATTTCAAGCTGGAGAAATTATCGAAAAACCCCACAATTTTACAATTTAAACTATATTTTCAAGCACTAAATTTCGGCCATTAATGTTAAAATCTTATTTTCAGATGACAATGGAACAGAGGCTGAGTGCCATCAGCCTGGAGAAGCCCAAGACGGGTCCCAAGCAGCCCCCTCGTGCCGACACCCTGGTGACACTGCTTGTACAGGGGCTGCAGAGTCAGGACAGCCAGCTGCTCAATGTACGGGTGCAGGGGTTTGAATTCCAAGTTAATGTGTTTAGTCATAAGGAGACTAGAATATTTATAAAAAAATCTTCTGGACTTGTATTCTTCTGTGTTCCTTATTTTAACACAGATTTAACTCATAATTTCCAATGAGGAAGGGTAGCAAAGGGGATTTGATGAACCCTCATTAATAAAAGTAGTGGGAACAGATACTTGTCAGAACCTTTCTTATGCAAATAAGCAACATTTTAATGAATTACCAGTCTTCTGTATTGCTGTATACAATTTGCGAGACAAAAACATAGTTGTCCTAATAAATTTTAACATGGTGAAAGATTTCAAATTGGAAAGTACATTTTATGAAATAAACGCTGTGTTACCTGTTTCTTATATGATCATAATTTGTTTATGCTACTTCTTCAGAGCGTGTTGCGAATGCGTGACAAGAAGCTGATAGACAACACACTGAGGAAGCTGCCCGTCCAGCTGGTGATACCCCTGGTGAAGGAGCTCACACGCCGCATGCAAGCACATGCTGAGAGGTACACACACAATCTCGTAGTTTGTTCTTGGTTTACTGTTTGACTAAAATGTGTCTTCATGCTGAGAGGTACACACACAATCTCGTAGTTTGTTCTTGGTTTACTGTTTGACTAAAATGTGTCTTCATGCTGAGAGGTACACACACAATCTCGTAGTTTGTTCTTGGTTTACTGTTTGACTAAAATGTGTCTTCATGCTGAGAGGTACACACACAATCTCGTAGTTTGTTCTTGGTTTACTGTTTGACTAAAATGCTAGTCTTCCTGCTGTGCTGTACAAATCTTAAATTCTAACATGATGCTCGCTAATTTTTCTATAGACAAGGACAAAATTATCGCTGTTAAACTACCCAATAAACTACGCAAAAAGTAGTCCTGATTCTGAGCGGAGCATAGTAAAATGTAGTTCTAATTAGAACTGCAAAAATATTTGTCAAATAATTTTTGCATTACAGTTGTTTATTGGCCAATCAACAACAATTTGGAGTTCTGATGCTTAGGAATTAAGACCACGAGAGCGTTATCCATAATGGTTTAATAGCCACACATCAGAACGACAAAGAGTTGTTTATTGGCGATAAACAACAGATAAATTAAAACTTATTTCTTAAATAAATGAAATATGTATTTCATAGTACAATGTTAGTGCTGCTAATGCAGCAGGGTTTTTTTGTAACTTAATACAGTATTATTTGGCTGTACCAATATCTTCTGTTCTTGCTATGCTCTCTTGTTCTTTGCTATGCTGTACTGATTTGTAATGCACAAATGTACTATGTGTTGTTTTCAGTGCTTCCCCAAATGTTGCCTGGATGAAGTCAGTGCTCTCTGTTCACACATCATATCTCATGACGGTCAGTTGCTTTCTTCAGACATTTACCTAGAAAATCTTTATATTATACATGTATCTGCCGCAAATAACTGTAAAACCTTGTGTACTAGTGCAACTCCAAAAACATTTTAGACTAAGAAAAAGTACTTTTGAGCTCGCTGCCTAATCTTAAGCCAGTACATTACAATAAATGAACTAAAGTCCTTAAAAACAATACTTTTCAATAAATGGGTATCGGGAATTAATTGTTAATATTTTGTTGTTTACCTTCTTTTCAGTTCCCAGAGATAGTGGATGCCTTTAGTTCCCTGTACCAAATGATGGATGCCCGTGTTAACATGCTCGGTAGACTGTCACGCTTGAAGGGAAAGGTTGATGTCATGCTGTCACAGGTAAGCATTTATGTGTTTCTCTCCTATGTGTAGCTCTCTGAATAGCTAAATGCATTGTCAATCAAATCTTGTTAATCAGATAAGTCCATTGACCGATCACTATGGGATTTATTAACATGCCTACTCAGTTTATTATAAAAAAATAAATATTTACAGAATACAAATGAGGCGTGTCATGGGAAAATCGGGCTGAATGCATGTGCTTAGTGTCATCCCGGATCAGCCTGTGCAGTCCACACGGGTTGATCCAGGACGGCACTTCCCACCTACAGTGGATTTATGTTTAGAAGAGACTTCCTTGAAACTGAGAAAATACCATAAAAGGCGAAGTGTCGTCCTGGGCTAGCCTGTACGGACTGCACAGCTAATCCAGGACAACACATTACGCACATGCATTAAGCCTGGTTTTCCCACGACTCACCTCAAATGTATACATGTAGTACCTTATCATCTTTAAAGTGGAAGACATCTCCGTCAAAAAAGGAACTCTGGGTTTCTAAACACATTGTCAATCTCTCGTTGAATGTTGACATTCAGGTTGTATTTCTTGCGTGTCTCCACAGATCCAGGCCCAGACCAAGGAGGAGCAGGGGGCAAGTCAGGAGCCGCTGCTGCAGTTTGAGGAAGGTGAAGGAGGCTTATTTATATAACGTGTAATAGACCTTTGCAGCATTGAGACTACTATTAGCACATTTCCCAGATATTGTTGGTAAGATTAACCTAGTGAGAATCCTTGCAGCATACACAAGGCTTCTTGAGCTCTCACACCCAAAATATATCAACAAGTTCAACCTTTTATAATTGCACACATTGTCTTTTGCATTTGGTAATAAATGTATGCTCCTTCCCTGCTATTGTTGATTTACTTCTTCAGTTTTCATTTCCTTGATATGTGCATTACAAGCTATGTCATTAACATTCCTCAGTTTCCTGTGTTCTGTTTTGTGCAAACTAAGAGCAATATAGTATATTCCAGTCAGATAATTTGAATATGATTTGCAAATGTGTAAATATTCAAACCTAATTGAAACGGGAACATGTTTCTTTATTACTGAATTAAATTAGCTTGTTAAGCTTGCTTATCCAGTTGATGGATCCCTAATGCATATTCAACTTCAATCTCGGCCAAACATGCTTAATTGTGCAAACAAAACTTCTTGTAACTATTTAACACTGTAAATTGTATTTTCAGTTGCAATATTTTAACAAAGAGCTTGCTATTTCAGAGTCATCCGAGGAGGAAGATGAGGATTTGGAGGTGATGGCAATAGGTCCTGGGGCGTCAGATTCGGAGGTAATTAAAACCTCGGGTTTAGCACTGTGGGGCATTGGATATCTGAAATCGAGTCTTTCCCTTGTACAAGACAAGTTTATTGAGAAAATATTTGAGGCGAGTCGTGCGTTAAGTGTCATCCTGAATCAGCCTGTGCAGTCCGCACAGACTGATCTGAGACGACACTTCGCAAACAGTGGATTTATGTTTAGAAGAGACTTCCTTGAAACTGAAAATACCATAAAAGCAGAAAGTGTGGTCCCGGATCAGCCTGTGCGGACATGTATTAAGCCTGGTTTTCCTATGACGCCTCATTTGTTTTACACATATTTTTTTAGTCTTTAAATGCATTTACTTTGATAGATGTTTGTGAAACATAAAGACTAGCTAACCTTATTGAAATTTTGCAACTTGTATCATTTACTGGTATTTATTTATTACAATCCAACTATCACATAATACTTGTTCTGTTTGTAGCAAGATAACTGGGAGGACTTTTCTGATGACAACTCGGACATGGAGACCCAGGAAGAAATGAATGGCAAGGGATGATGGGTGTGAAATCAGACAATAACGAGAAACCAATTGCACGTCTCACACACACCTTCAAAGCAGCGTGCCCGACTGGGCTGGCCAAATACATTCTGTAACAAGCGTGTTTAATTTTACAGTAAATGAAGTGGAATGGTTTTGTTTTCATGGCTTCAGTTCATCTGGAAATGTTATTGGATTGATTTAAATTAGTGGTAAACTGTGTTCAAAAATTGGTAACAGAGTGCTATAGAAACTGTATTCGCCTTTACATTATTTCCCATATAAAAATGAAGCAGCTGTTTGTTGTTTAGGTGAAATGATAATCAATAAATCATAATGCCAAAAAGAAAAGTTAAATTTTGATATTAAAAGAACTCACAATAATTTTGTTGCTACAGAACAAATCAGTATGTCCATATTTTGAAATCTCCACTGGTATAACTAATGCATTTCACAATACACCAGATTTGTAATATTTTTAAAGGAAATTGTTTTGTTATAAATATTCTGTCATGTAAATATAATGCATGTATTTGTGCTGTATCTGTTGAAAGTATGGCATTAAAAATCTAAAGGTGCAACTATATTGTTTTCTCTTTTGAATGTTTTTAATCTCAATAATTGACTCAAAACATTAAAACAAATGATTGCTACGTCTTTAGTTAAGCAAAAAGTTAAAGAAAGTTGTGCAGTGCCAGCAAGTCCTATCGCCAGGCCCCATAACATTTTGAAACATGCAACTTAAATTTTGTCTAATATAATCGATAAAGGGTAAGATCTAGGATCAAAAAAGGTACAGTGTGCTGCTCAAAATAGGCAGGGAAAACCCAGTTTTTTTTAATTTCCAGTAATTACATGTAGGTAAATCCAGGTTTTTTTATCAGTTTAATGCTTCTACATGTAATTACGGTTTTAGGCATTGACTCTGAATTTTTCATTGAATACTGGCACAAATATATGATATTTCTAAAGCTTGACCTGCCCAAAGGGGCAGCAGGGAGGAACCAAAAAGGAGCAGGGTGCTGCACCCTGCTATTTAGGTTTGGATCTTTTCCTAAATCCATGCTCACTTTCATTTTAGTATTTGTGGTGTGTCGTGGGAAAACAAGACATAATGCATGTGCGTAAAGTGTCGTCCCGAATTAGCCTGTGCAGTCCGCACAGGCTTATCTGGGACGGCACTTTCCGCTTTTAAGGTATTTTCTGTTTCAAGGAGGTCTCTTCTAAACATAAATCCACTGTAGGTGGAAAGTGCCATCCCTGATTATACTGCACAGGCTAATCCGGGACAACACTTTACACACATTAAGTCAGGTTTTCCCACGACGCGCCACATTTCAAGTTAACAAATGTGAGAACGCTTTCTACTGATAAACAAAATTACGATTAGTAAGCAATCGGTAAAGACTTTCCACTTTGTATGACATGGCAAGATCACTCTGATCCTAAATCTTTTAATGGTTGCATCAAAGGAGTCCAGGATGCCATCTTCTATTTCATAGGTTTGGTTAAAATTGTAAGCTTGCCATGTTTCTGTGCTTGTATGCATTTGTGTGTTTTAGAAACTCAAGCATTACATTTTTGGACCATCACATTTCGGGGAATCTGTCAAGTAGCATGTTTCAAATGCAACATACAAATTGATGAAAATACATTTCATGTAAATTTTATTGTTTCAATCGTGCCCACTGTCAAACTGACAAAAACACGTTTTCAAATACTCGACAGTAAGATAAATTTACTGTATACACACACTGAATACAGTGATCAATTTACCATTTTGCCAATGCTCTTTCTACTACAAGATTCTCATTTTAATTTTTAAACTTTCAAAGTGCAAAAATAACATATACTTTAACAACTGCAACCATTCGTATCGCCGCATGTTGCACCATTTCATTCTTCCAGAGGTATCTGTTCCAGTTCAAATGAGTAATAAAGTACATAAGAATACATAATATCTTTCCTTTCATCTCGCAATATATTCACACAGATATGCACCATTAAATAAATGTCTCTACATTCAAAAGTTCAAAATGTAATAACAAATGCTACGCCTTCTTCCCATGCTGGCACTATACAATCATTTCGAGTTCTCGTGCATACATAATAGTCTGTTCTGCCAACTCCTTGGCTGGTATTACATCGTCTGTCTCATTCACCTCTTGTGCGAAATAGAAAAATCCATCTGTCTTTAGTTCCCATTTACGCTGAAAGAAATATAACAAATTCTAGGCATAATGGTTGGAATCCTTAATTTCTAAACATGGCAAAGAATGAAGAGATACTTCTTATTTTGCCATTTTCAAAATACAGAATATTTAATTTTTAGTTAAGATTTTCCTTAGCAAGTCTTGTGCATATGGCCCCAGAACTATCAAATTGCATTACAAGTTCTGGCATTTCAGAAATCCAATACGACATAAGGTGAACTAGAAATGTGTCCACAGCCACAGATACCCCCACCTATGCAGCCTGTTCTACATGGCCCGGTTTTGTCTATATGCAAGCAAATTACTTTGCAAAATGAGAATTGTCCTTTTATATTGTACTTTCTACTAATGTATTCTTTTATTCTGTGAAGTAAGTTGAGGTATCACAAATTTCCAATCAATAGTTTAAATCCTGACAAAAAATCTTTATAAATCTTAACATTTATACATATTCTTGACCTTTGACCTTTAAGTGTGATCTTGACTTTGGACCACGGCCCCTGGTTCTTGCACGCTACACACCACCTCATAATGCTTATCACTTGTGCCAAGTTATTTCAAATTCCTTCAATGCTGGACACAATTATTGGACATGGTTCTTGAGTGCAACACGCCTTCTTATCTTGCTTAACAATTCTGACAAGTTATTTGAAATTCCATCCCCGCTGGACAAAATTATGCTCTGGAAAAGGTCAATGGCTTAAATTCTTATATATTTTAAGTAGGGAAAGATCTAGACCGAAATAGCAGGGTGCTGCACCCTGCTCCTTTTTGGTTTCCCCCTGATTTTTGCAATTATTCAATGAAAAAACAATAGACTATGCTTAAAAAGCATGATTAGAAGCATTAGACTCCTGTAAACCCTGGATTTAGGAATAAATGGAAAATGTCAACAAACTGGTCCAGTTTTCCGCCCTGCTCCTGTTTAGCAGCACCCTGTACCTTTTTTGATCTTAGATCTTTCCCTATTTTAAGTGTGACCTTGACTTTTTATCAAATTATTTGAAATTCCTTCCATGCTGGACAAAATTATGCTCCGGACATGGTCTATGGCTAAAATTCTTATATTTGACCTTTAATTGTGACCTTGACCTTGGACCTAGGGACTTGGTTCTTGCACGCGACACACCGTCTCACCATGCTAAACATTTGTGTCAAGTTATTTGAAATTTCTTCAATGCTGGACAAAATTATGCTCTGGACAGGGTCTATGGTTTAAATTCTTATATTTGACCTTAAGTGTGACCTTGACCTTGGACCTAGGAACCTGGTTATTGAGCGCGACACACCGTCTCACAATGCTTAACAATTGTGATAAGTTATGTGAAATTCCTTTAATGCTGGACAAAATAATGCTCTGGACAGTGTCTATGGCTTAAATTCTTCTATTTGACCTTTTAAGTGTGACCCTTGCACCTAGGGACCTGGTTCTTGCGCGACACACTGTCTAATTAAGTTATTTGAAAATCCTCTAATGCTGGTCAAAGTTATTGTCCGGACAAGAATCCAAACATGCGTACACACTTACATACCAACGGACAGGGTAAACACTCTATGCCCCCCATTATTGATGGTTGGGGGCATACAAATATTACACTCATAAATACTTATAAACAAACCTGTTGTGCATATTCTTTCATCTGTTTTACAGACTCAAAGAACAGCATTCTAGCAGTCTCATTCAGTGCTATCTTCTCATATGCCTTCTCTATACAGCCTGCTATCTCATTCCTGAAAACAAGTTTTTTTTTAATCTAAATGTAGAAAGTTTTATAAATGGTTGTTTCTAAAGGGTAAACACTACATTGAATATGTATCAAAATCTGGCATTGCTGGAGGTAAACACTACATTGTATATGTATCAAAATCTGGCATTGCTGTGGGTAAACACACATTGTATATGTATCAAAATCTGGCATTGCTGGGCATAAACACTACATTGTATATGTATCAAAATCTGGCATGGCTGGGGGTAAACACTACATTGTATATGTATCAAAATCTGGCATTGCTGGGGGTAAACACTACAATGTATATGTATCCAAATCTGGCATTGCTGGGCATAAACACTACATTGTATGTGTATCAAAATCTGGCATTGCTGGGGGTAAACACTACGTTGTATATGTATCAAAATCTGGCAATGCTGGGGGTAAACACTACGTTGTATATGTATCAAAATCTGGCTTGGCTGGGGGTAAACACTACATTGCATATGTATCAAAAGCTGGCATTGCTGGACATAGTACAATTTAAACCCATATGTATATGAATGTGTGCTTTCTATGATATATATACAATATTCATCATTTCTAACTACTATTACTGATATCAAAGCGTTAAACAAAGACTGAATAACGAATGAACATTTCTAGTACCTACCTAATGGTGTCTAAGAGAATGTTGATGAAGAAATTGTAGTTTTCTGCTGGCACATTTCCTTTCGCCAGAAACACCTAAATTCAAATAAATTCATTTTTAATACAATGAAGGAGAATGATGTCTTAAACGAGCTAGAACAAGATAATATACTGAATGGATAACTTGTATATTTTCAACAAATTATCAAAAACAACAAATTATCAAAAACACTCGAGCCAAAATAAACCCATGTGTCATACAACAAGGACTTTTTTTACTGAACTTTTAAACAGATTTATATTCAGTTTCAAGGTATAGTTCGTCTCGTCAAACGCATGATTTAGTCAAGTGTTTACGTTTTTTTATAGTTCTCTAAAAAAATTCAGTCAGGTATTTAATATGGTATATCATCGAACTAAACTTTAAAGTACATAAAATACCTTGTTGTAACTGCCTTCCATGAGATACTGCTCCATGGATACTGGATGCTTGATGTAGATGTTGGTCTGAAGTTCTTTCACAGGTAACAACTCCAGCTCCTGTACCAATAACCATAATAATGCCATCAACCTGTGTTTTTTCACCTTTGAGGGGAAAGGTGGCAGGGCCATTCAGATGGGGAATTTTATGGCAAAAGGGGATTTTTTTTTTTTTTTTAAGCATTATTACATTTTTATATTCTACGTTGTCAAAAAACATTAATGATTTGTTTTGCTACAAATGATAACTTAGATTATGTACAAGCTTGGTTTGATGAAAATTGCAGGGATTGTGGGATTGTTTATGAAAAGTCCTCTATCTTAGTCAATTAGTGTCTGATTTTGGTCAATTTTTTTTTATAAAGCTTACAATCTGAGAATTTTAAGGTAACCATAGCGGAAAAATATACTTTTAAAGCTGGGGAAAGGGGCCGAATTTCGGCCCCAAATTGGCCCTTAAAAAAAAAATGGTTGTCAACTGTGTTATCAATAACAGTTGTCCACTGAGCACCAAACACCTTGAGCTTATTTTATCAATACCTTTACATTTTATACATGAACCCTAGGACATAAGGAATTTGTGGTATTTTAAGTATGTTTACATAAATATTATTAATATCTTTTGAAATACCTGGTTGCTTATTTGATTGAATGCAATATGATCAAATACGTCTATGTAAGGTCAAAACAGCAGTCACTATTCAACATTTTCTGAGGACAAATAATTTATGGGAAAGCCCTAATGTCAAACTATAACAATAGATGTTTCTAAAACATGTATGCCCCCTGACTTGCAGCCAAGTTGTGAATATGTGCAATTGTTAAGAAAAAATTTTAATATGCAAGCCCAAGCGAGGTCTCGACATATGGTATCTATGTATGAAGTTTCATTAAAATATCTCGATGCATTCTCAAGTTATTGAGCGGAAACTGTTTTTCTATTTTTAGTAATGGTGACCTTGACCCCACCCACCCCATATGAAATCCCAAGAGAGGTCTCAATATAAGGTATCTATGTATGAAGTTTCATTTAAATATCTTAATGCGTTCTCAAGTTATTGAGTGGAAACCGTTTTTCTATTTTTAGCAACGGTGACCTTGACCCAACCCACCCCATATGCAATCCCAAGCGAGGTCTCGATATAGTGTATATATGTATGAAGTTTCATTAAAATAGCGTTCTCAAGTTATTGAGCGGAAACAGTTTTTCTATTTTTCGTAACGGTGACCTTGACCCCACCCACCCCATATGCAATCCCAAGCGAGGTCTCAATATAAGGTATCTATGTATGAAGTTTCATTAAAATATCTCGATGCGTTCTCAAGTTATTGAGCGGGAACCGTTTTTCTATTTTTAGCTATGGTGACCTTGACCTTTGGCCTGTTGACCTCAAAATTTATAGGGTTCTTCCTTTCCTCCCAAGTAACCAGCATACCAACTTTCATGATCGTAGGTCAAAGCGTTCTCAAGATATAGTGCGGAAACGAAATGGTCTACGGACAGACCTACCGACCGACCGACGGACAGTTGCAAAGCAAGATACCCCCACTTCTTCGAAGGGGGGCATAATTATCACTCTAACTACTTGAGAAGTTTGTTTCATTTCTGGCTTTAGTAAAGCACTGTTAGTACTGACAAGTGGGTACATACGGTATGGAATTCAGCCACTCTGTTCTGTGACAGGAGACAGAGGAGATTGAGTCCCAGCAGCTGGTACTTGTATGTTGACTCTGGTAGATTCTCTCTGCAATTATAAATCTTATATGAGGTGTGTCGTGGGAAACCTGGGCTTAATGTATGTCCATAATGTGTCGTCCCAGATGAGCCTGTGCAGTCCGCACAGGCTAATCCACGATGACACTTTCCGCTAACAGTGGATTTATGTTTTGAAGAGACTTCCGTGAAACAGAAAATACCATAAAAGCGGAAAGTGAAGTCCTGGATTGGCCTGTGCGGACTGCACGGGCTAATCTGGGACGACACTTTACGCACATGCATTTAGCCCGGGTTTCCCATGACACGCCTCATATAATAATTCAACTGGTATGGTTTGGGTATTACTGTTGTGTGCTCACGTAAATGGCAATGTACTCAAAAGCGTGTTTTGGATTTACTATTATTTGATTTTGCACAGACGTTAGAATTGTCACTTATTGATTGAAAACTCCATACACTGTCTACATGTAAATCTAAAACCATAATGATTTCCACAAAATCTGTATGCAATTAATGTGTTTATAATTATTAAATTAATTTATACTAGTTCATATTAAGTTAAAAATAAATTATATTCATTGATAAAAAGGATTGCAGTTACATATTTGCTTACAATAATTGTTTCAAAGAGATTATATTTCTGCAACACAGCAGAACTGTTCATCATGCCCTATGAACAAAGAATGTGTTTTGCTTACAAAATTTTAAGTAATTTCTCGCAAATTTTACTTACTTATAATCCATGTAGTAGCATTTCAGTTGAGCCATGTATCGTTCAAATGCTGGTATGTCTTTCTTAGCTATCGCCAACTGTGCACCAACTTCCAGTATATCTCCTGAAAATTTGAAAAACATTGCACACGTGTACATTGTAACAAATCTTATTAACCACTAATGGGAGACCAGAGTAATCAGCAACAAGAGGGCCATGATGGTGCAAAGCGTTAACCTGAGTACTGGCAATGACAGAGACCAGCTCTGACATCTGAATGTCATTGCCAACAAAATGACCCACATCAGACAGATTACTTACTGTTGTTGACCTTGCAATCTACAGGTGCAATACAGATGCCTGTCCAGCCTACTTATGTAGTTACCCTGGTGCTATACAGGTGCTATACAGGTCTTTCTGGTCTGATCTGAACCATATTTGACTTCGATTGAGATCTGATGGTCATACACAAACTGGGCAAGTTTGGTAAAGATCAGACAAAAAAAATCGCTATGTCTCTATCCTCCAGAGTCCCTTTTTGTGCATTTTTTCTCACAAACAAGGGGTAACATTAACTCTGGTGTTTGTATGCCAATTTAGTCCACTTTTAGACTATTTTGGAATTATATGTTCTTAAACAATCTGTGCATGATTGGTCAAGATCAGATGAAAAATTATGTCTGTATGTTGCACAATGTCCATTTTGCGCTTTTTACATGAAGACGGGGCAATAACTCTTGTATTCGTAGTCTGACCTAGCCTTTTATCAAACTTCACAGAGATTTTATGGTTATACATAAACTGTGCAAGTTTGTTCAAGACAGGGTTTCCCTTGAATTCTGAAAATGGGTGTCATTGTGACCTGCAGGTTTGGGATTTTGGGGGTCATATGCAATTTTGGGGGTCAATCATCAAATTACATTACACTGCCAAATATAGTGACTGATGGAATTAATATTTTACTGTGATTTTTAACTTTTAACTTGAACAACAATATATTATTTCTAGCAACATAAAACAAATAATATATTAAAATCCACTCACATTTACTAAAGACATTTTCTCATAAGTGACTGATTTTCTACTTTCATTTCCAGTTTCAGTACATTGTGATATTATAAAATTTAGTTCAGAAACTTGTAGTAATAATTATTATGATCAGCATTGCAGAATAACAAAAAATGTTTTCATTTCAGTTTAACAATAAGTAAAGAGCAAACAATGAACCCAACACTCACAGACGATCACGATGTCCGCCATTTTGTTTTTCAGCTTTGCACATGTATCACTATACTCTTTATGTGAAATTAGTGAGCAGGTTTGAAAAACCTGTATGTGTTGTCTCAACCAATTTTATATAGCATGCAATTAATCCATCATTTAACTGAGCATTATTATGTAATAAATATAATTGTTTGTTTAATGCAGACATAATTATAACTACTTTAAAAGCTCCACCTTGTTTATTGGATAAAGTGAGAAACAAACTGAATGGAGTTATTTACTGCATTATGATTGTTTGATCTTGCATCATATGTAAATATTAATAGGTCATGAACTTTGGTTGATGCTATGTATCATATTTCCCGAGTCAACATAACGTTTGTATGTGGTTTTTCGGCAGTCAAAATCATGTCAAACCAAATTTCTGAGCATCAAAACCTATAGATATGGGTCTATTCAATGCCTTGAAAATTTATGCATTTTTTCAGAACGCAAAATAATTGTTTGAGGCTCATTTGATGAACAAATATGACAATGACACAGGATTTGTGTTTCAAGGAAAACCCTGTCAAAATTGAATACAAATTGAAGTATCTATCATGTCCGCAAGTCCAACTATTGACGAATTACGGAGGACGCGCGACATACCCACATACCAATTCAAGTGCTTATGTGTCAATTATCAATTATAAAAAGAATATGAATTTTTATAAAAAATCTTATTTTTATTTACTTGTTCTAAATTCTAATTGTAGGTTTATAAGATGTCAAAGAGCACTGGCACAAATTGAAGTGTAACAGAATCAAAACACATAAAAACATAGAGAGGTGACATTTTTTACTCTTGTACAATGTCTATCTATCTTTCATTAAGTCAAACCCCTTTCGAGGACTTAGACTCTAGTGTAACAATAATGATTAAAATATAGCTGATCTGATTTTATTTCATAATACATGTTAAAACGTTTATTTTTAATTTCATGATCAACTACTCCTTTCAACTGCTAAAACCTTATTTATAAGAGATGTTCTAATCAATATCTTACTAGCAACAAGCAGTTCTTGTTTTGATGGAGCAGACTCGTCTGTAGGCAAAAATGATACTTGTGTCAAAGCAATCTGAAAAAAAAAACACATAAACGTATTTGTACAGCAATTGTAATATTTTTAATGCATTTCAAATGTCTGAAAACTGCAGGTTAACTGTGACAAACACGTCATTTTATAGAATGACACAATATTACACGGCGAATTAACCCAGCGCGAAAAGGTATGTCGGGCGGACGGATCAGATACCGTCGCGAAAATACACTAAAATGACAAGGCGAATTCTAGTCGGCGTGAAAATTAAGAGTAAATAAACGGTTGTAAGTGATGAATAAAATTTAAAAATGTTAAGATACTTTTAATTTTGATAACAGTTCGCCACATCTGTCTAAATTTGTTGGTTTCTTGTCCCATTCTCGCTTTAAACTTTGATACATAAAGGTCACAATATACTAAAAGATTTCCTTAACAAATTCAATGTAAAAGCAATAAATTCAACAAAAAATAAACTCAACATTTTGCGCGTAGAGACCCTCATAACCATACCTTTTCTTAAAGAGCATTCCGAGCCGAATTGATTTAGACAATAAAAAAGATAGGTCATGTGATATGTAAGAAAGAACTCGACGCGAATCAAAGTTCACTGTTTTACGGCCATCTTTTTACCGGCTACTCTCCAGTTGAAGGTATACTGCCAACTGTCAAAGTCTCGTCATGTAGTCTCCAACCTTCAAGCGAAACAGTGAATTTTTAGTACACAACAATGTTTTTCCTACCACACGTACAAAGAAATATTCAAAAATAAAGTCATGGCAAGTGACTATACAGAAAATTGTGTCTTCAAATAAATGGTGTTGATTTATTTAGAGAGTATAGCATTGCACACCTGAAATATTTAGTATACTGTAACCTATAAGAGAAATTTGTTCTCATTAAAATTAGTTTTTCTTGCATATAATTATCTTCCCATGCATATTGCACCAATATATTAAGTTTGGCTTGTATATCTGTCCATTTGGCCATTTTATTTCATATTTTCAAACACAGGTGATTTTGGTCGGAAGCCGGTGATTTCAAGCGTCTTGAAGCTTAAATGTCCCTCTAACAATTAAAGCTGATATTTGCAATATTTGTGACAAAATACCCAAACAAACCAAACAAACATGTATGGGGGGCTTATGTGGGGTGAGGAGAGAATGACTTTGTTAGATATTTTTACTCTAAGCCATTTTGATAATGTATTTTTTGTGTATTTTAAAAAAAAAATCACCCCAAAAATGTAAATTTAATAGAAAAAAAATTCCAATTTCATCCAAGACAATTAACAAATTAGTCAAAATGGGAGATCAAAGATACTTTGAAGTGTAGAAATCAATCAGCTTCCAGTAATTGCTTGTTTCAAACCAATAAAGTGTAAAATCTTTAAAGCACCTTGTTTGTCGCAGCCTCTTTAATTACAGGCCACCAATTATATATTCTAGTATATAATGTCATGAGTGCCTTTAAACTGCAGCAGGTGGTCAATTTGCATTGCCTGCTCACATTTAGAGGTTTAAGGGAATACAAAATTGCATATTTTGGGCACAAAATAAGTACTTTGACTTTTTTTAAGGTGGCAATCTGGTCAAAATGGGGTTCATAACCAAGCACAAGAAAAAGTTGCTCAATGTTGGTTTTAAACGAGGTGGGACTAGTCCGGTGAAGGGGAAAAAACATAATTATGAAAGAAGGTCAAATTCCAACACAACCTATGTAAGGTTAGAAAGGTCATCCTTTGAAGCACGGGTAGCTTACAATGACAAGGTTCTTACTTTTCGGGATGTAGACGGCTCTCAAACCCCAGCTAAGCCCTTGCGTCCGAGAGCGAACAAGATTCGCTATGTAGACCTGTTACGGGTTCCTGCTCCATCAAAAGTCCATCCCGACTTACTTACGAACAAGGTCTATGTCCCCGCCCTACTCCAGTCTATGATGTCCTCTGAAAATAGAAAGCATAGGTTAAGAAGTGATAAATGTAGGGGCGACTTGGTAATTGACGGCAGTGCTTCCATAAAGTGGGGCTTAGGCTGGGAGGAAAGGTTAAAATGTACAAGATGCAGATATGTAGGCAAGCATTATAAGCTTTACAATGAGGTTCCATCAAGTACCAGGGGCAGAAAGGCAGCTCAGATCAATGTAGGCTTCCAAATAGGTGTTGCAAGTACTTCTATTGGGAACACAGGTTCCCGCAGAATTCTCAACACAACCAATATCATTGCTCCCTCTCCACTTGCTATGCAAAAACAAGCAAATAAGGTCAATACTGCCCTTAAATCCCTAAATGAGAGAAGCATGTACCAGATTAGAGAAAACTTAGTTGCTGAAAATGCCAAAATTGGTCAAAAAGATCCCTCTAAGGTAAATGTTGAAGGGGACACTTGCTACAACAATCCAATTTTTAACTCTGACGCGACACCCTTTCAAGCCGGAACTATTGCCATAAGCACTATGTGTGAAAACAATACCAGAAACAAGCAAATTGTAGGGGTACAAGTAGCAAATAAACTATGCAGGACTGCATCAATGCTTAGGAATAAGGGTAAACCTGTTCAGTGCCCCAATCATAGGGGGCATTGTTCTGCAAATGTTTCAGAGAGGGAACCAATAGGTGATGAAGGCAAATGGAATAGGTTGTTAGGTGACCAGATCTCTAAGGACATCAAAATAGCAAATTTCACTTGTGATGGGGACAGTAGGGCATTCCAAGGTGTTCGTAACTCTCACGGTCACAATGTGGGTCATCTTAAGGATCTGAGGCACCTAGGCAACTCGCTGAAGCGCGAGCTCAACAAAGCGCCTTTCTCAAAGGGCATGCTCAAGGGTCATTCCAAGTCTAATATCAGGAGTCGGTTCGCTCTCTCGGTCAAAGCTAGGTGTATGGCTGAGCTTAAAGCTGCCCACAATAAACACCAGGGTGACATCAAGGTTCTAAAGAAGGTCATGGTTGATGTAATCGCAACCATTGTTCTATGCTTCAGTGGTTACTGCGGTACTCATTGTGCAAAGTACAGTTATGTCTGTGCTGGTACAAATAGGCAAGCTAAGAATTTCATGCCAGACAATGTCAAGGTTAAAATGGTTGACAGTGACCAACAAGTCCTTAAAAAATGCATTGAAATGGTTTTAGGTCCAGCTGCTCTTGACGCTACCAAACTTTTAACCACAACCCAAAAAAGTGAAGCAGTAAACAGGTCGTACCAAGCTGTCAATCCTAAAACTGTGACTTTCTCACGCAACTGTTGTAGGTCGAATTCACGGGCAGGTTCACAAATTAAACAATGGCTATGCTGACTCTGTAATTGCAAAAACCACTGAACTAAATGCTAACCTTACCCAGGGGTCAAAGATTATTAAGCAGATAGCATATGAGGACCGCAACGACCTTAACCGAAAGCAAACATCCGCTACCAACAAAGCACGAGCTTTACGTGCCAGGACGCGGAATTATCGATACAAACTGCATGATGAATTACACTACGGCAAGGGCATGAGTGACCCCAAACCTGATTATGACAGTCTTCCACACCTTAAGCATCATAAATATGCTTAGTTGATTGTGTACCTGATAATAAATTGTTATTATTACCTGTTTTGGCATAAGAGACCTCTAACAAGTGGCCCTCGCGTCAGCATCAGGCGTTCCTCTACCTGAAAAAGGCAAAAATACCCAATAGAAATAGATATAAAATGAAAAAAAACATGCATTTATGTATTTTAAGTGTATTTCTATGAATAAAAGGAAGTGATAAAGCTTGTTGTATTCATGTTTTTACCAAATATGCAGGCTAGCTCAGTTCCATGCTCGCTGCACTGTCCGAGCTGTAAACATGTCCGCCGTTCCATGTTGGTGGAATGGGGCTCTATGTTTAAATGTTCAGGCTTAACACACAAGCTATTGTTGCATAAGTGGCTCACAGAGTCCCTGGCGTTCAATTCTGACTTCATGTAGCACATTAACGCTACACGGTGAACCAAGTATGTCTCTGATTTTATGTCCGAAGGCAATTTAGCCCTCATTCGGCCATAATAGGGTAAGGAACTATTTGAAATACAACCATTCCAGATCAAACAATCTGAATTGATGCATTTAATGCACTTATTTTCTACTCTTTTGCTCAGAAATGACCAAAAATCTGCTTTCTCATCCATATTTTGCACTTGCAGACGATATTTTATTTTAACCCAAAGTCAGTTTAGGTCACAATATACTAAAAGATTTCCTTAACAAATTCAATGTAAAAGCAATAAATTCAACAAAAAATAAACTCAACATTTTGCGCGTAGAGACCCTCATAACCATACCTTTTCTTAAAGAGCATTCCGAGCCGAATTGATTTAGACAATAAAAAAGATAGGTCATGTGATATGTAAGAAAGAACTCGACGCGAATCAAAGTTCACTGTTTTACGGCCATCTTTTTACCGGCTACTCTCCAGTTGAAGGTATACTGCCAACTGTCAAAGTCTCGTCATGTAGTCTCCAACCTTCAAGCGAAACAGTGAATTTTTAGTACACAACAATGTTTTTCCTACCACACGTACAAAGAAATATTCAAAAATAAAGTCATGGCAAGTGACTATACAGAAAATTGTGTCTTCAAATAAATGGTGTTGATTTATTTAGAGAGTATAGCATTGCACACCTGAAATATTTAGTATACTGTAACCTATAAGAGAAATTTGTTCTCATTAAAATTAGTTTTTCTTGCATATAATTATCTTCCCATGCATATTGCACCAATATATTAAGTTTGGCTTGTATATCTGTCCATTTGGCCATTTTATTTCATATTTTCAAACACAGGTGATTTTGGTCGGAAGCCGGTGATTTCAAGCGTCTTGAAGCTTAAATGTCCCTCTAACAATTAAAGCTGATATTTGCAATATTTGTGACAAAATACCCAAACAAACCAAACAAACATGTATGGGGGGCTTATGTGGGGTGAGGAGAGAATGACTTTGTTAGATATTTTTTACTCTAAGCCATTTTGATAATGTATTTTTTGTGTATTTTAAAAAAAAAATCACCCCAAAAATGTAAATTTAATAGAAAAAAAATTCCAATTTCATCCAAGACAATTAACAAATTAGTCAAAATGGGAGATCAAAGATACTTTGAAGTGTAGAAATCAATCAGCTTCCAGTAATTGCTTGTTTCAAACCAATAAAGTGTAAAATCTTTAAAGCACCTTGTTTGTCGCAGCCTCTTTAATTACAGGCCACCAATTATATATTCTAGTATATAATGTCATGAGTGCCTTTAAACTGCAGCAGGTGGTCAATTTGCATTGCCTGCTCACATTTAGAGGTTTAAGGGAATACAAAATTGCATATTTTGGGCACAAAATAAGTACTTTGACTTTTTCTAAGGTGGCAATCTGGTCAAAATGGGGTTCATAACCAAGCACAAGAAAAAGTTGCTCAATGTTGGTTTTAAACGAGGTGGGACTAGTCCGGTGAAGGGGAAAAAACATAATTATGAAAGAAGGTCAAATTCCAACACAACCTATGTAAGGTTAGAAAGGTCATCCTTTGAAGCACGGGTAGCTTACAATGACAAGGTTCTTACTTTTCGGGATGTAGACGGCTCTCAAACCCCAGCTAAGCCCTTGCGTCCGAGAGCGAACAAGATTCGCTATGTAGACCTGTTACGGGTTCCTGCTCCATCAAAAGTCCATCCCGACTTACTTACGAACAAGGTCTATGTCCCCGCCCTACTCCAGTCTATGATGTCCTCTGAAAATAGAAAGCATAGGTTAAGAAGTGATAAATGTAGGGGCGACTTGGTAATTGACGGCAGTGCTTCCATAAAGTGGGGCTTAGGCTGGGAGGAAAGGTTAAAATGTACAAGATGCAGATATGTAGGCAAGCATTATAAGCTTTACAATGAGGTTCCATCAAGTACCAGGGGCAGAAAGGCAGCTCAGATCAATGTAGGCTTCCAAATAGGTGTTGCAAGTACTTCTATTGGGAACACAGGTTCCCGCAGAATTCTCAACACAACCAATATCATTGCTCCCTCTCCACTTGCTATGCAAAAACAAGCAAATAAGGTCAATACTGCCCTTAAATCCCTAAATGAGAGAAGCATGTACCAGATTAGAGAAAACTTAGTTGCTGAAAATGCCAAAATTGGTCAAAAAGATCCCTCTAAGGTAAATGTTGAAGGGGACACTTGCTACAACAATCCAATTTTTAACTCTGACGCGACACCCTTTCAAGCCGGAACTATTGCCATAAGCACTATGTGTGAAAACAATACCAGAAACAAGCAAATTGTAGGGGTACAAGTAGCAAATAAACTATGCAGGACTGCATCAATGCTTAGGAATAAGGGTAAACCTGTTCAGTGCCCCAATCATAGGGGGCATTGTTCTGCAAATGTTTCAGAGAGGGAACCAATAGGTGATGAAGGCAAATGGAATAGGTTGTTAGGTGACCAGATCTCTAAGGACATCAAAATAGCAAATTTCACTTGTGATGGGGACAGTAGGGCATTCCAAGGTGTTCGTAACTCTCACGGTCACAATGTGGGTCATCTTAAGGATCTGAGGCACCTAGGCAACTCGCTGAAGCGCGAGCTCAACAAAGCGCCTTTCTCAAAGGGCATGCTCAAGGGTCATTCCAAGTCTAATATCAGGAGTCGGTTCGCTCTCTCGGTCAAAGCTAGGTGTATGGCTGAGCTTAAAGCTGCCCACAATAAACACCAGGGTGACATCAAGGTTCTAAAGAAGGTCATGGTTGATGTAATCGCAACCATTGTTCTATGCTTCAGTGGTTACTGCGGTACTCATTGTGCAAAGTACAGTTATGTCTGTGCTGGTACAAATAGGCAAGCTAAGAATTTCATGCCAGACAATGTCAAGGTTAAAATGGTTGACAGTGACCAACAAGTCCTTAAAAAATGCATTGAAATGGTTTTAGGTCCAGCTGCTCTTGACGCTACCAAACTTTTAACCACAACCCAAAAAAGTGAAGCAGTAAACAGGTCGTACCAAGCTGTCAATCCTAAAACTGTGACTTTCTCACGCAACTGTTGTAGGTCGAATTCACGGGCAGGTTCACAAATTAAACAATGGCTATGCTGACTCTGTAATTGCAAAAACCACTGAACTAAATGCTAACCTTACCCAGGGGTCAAAGATTATTAAGCAGATAGCATATGAGGACCGCAACGACCTTAACCGAAAGCAAACATCCGCTACCAACAAAGCACGAGCTTTACGTGCCAGGACGCGGAATTATCGATACAAACTGCATGAGGAATTACACTACGGCAAGGGCATGAGTGACCCCAAACCTGATTATGACAGTCTTCCACACCTTAAGCATCATAAATATGCTTAGTTGATTGTGTACCTGATAATAAATTGTTATTATTACCTGTTTTGGCATAAGAGACCTCTAACAAGTGGCCCTCGCGTCAGCATCAGGCGTTCCTCTACCTGAAAAAGGCAAAAATACCCAATAGAAATAGATATAAAATGAAAAAAAACATGCATTTATGTATTTTAAGTGTATTTCTATGAATAAAAGGAAGTGATAAAGCTTGTTGTATTCAATTTTCGTTGTAATAATTGAAATTTATTGTGGGTCGTTGTCGAATAACGTCGAAAAGACATATCACACAGTTTTGTTACACTAAAACCACACTGTTAATTCTCTCCTTTTAAGTCATTCAGTTAAATGAAGAAACATTGAGATATTACATCTATTTATGGATCTGAAAGGCGGATATATAGGGAGGGGTAAGAGACTTACGCCTGAGTAAACGTGTCTAAAATACAAAATACGTTAATGACCTTTCTTATCATGTTATGTTGCACTTAAGCCTAGTACACGTCTAGAATATCAGATTAACAGTGATATCCGACATTTTTTTCTAATGTATATTTTTAAAATGTATACATGATGTTAACTTCTGTTCCCCTCTAAATCCAAATAATGTATCCACACCTGGATTTCACATACTAGTAGTATAACAATTCCACGCACACATCGATTTATTACTGGCTTGAAAAAAGTACACTCCACTCCTGCAGCCACTTTATGAAGTATAGGGACACGTCTTTGCGTCTTACTACATATAATACAACAGAACATGTGGACTCGTAAAAACAACAGTCTCCTATTACGACACTCTAGTTAAATATTCGTCTCGCGACAAGATGTTATTTTGGCACATTATATTTCCTAGCAAGTATACTAAAAGATAACTCGATCGTCCTATCGCATTATTGAAAAACGCGAGTTGGATGTCAAGATCAATATTCATTGAATATGAGGTGTGTACTATTACGTTCATGGAATTATTATTTAACATTAAATGATCGTTGTCGTAAAAACCTTACCATCGTCGCGATTAAAATACCACAGACTGCCAAATTTGAATTTTAAGCTCGTATATACTCACACAATTAACCCCGGACTTCGTCACCACTGAGGTTCAAGTCCTTTTCAGTTTTGTGACACCACTTATTCACATGACATTGCCCGATTTAATACACCGACATATGAAAATGCATAGGACACAGTCACTGCTGAAACACGAAGTTGTAAAAGGAGGTGAAACCCGGGATATTGCCACAGTTGAAACACAGGTATAAATATATACCATTGTGTAGCCTCTTGGAATATAAGTGCGAGTATTTCTTCTTAATGAAATACTGAAATACTGAAAGGCAATGTGCACATGGCCTTTTCAAACTGCAGATATTCAAATTCTAATTTCAAAAGTGGTAAATAAATATAAAAGTGAATTAGGAAAACATAAAAGCAAAGCTAACTTACCAGTTGTATTCACAGATTTATTCAGTGGACACTGTTAGCATAAATGACTATGTACATGTCTGTTATTATCACACACACAAGGGTAACCATTATCGAAATTTCAAACAATATGTTTCACACACAAAAGTTTATGAATTACAAAGTGATAGAAACATTTTAATGTCATGCGCTTACGGCTATGTACACCGCATTTTCCCATCGCAATTTCAAACGAATAACACATTTTACTGTCATGCACCATAAAGGTAACACCACAGTTTTTCCCATAGCAATTTCAAACATATAAAGCCAGCACATTGCTCAAAGCCAAGCCGGTCGCACTCTGTTGATAAGTACCGTGGTCTAGTGAAGGCGCAGTACCCCACGGCCAGGAGGCCAGACACGCTGATGTACATGGTACGCCTCAAGACCTGACAAACAAAACAGGTACATAAACTCATTTTTTTAAAGAAATTACACTATAAAAAGCACTCATTTTAGAAAACTTATAAATGGTAGCACATTTAGCGTATGCTTGTTAAACATTGTACACTGTTTAATACAGAAAAAATACACGTACTTTTGAAGCATAAATAAACGTAAATGTTTTACCGTGTCTTGCCACTGTTTGTTCTTGATACATTGATGATAGCGAATCCTTGAGAACGATACCTGGAAACAGCCAAAACACAGAACTTTCAGATAAATTAATGTCTATTAACTTATTATGCGACATATTTATCTGTCACATTTCGTACGAATGTTATGGCAACCCGATTTCACTTGCAGCAGCATGCAGACTCGCCTTTTCACTTGAAAACATTAAAGCATTCATAAATATGCATTATGAAAATACCGGTAGATATGATTTTGTTTTCATTTACATAATCTAACACCTATATAAAATTATACTACATCTCTTTCATAAAATGTATGCTAATCAAGATTAGATTAGAAACACAAACAAAACAAACAGCAGGATTAAGTGCAAAGATATTGGTGCACATAGCTGAAGGCGCGGTAGGTTTGCGTGGTTAGCTGGTCACATGACAGCGACACCAGACTTACCGATGTGTACAGGGGGACCCACGTGTTGGGGAACAGCCAGTAAAGGAAGTTGTCTAGCTTCTTCCGTAACAGAAACATCCGGGAATTTACGGACTCGCGCATCTAAATTCAAGCATTGGGATGATAACTAGTATTTCATATTTAACAATGCAAAGATAAAAAACTCACTACTAAAGAACTCAATCGTATACTTATTTACAATGTAAAATTTTGACAAATGAAATCATTTGTTACATATCGGCTTTCGAATTTCATTTGCGATTATTTTAAGATACGACTTAGTTAAATTTGAGGAAACCCGGGCTTAATGCATGTGCGTACAGTGTCGTCCCGGATTAGCCTGTGCATTCCGCACAGGGTAATCCAGGACGACTCTTTCTGCTTTTATGGTATTTTCTGTTTCGAGGTAGTCTCTTCTAAACATAAATCCAATGAAGGCGGAAAGTGTTGTTCCGGATTAGCCTGTGCGGACTGCACAGGCTAATCCGGGACGACACTTTACGCACATGCATTAAGCCCGGTTTTCCCACGAAACGCCTTATATGTCTAATGCATTACCTCGATGTAGTTGTAGAAGGACAGATCAACGATAGCCTTGGCATCAGCAGATCTGGTTTCTGTGTACTCCGCCAATGTCGCGCCTGAGGAAGCAATAGGACATTACTGGCACATATACTGGCGTAGCGATGATATTCCAAGGGCGTAGCGATGATATTCCAAGATTCGTTGAAATTTGGTTATTCGACAAAGAATAATTATTATTCTTGTGCTGTTTGTTTTATTGAGAACTGAAATGAGGAAGTAACTTATAAATTATTCAGAATTAATGAGAATTACAATATTTTGACTGCAGGTCCTTTTACACTATATTATCATCTATCGGTGTTGCGAATATCACCTAAAATACTAAAAGATCAAATATGCACGAATCTGGTGTTGTCTATACATGTATACTAGTATATTGTATACAAGTTTCAATTAATTTTGAAAACTTGGTCTATAAGAGATATTTGATATAAAAATAGTAGCGTCTCATAGCATGCTTTAAAGCTTCAGCTTTAAAGATGATAAGGTACTACAAGTATACATTTGAGGCGTGTCGTGCGAAAACCGGGCTTAATGCATGTGCGTAAAGTGTCGTCCCGGATTAGCCTGTGCGCACTTTCCGCCTACAGTGGATTTATGTTTTTAAGGGACTTCCTTGAAACAGAAAATACCATAAAAGCGGAAAGTGCCGTCCTGGATTAGCCTGTGCGGACTGCACAGGCTAATCCGGGACGACACTTTTTGCACATGCCTTAAGCCCGGTTTTTCACGACACGCCTCACATTTTATAAATCGCCCCAGTGCTAGCTACCTATGTCGTTGTTGTGCTTATCCAGAAGATCATCGAACACTATACAGTCCTCGAAACCCTGAATGGTAAGATTTGTACGACAGTGAACATGGGTCATGGAAAGAAGTAATACTATATTTTCTTTGATCATAGTAAAACACAACTAAAATTCCCAGTGTATGAAATATTTTGTTTTAATATTTTGTCATCAATAAGGCTTACTTTCGTCCATGTTGATTCCGCCGTATTAATGGACAATGAATAAATACAAATCTAAACGAACATACTTATGGCAATAGATCTAATACATGTTAATTTGTATTCAAACGTAGCAGTATCACATACAGTATAAAATGCTGGATTGTATTATAGGTTTTTTATCTAAAATGTATAGGTTTTTAATATAAAATTATAACAATAACAAATATTTGTTCTAAAAACAATAGTACGTACATGTAATTTATAACTTTTTAACTATATAATATTATGTAGCCTACAGCGTCCCGCAGTACGTACACAGTTCATGCCCTGGCCGTAAAAGGGGACCATGGCGTGCGCAGCGTCCCCCAGGATCACCGCCTTGTCCTTCACGTGGTACGGGGAACACTGGAATTATACATCGTCATCATCATCATCGTCGTCGTCATCATCATCATCATCATCACCATCATCATCATCATTGTCATCAACAACAACTACACCAGCAGCAACAGCATCATCATCATTTTTATCATTATCATTATTGTTATTACTACTATCATCATAATCATCGTAATTCTCAGCACCATGATGCCAGTCATTATCAGCAGCATCATCAGCATTGTCTACGTCAAATGCAATTATCCTTCCTTAACCAAATAATCGCCATCTTCCTCATTATATCAATTAAAAACTTCATCTGCTTCATCATCATCATCATCATCATCATCATCATCATCACCACCACCACCACCACCACCACCACCACCACCACCACCATCATCATCATCACCTTCAACAACAACAACAACATCATTAATCATGACCGTCAACAATTAATAATAAAATAATACTTATTAGGATATAAAATATAAACAAATCTAAGGTTTTAACATAGAAATTAACAATACCTTCACTGAGATTAATGGAAGAGCCTTGCTTGTAGACACAGTCTCAGTTACATACTCTCTGAAACAAGCAAAATACATGCGTTCAAATGTTAATGTAAAATTACCCGATAGAAAAGCAGGAATAACGCGTCCGTAACGAGTGGCGGGTCAGGCTGAATATAATTACCATGCAGGTGATATCAACCTGAAGACATGGCAAACTCGTACAAACAATTTCATTTTTCAAACTGTATTACATGTATTATAAGTTTTAAGGAAATGGAAAAGTGCAATGTAGAATTATAACTGAGATGTTATTCCCCCAGAAAACTGGATTTTAGTTTTTGCTATCTTTTGTTGATAAAGAAACTACAAAAACAAAACGAAAAGGGATATGCCGCGCTGAGAATCTATGTACATGTATTCATCTATTATGGTGAGCAATATAAAAACAAGGCCATACACGCCGCACTCCCAACACATACTCTCCGAGATGTGGAATGGAGTCCGGGAATGTCTCCTGGAAGAATTTCAGCACGTCCTGTTTCGTCTTCAGCGTCCGGAAGATGGCGAACGGCATGAAGAGAGTGCACGTATAGGTCTTGTCCTGGTTGGGCAGCGCAATCATCATGAACTCGTTCCGCGCCCAGATGTGCAGATAGTTCACCTCCATCGCAAACTGCGGAAAAAAACGATTATCGCCATGACAAACGAACATCGCCGATGACAAACGAACATCGCCGATAACATTATTATGAACACCGCCGATGACATACTAACGAACATCGCCGATGGCAATCAAACCTCGCCGAAGACAAACGAACATCGTCTATGACAAACGAACATCATCGATTCGATGGGACACAATACAAGCAAACATTATATTTTCAGGAGATGCAAACTGGCAAAACACGCTAAGCGCAGAAAAATGTCTTTGCATGTTTAAACAAGTTATCCTACCTTAATTGCATTTACAGGAGTAGCGAGCTACTATTGATGCAGGAAAATCGCCAATGTTGATTGGACAAAACTCCTCGTACATCCAAACTCAATTTAATTGTCAATGCGTATTATAAGTCTCTAAAATGAAATATTTATTTTAGGAGGCTTATTTCATATAAGTTTTACAAAGGCTCGAACTCTGCCTACCTGGTCCCCGGGTGCCGGGGGCATACACAGCTCCATGTAGCCGTGCGGGATGAACACCTGCTCGTAGTCGAACAGCGTCTGCTTCATCATCTGCTGCCGCACGCCGGAAAACGCGCCGTCACAGCCCACCACCAGATCCGCCGTCGCCGTCACCTCGCTGCCGTCATTCCTGCGACACACGTCACAACCGACGACATTTATTTGCGTCATATTAATGACAATAATAATAATAAAATATCTCTACCGCGTCATATGATATATCTGATATTTAACACGTACAACATGAAATGTAGTCCATAACGAGGTCACATCAATGTCCAAGCCGATTAATTTCGATATAATTAGCTGGTATTATTAATACGGTAATGGGTTGAGATGTGAACAGCAGTAACGGATAACTGAATGGAGGTTTCAACGTTTGGAGGCGCCTTGAAACCTGAGAAAGCTCTGGAACCTGTCGACTTCGAAGTTTTGTCATTTTATGTCGATTACAGGACTTACTTTTGGAATGTCACTTGGCCTTTGTTAAAGTCGCACTCCATCATTTTATACTGAAAGTGCATGGTCACGTTTGGCAGCTTCTCCGCCTCTGAAAACATGTAGACACCTGGAATCTACGCAAGCGTTGTAAATGATACGGATTTCAACAGCTAATACATTGCGGTGCAGATACGCATTTGACCGTACACGAACAATTATGTTGAACAATTCCCATTGTGTATTTTATTACAATTGTTGAGATTGTCCGACGTATATAAAAGTTGTTAATTTGTCTAATTATTAATCACACATAATCAAACTGAACTAAACTTTGTATGTGAAGAACCTGTGTGTATACTTACGTGTAAGCAAGACCTCGTCCAGGTGTCGTCTGTCCACTGACATGATGTACTTAAAAACAGAAAACGGACTTCCAATGGAACTGCTGTGAAAATTTCTCTAAAAGCTTCCAAATCCGCAATGGTCACACAAAGGTCAGAACATGCATTAATTTCCATAATGCATGAATAAACAATTAAAACATGACTGTATAATATTCAAAGAACAATACATTAATTAACATTCATATGTGAAATTATTTAATTCAGTCGATGTTAATCTACAACAGTAATCTAAATGAAACTGTAGCGATATAAAAATATTATTATTAGGCTTATCGCGGCTGAGTACAAAAGAAGAGATCTCGAGAGGCTAGCTATTTGGTACCTGGTCTTTCTTGCCGTACGGTATAGGACGCCGGCTTCCATTCAGGTCGTGTATCAGGCGGGCGTACATGGGGATGCCGGTTTGCATGACAATATCCTCGAGCCCCACCCGCCGCAGCGCCTCCCGCCCCCGCTCTGACAGCGTCAGATTGATACTGCGGCCGTGCACCACTTCCATCGTCCGGATATCTGTATGCAGCAGCAACGAAAATTCCCTCGGGTGATACTTTTAGCCGGATTCTTTCATTTTGGTGAGGGCATACTTAACTATGAACATGGCCATTATATCCAGATAACATATCGCCGAAGTCGACACTTATTCCGTATACATGTACATGTAAATATTATTTGTAAGCATAATGAAGGAAATGATTATGAATACAGGTACTCTTATTTAGAGTACTGGTATCATTCTATCCTTAATTCTTCCTTATTAATAAATGCATCATCGACCACCGACCTGGCTACCGTTTATAAATTCGTATAAATGCCAAAAAGATAGGGAAACAATCAACAATGTTTATTATGTAAGGTTTAGCAATGAACAGTAAACTAAGCGTTACTGTTACCTGGCCTCATCTCGTACACGTCCACCTTGAACCCTCGCTTCGCCATGAAACATGCTTGCAGCGCTCCAACCTATAGCGGATATAGATCTACAGGTACTAGAACGTGAAACAATGAAGTCTTTTCATGTGGATTTGGTAATATACAATAATACCGGATGATGATAATATTATAATAATAATTATAATGCTTATAATAATAATAATCATAATAATAATCATATTATTATTATTATACTAAATAATAATAATAATAATTATTATTATTATTATTATTGATTATTATTTTTATTATTATAACAATAATAATGATAATGATGATGACCATGCTGGTGGTGGTGGTGGTGATGATGGTGATGATAGTGATGATGATGATGGTGATGATGGTGGTGGTGATGATGATGATGACGATAATGATGATGATGATGATGAACGTGGTGGTGTTGGTGATGATGATGATGGTGGTGGTGATGATGGTGGTGGTGGTGATGACGATGATGATTATGATGATGCTGCTGCTGCTGATGATGATGATGTTTCTTTCCGTTGACCATAGATCATATATCATTTGGTATGAGCACCATGCAATTCTTGCTTCTTTCGTGCAAGCCAGGGATCTTAATTCGTGCATTTCGATGCATTGCACGTGCACATATAAACAGTTATATGTGGTATTGTACACTACAATATTCTGTACGAGTTAGTGTAAACAAAATCCAAAAATCTTGACAGATAACGCAATATTCATAGTATCCTGTGCGACGTTTTATTTTATACATAAAGTCAATAATTATGTAAGTAAGGTTTGGTAACTGTCCATAACTACATACAAATAAGGTATATATTTACCAGACCGCCTCCAACTATGATCACAGATTTCATATCTCCTGTTGGGAATCAAACACCAACTAAAACGAGTCTGTCAATGGCACCTTATAAGTTAACCAGTGTTTTATAATCCACAGAGTCGCCAAATTAGGATAGAACAGGTCAATTTAAGTTGTACTAAGGCTTGCAGTGGAAACTGCAAGCTGTAAAAATATAACAGTTAACATAAATTATTAATATCAATAAATTAATCATTTATTTATTTATTTATGGTTTGTTTGACCAAATCATATTATTTTAATAAGGATAATGTTTTTTATTAACATAAGATTGAAATGTATCATTTGTTGTTAATTATTTAAAATAATAAAAGATTGTATTTAAAGATATATAAATAAGCATTACTAAATTTCTGGTGGATTTTATTCACTAGTAAACAACATGTCCGAATATCCGAAATATATGTATGGATGTTCAGACAGGTTATTCAGTATATTTAATCGATATACGTTCAACAAGATAAACATCACTAAAAGATCGCGATATCACCCCCTGTACGTCGGTAAACCAATTTGCAGATGATAAATCAAATTTCATGTCGGACAACTTACTTATTACCATAATTTATTTACAAAAACTCATATCTTCAAGGTAAGTTTTAATAATTAAAATATCGCACAAGATACAGTGATATTTTGTACGTATAATGCGATGTTACAATCGTTTTCTAATGGCAATTATTTGGCCAAACAAGTATGACTTTGGTTAACAATGTAGAAAAAATCAGCAAAGTTGGCAATATTTTATGTAAAAAAAGTACTGATCAATTCGTGTTTTTGCAATTATTAATGTACGACCTAACGTATCAGCCATTCTTCTTTGTATATCTGCTTCATGCGTTGTTTAAATGCACCAAACACGCGGTATATTGTTATTTTCGTGGGACAATATAATGTAAAATTGATAAAGCCCTAACTTTTCGGTGATAAAGTCCAAACTATTTTTTTTAACTGAATGAATAATAACCAAACTTGTACAAGAGTGCTTTATGTAAATGCAATAAATGTATGCAGTTAAACCATTTTGAGCGAGATTTTAACATTGTTGACCACAAAAGTTCACTAAAGCGTAGTGCAGCAATTTTATGAAAGTAAACATTGTTAAGGTTCTTACCACAGTAATACTTTATTGCTGAAGAAATTTTCAAAGGGACTGCCAATATAAAAACTGGAAAAAGTGCGGGACCAGAACTGATCTTAAATGAATTTATAATAAATGGCAGAGATGAACTTCTTCCTTATTTGCTTAAATTGTTTAACACAATATTATGTCTTGGATATTTCCAGATAAATGGACCGAAAGTCTTACTGTACCTTTACATAAGAAAGGAGATTTAAATGACCCAAATAATTTTAGAGTGATAACTATGTTAAGTGTCATAGGTAAACTGTTTACAAATTTGATTAAAAATAGGCAATCAAACTGGGCTGAAAATTACCATGTTTTGCTAGAAGCACAAGCTGAATGTCGAGCGAAAATGCGAACAACAGATGACGTATTTGCCCTTCAATGTCCGCATACATAAGTAGGAAGCATTTTAACATGCCTATATCAATACCACTTGCACCTTTGAGTACAATATATACACCATGTCATTGATATACAAAGAAAAAACAATCGGGAACAAAACACTAGCCTTGTCTTAGACCTAAATGACTCTCAAATGCAGTTCCGATATTTCATGATGTCTTACTTTTGTGTACACATGAGTATACATTGCTTTTATAACTGTAAAACGTTGTCCTCGAATACCGAGTCTGTATATTCTGTACCAAAGATATCCCTTACAATGTAATCAAATGCCTTTGTAATGTCAATAAAACAACAATAAAATTGCTTATTTTAATTTAAAATATGTTATTAAATGGTGAAGGACAAATAGGTGTCAAAATCAGCACACATAATGACTTTATATTATCGGAGACAGGGATACTTAACTTTTTAACTATGAGTAAAATGAATATAATAAAGTACTGGTTTAAGGTGAACTGTGATCCAGAACATAAATTCATTAAAATGATATACAAAATTATTCCAGACGATACTGAAAGTAATCCCCTAAAAACCAACTGGGCAAGTCAAGTGAAATGTAATCTAAGTTCATTGGGATTCAGTCATGTCTGCTTGGCACAAGGTGTTGGTAATCTCAATGGTTTCTTTTCTGTGTTTAAGCAAAGAATTACTGACACTTTTGTCGAAGGTGTAGAAGGACGCATAAATGGCTATCCAAGGGCATTATTTTATAGAAATATCTTCTGTTTTGAACTTCAATTTTACCTTAAATGGGTTAACATCGAGAAGGGAAGGTGGAATAATACCGATATTAGTTATATAGTGTTTGCCCAGTTTGCCCTGTTCTCGGAGATAAATATCACTTTTGAAGGTAACATCTACTAACAAACAAGACAAAAATACAATACATATATCAGTGTATTATAGACGTCACCCTAGCATGTTAAAAGCCACAGATTTATTTTCCTCATAGAATCCTAAGTTACTAGCTGTTTATGCATGTAGAGCTTTTGAAATGACAAATACTGTCAGTACATGATGATTAATGCTCTTTTATTAAGTTGCATGCAATACAGATCACTTTTATGAATATTGTGCATATTACTTTAATGTTTAACTTAGATATAATTTTGCAAAGCATAAGCATACAGTACTGATAACTTTCACGTATTACTTAAATTTAAATTATTTTTGTAAAACATGAGAATACAGTACAGATCACTGTTATGTATAACTAGTAGTTAACTACGATAAAAAATTATTTGTGTAAAGCATGATAATACATTACAAATCACTTTTATGTATTACTAAGATATTATTAAGAAGACAAATGTTCTGACCAAGTTTCATGAAGATTTCTACAGTGTTAACTAGCTTTTTCTTCAATTTGACCTAGTTTTTGACCCCACATGACCCAGATCATGTTTGTAAAGCATGATAATACAGTACAGATTACTTTTGTGTATTACTTATAGATACAAATATTTTTTGTAAAGCACGAGTATACAGTACATAATACTTTTATATAGTTCGCGTAGATATATATATATATAATGTCTTTCTCTTTCTTTAAGCATGATAATATTATTTGTTCCTATTTGCATAATTGTTATTCATGACGATCATGGGCCATGTTGGCCTTGTTCGTTTTTTATATGCTACATGGTACAATTGTTGAATAAACTATATTTTTCTTCTATTACATATAATAAAAATATGAATATGTAATGAAAATATGTAATGAAAAATAGCACAAAACAAACCTTACTTAGCAAAAAATCATTTTATCACGCAGTTTGAGCTTTATCCAGTTTAAGTTTGGACTTTATTTACACAATTTCTTCAAACAGTTCGGCTTCATCCATAAATGAGCATACCATTCCAAGATATAATTGAATGAGCATACCATTCCAAGATATAATTGATTTTAACCCAGAAACCACTACGTTATCAACTAATAAACGTTTGAATGCCCTTCTAGATAGATTATATAATTACTCTGTAACGGTTTAGTTCACCAATTCGTTGATTTAGATGCCAAAAATTAAATAAATACGTACATTTTTTGAATATTTTTTATTTCCCCCAGAAAAAAAATATATTTTTTCCTAGAAAAACGTAGATTTCTGGCAAAACACTTAATACATAATGGCGTTGGACATTACTTTATACATGAGTACAATAATTTTGTATATATACTGACTAAAATCGCCGAAAAATTCAAAACATGTACCTACCTGTCTATTGCGGACGATATGTTTTCTCTGAAATTTGATTTATCATCTGCAAACTGGTTTGCCGACGTACAGGGGGTGGATATTCTAAAATGAAATATGATGTTTGGTTACAACGTCATGCAAAACGAACGCAAACAATTTAGAAAACTATGTTTTTATGGCATTAGTCTGCCATATTGTATTGTCCATGAGTAATCGGCCATGAATTGTCAGACTAGAATTAGAGTTCTGGTTCCCGTTGCTGTGGGTGAATTTGTACGTGTAAGCCGGGTACACAATTTGGGAAATCCACAAAATCTATTTTTTAGCCCATAAGACATGAGTTTAATGTAGTGAATTTTTTATCGAGTGCACCGGGACTCTCTCCCATATGGCCATAGTCCCCAGAAGCCTTGTTAGTTGGTTACGGGGGATAGTGCAAGAAACAGGAGACGCCCCGTTCCAGAGGCGACCATGGGTCTTTTAGTGCCCGGTGTGAAGCACCTAGTACACTGCACCTCGGTTTAACGGCTCATGCGAAAGACGAGTTGGTAGGTTAGGGTGTAGCGTTAGGGTGTAGCGGGAGCTCGAACCTGCGTCCTCTGAGTTGTGAAGCCAGTGCGTTACCACTATACCACGGATCCGCCACAATGAGTTTAGGCCGTGCGACATCACTTTTATATTCAGTCAGCGATGGCTATTCGGACCAATGGGATAGCGTCTATTTATAGATTATATAACAAATTATGTTGTTTGGTGCTCGCAATAGTGTGGGTAGTCGAGCGATATTGGGCTGACCTGTTCACTTTATATGTGCACTTTCTTCTTAGTTCAAACCACGAAAGGAAGCCATCTGAGAACTTGAACGTATTTATTATGCACCAATCACTGTTTTCCTGCAGGGAGGAGCGGCGGGCATATACGGGACTTTAGACTGCAAGCGATTCCCGACAGGCGGGAATTTGACACGCCAAATGATTTGGGTCCCGGAGAAATAGACTGGTCGGATTTTAGATCCCGGTAATATACGCCCCGGGCCATTTGATAGATATATAGCATCTCCCACTGAGGGGATTTAGACAAATATACTTGGCTCTAGGGTGGGGAATAAGACCCCCCAAAATAACATTTGTCAAATTCCCATTGGTCTGCCCGCCGCTCCCCCCTGGGGGAAAATATGGATAGGTGCATTATAAGATATTAGACACCTTTACTATTGGAACGTAATATATAATGTTTGTCTACAGAATAAACATGAAACATTCTGATGTTTCTTTTTATGAATATTAGTTCATTAACATGTTATATAACCGTAAAACTTTCGTTGTTCATTGTTTTACAACATGTATATATGCTGACTACATTGCAATGTTAATTTACATAATTTCAAAAACTACGAAGTAATTTTTTATGAATTTGCTTTTTTTAACAGTTTATTAAACCATAAAGCTTCCATCATTGTTGGTTTGTAAAAAAATGTATGTGATATGATTGTCTACATCGCGTGTTGTATTCATCATATCGTGCTAGGAGCGTTGTAACTCTTACAGGGAATAAATGTTGTTGTTATTAGGTTCGTAATAAATAACACTAAATACAAATAAGTTGTAGTAAGCTGCAATTGCCAATGTGTAAACGATTAGATAATAACTTAGTGTGTTTATCCCACTGTCACTGATACCAACAGATTTCAAATATATATTACATTATACGAGTTATTAACAACCCGGTACCTGACGGTGGGAGTTTTATAATTTAAAATCCGTCTAAATATGAGGCGTGTCATGAGAAAACCGGGCTTAATGCATGTGCGTAAAGAGTCGTCCCGGATTAGTCCGCACAGGCTAATCCGGGACGACACTCTCCGCCTACAGTGGATTTATGTTTAGAAGAGACTACATCGAAACAGAAAATACCATAAAAGCGGAAAGTGTCGTCCCAGATCAGCCTGTGCGGACGCTTCGCACTTGTATTAAGCGCGGGTTTCCCACGACACGCCTCATGTTTTGTGAACACGGTTGGGGCTGAAGTACAGGTACATGACGTGGCTATCTTGTCCAGTATCATCACCAGTGATCATGTACACCGTTATATCGTACTACGATGTACGGAAGCCGGACGGGGAATAACTCCAGTGCTGAAGATAAAAGATGAGCTCATAGTTATCCGCCTTTTACGCTTTTACGATTATATACTTTAAATATAATTAGGCATGTGAGAGTAGGGTTGAATCCCAGAATACGCAGATAATATTAACATATCGGTCAATATAGGCAAAGTACTGAATATTTTAACAGAGTGTGACATAATTTCGAGTTAAATATGTTGTAATAGTTTGCCCGACATTTAATATCAACCTTAATTGCGTTCTGAATGAGGAAACAAACAACATATTGGCTATGCATGTGTGATCATATGGTGATTAATGTCGGTTATACAGAAATAAGAACGGGAAAGCATTTTCACTCAGCTCATATGTCTGGTACCAATAGGCGGGTGACGTGGAAAACTTATCAGCAAGTTCACAGTGCCCTGATCTACACGGCACCCGGGGTGAGAAATACCAAGATAATGGAGATCCCAGGTTTGGTACAGATGGCAACGCGAGGACACCATGATTGATTCCGTATGGAGATAATGAAAGTGCACGTGCGCATAATTGGTTGGGTATGAAAAACGAAGATGAATTAACTAGAATATCAATTATCAATATATCTATGATATTGGCATTAATGTAGAAGCTATTTTGTAATAATAAAAACTTAAAGTGACACAAAACGTGATACCAAAAAGACGATGTAGCAAAATAAGAGTGTTGCTGAACAAAGGATGTGTCGAAGGAATCGGGCGGTTTGCAGACACGAATAAAACCAGTACGTACCCGGCGCACTCCTAACAATATTTTAGACATGCCGTGTCTACGTATAGTAGTAAACTTGTCTATATTTATGTAGAAAAATATAATTTTTTGTTGTTATATAGATTAAAATACATAATTTCCACACTCTCAAAGTAAGATACAAATTAATCTTTCTCTCGGGCCTGTTAATTTGTTAAAATATAATTGTGTTCGGGACTAGTTTTGTATGCCAACTCTTACATACTTAAATACAAATTCGTGCGAACACTGCTTCCTGAACTCCCTGTAGTTGTTTTTGTCGAGTGTTACATGCTGCACGTGCATGCATGCCGTTGCGTTCTACGGATGCCTCGAAATTTTTCTCTGATCATTTATACGAAATCACATAGGCACCTAAAGTCAAGAAACTTTTACCGAACTAAATGTTAAACCCGTCTATGATGAACTCATTGTTTGATGTTTTCTTCTTGTAATCATTTGAAATTGAAAAAAATGGATGGTGCACCGAATGCACCACTGTTTCCGCTTTCTATCGGTATATTGTTTGTGTTCCTAGGTACTGTACTTTTCCAGAACATTCAAAGACAAATTTCGAGTCTACGATGTAGACGACCACACATGCTCTTAAAATATGGGTGTTTTGTTATAAAACGTCGAGTTGCAATTGATTTATTATAGAACAAGTGCGTAAATAGCTTAACAATGGCAAATTTGAAACAATATGAGTTGCAAAATGATTCTAGACATAGTCCAAATTGCATAAATGACAAACTTTTGAAATATACGAACGACCACACTCTGAAATTTTATGCGAACGACCACGCATTTTTTATACCTAAACATGTAAAAAAATACAAAATAAAAATACTTTTGTTTCAGATGGAGGATTTCAATCCACAAATATGCCAATAATGTGGCAAGGGAATGGCAAATAAGTCAACACGGCGCCAGCATGAAACCAACCACAAAGGGACAGGGAAGGGCTACACTTGATCTGACAGTTTATCAGAGCAGGGCAAATCTGAATAGACACAGGTATATTTATTCCGAACGATTTTATGTTATTTTCGCAAAAAAAAGCGTTATTAATGATTAATTACGTAAAGTATATCTTGACATACTTTATATGCTTATTTAGTAAATATCTATGCTTCCATTTGTACTTTTCATTCTTACAGGGACCATATATTTGATCGTCGTCAAACAAAGAAGAAAGGTGGGACTGTTTGTATGGACCAAAACTCGATACATAAAGACGCGATTGATGTTAGATGGAAGAGAGCGAGAAGGAATGAATCATAAAGTCTTGTAACCTCAAAAATGGGACTTAAAAATATATGACTCTTAGTTCAATAATGTAGTGGTATATACCATGATGTAAATGCAAATACATACATGTTTGATGTCAGTGCATGCATGTGTTAAAATTGATTACTTGTTTAATATTACATGAGTGATCTTTTCTCAAAACATTTAATAAAATACGTAAAATAATATATATTAAATATTTTTAGGAAGAGATACTTAAAGTGGATCAGGACGAATGTATTACTTTGAACGAAACAGTATAATATTCAGTGCCATCCGTTCTAAAAAAAATTTTTTTTTTTTTTAAATAGTCTTTACTTTTATGTATTGTTCACATTATGGGAGACAACTAAGTCCGGACGAAACTAGTATGGCAAGAAGGGAATAACAAAAACCGTGTTGAGATTGATAAAGGGCATTTATTAAAAATGCCATAAAATATAATGTGTGCATTTTCAACCTAAAAATGCACTAAACTGGCAAAATGTACATACATATAAAACACAGCATATAAAACAATGTATGTACATAAATGTATCATAAACAAACATACAAAATCACAACACGTAAAGTTATAGTTATGGCCAGAATGCCATAATGGGCGAAAATAAACCGCCATGTCCTGTAAAGATTTATATATGAAAGTAAAGTGGTGGAGGTATGGGAGGAGGTGGTTTTTATGCGAAAAATAGGCGAGGCAACTGCCCACGCCAAAATAATATTGATAAGAATGTCCAAACGTTCTGATTGGTTTAACATATCACCTGACTAGTTTGTTTAATCTGATTGGCCAAGGATCAAAGATACAAGGTTACATACAACTAGGAACGAAAATCAATGTCAATCTGACAATGACATAAAAAACTTTATGTGTGCATAAACTTGGTTTTATGTATTGTTCACATTATGGGAGACAACTAAGTCCGGACGAAACTAGTATGGCAAGAAGGGAATAACAAAAACCGTGTTGAGATTGATAAAGGGCATTTATTAAAAATGCCATAAAATATAATGTGTGCATTTTCAACCTAAAAATGCACTAAACTGGCAAAATGTACATACATATAAAACACAGCATATAAAACAATGTATGTACATAAATGTATCATAAACAAACATACAAAATCACAACACGTAAAGTTATAGTTATGGCCAGAATGCCATAATGGGCGAAAATAAACCGCCACAATGGGGAACCCATCCGCCCATTGAGAACGGACTGAGACTAGCACGGACTGAGACTAGCATATTATGAATGTTACATATAAAATAACCTTATGCAAAAGTTAATAATTATGCATACATATTAAACGTAACGGAGTGAGACTGGCCAATACATTTCTGTACACACAAATGTAAAGTAGTATAGAAGGGATAAATATGGAGCTGCTGCCTTAAACCGTCAGCTCAGTGTGAAGTGAAGAAGTATATAGACGTGATAAATACAAAGCGGCTGCCTTAAACCGCCGGCTTTGTGCAAGGTGCAGTTTGAAATTGTGAGGAAAGGAGCTGCTGCCTTAAACCGTCAGCCCCAAACCTGACAAACTGAAGCAACCTGACTTATATAGGTAGTGCACGAGGACGAATGTATTTTAAGTATGCCTGTGACTTCCAACGACCCAATTGTTGAATGTTTGATGGGGAAAGATGGTTGTTGTGTGCATGAGTTGCACCCCCAATACGAAAAGAGTGACTTGTGAAGTGAACAGGGTCAAGGTTTGATGCTATGACACACCTGTGTAATAGAGACCTGAAGAATGAGGTTGAAACAGCCTCACCGTTGTTTAAACGGAAAAGTGGGCCTGGGTACTCTGGGGTGATGCGTAAATAACGTAACAGAGCACGCACGGGGCATAGCTGTTTACATGTTTGCCGGGATAATGGTATAATTGATGTGCGACCCTGTGAATGTTTATAGTTACAAATGGTGACAGATACTCCCGATATAATCGAGCCCTGATAATTAAAGGAAATGTTCTTGCGCTGAATAACATTCATAAAGCCTGTGGCAGAAACAGCTAGTTCGCCTAAGCGAAACAAACCAAAGAATGCAAACAAAAACATGGGCATTTATTAAAAATGCCATAAAATATAATGTGTGCATTTTCAACCTAAAAATGCACTAAACTGGCAAAATGTACATACATATAAAACACAGCATATAAAACAATGTATGTACATAAATGTATCATAAACAAACATACAAAATCACAACACGTAAAGTTATAGTTATGGCCAGAATGCCATAATGGGCGAAAATAAACCGCCATGTCCTGTAAAGATTTATATATGAAAGTAAAGTGGTGGAGGTATGGGAGGAGGTGGTTTTTATGCGAAAAATAGGCGAGGCAACTGCCCACGCCAAAATAATATTGATAAGAATGTCCAAACGTAAATAGTCTTTACTTATATAAACATCATTGTATATGTCAAGTGAAACTGAAATGTATACGTTTGACTTAATGATACCATGACGACCGTTTGTAGCTTTTGATTCAATAATCATCACTTAAAGTGTGTATGTACGAACAGATATAGTGTCATAAATACAATTAGCAAAATGAAGTTAATTAACATATATTGAATTTAAAATGGAATAAAAGTTAAGAACAATCATTGCTTTTAAACGCACAATAAGCTAGTTTTTAATCACTAGTTTTCGTCTGTACAAGCGGAAACTTAAATACACGTATATACGTTGACTTGAAAGTTGTTTGAGGTTACATAACACTAATAAACGATCAAAAGTCAATACTAGTACTTGTTGATTTATTTCATAGTGTTTCCGTCGTCATTTCATTTTGTTTTTCTGTTTGCTTTCAAGTTTTATTGTCACATTCGTCTCCTTATTTCGAAAATAATTGATATGAAAAGTCGTATGTTAAGTAAACTTGAAATGTGTAAAACTTCGTTAGTTGTTAACAATTGTGTTTTTATACGTTTAACTTAATGATACCATGATAGAATTGATAATTGAACATTTGTTAAGTAGTATCTGTTTGTTTTCTAATCAAATCACATGTATATTGACCAATGTAAAATAAACAACTTTAATAAAATTTCCATTGTTTATTATACAAAAATAATTAATCACAGACAATGATCACAGTGCTAAAACAGGCAAAACTGTTTTGTCCCTTAACATAATATCACATAACATATTAATAAAAATATCATCAGCAAATCAAACAAACATAATCAAAAATAACTATTTTAAATTATTCGTAAAACATCTCTGTATTTCCTTGTTCATAAAGATGAGATCATTTTGAAACATGCATAAAATACAAACAAATGAATTTAAAATGAAACAAAATTATTTAGTCTCGTCCTGGTGTAAGTCCTGATCGGGTCTGGCATTACCAAAGTCGGTATAGCTTGAAATAAAACTATCTTCAATTTATTGATACTTTAAGTTAAAAAAGAGGTAGAAAAGTTAAATTCAAAGAAAGTTAGAACTGTCATATATACTTAACAATCGTAAAGTTTAGTATTAATAACATTATCGTTACAGGATGTGTGCATATATGGAGAAGCTAAACGATAATATTTTATGTCCTCTTAAAATGTATTTGTGTTTATAATTGTCAAAATCTCATATACTGTTTCAAAATCATTTTCTTGACAAGAAACATTTTTCAGATATAAAATTCTTGAACTATTTTAATTATAATCAACAATTGATATACATTTGAGGTCATATAACAGGACTGTCTAGGTAACCGTTGATTGTATTTAACAGGTTTTCATATGGCGCGACATGTTTCTAATTTTAAATGATTAATATATATGATATGCAAGACTTTCTATTACTGAAAAGTTTACAACGTACAATAGTCTTGTTTACTTATCGAACATGTAAATCAAAATTCCAGAAAAAATATTGCATAAACAAAACATTAAAAAGATTGTTTTTCCTTAAACGGTGCATCAGAAACTTTAATAATCGAAATAGTTCGGCAGTTAACCAAACAACAAAACATAAAATGATAATTTCAAAGTGAGTTCAATTTGTAAAAAAAATTAAACCGCGAACGCGTTTGTTACTCCAATGTATTACTCGGCACTTCTTGATATCACAATATCCATCTATATAACAAGTTCACAATTGTTCACTTCAGTGAGATTGTTTTGTGTCATGAACTTTATTATGGTGGAAAGGCTACTCCGGGACCGAAATACTTTGTCACATTAAGGGCATTTCAAGTTTAGCTCACCCTTATGCATGTCTAGGTGTGACTTTAAATTGGCCTTCTCTGCAAACGCTAACCCACATACGTCACACGCAATTTTTTTGTCCATTTTCCCACCGCATGTGCTTTGCATTGGTAGGGAAGCACTTACTGCACTAGGTACAAATGAACAGCTTCTCTTCACCATGTACATGACCTCTAACAGAAGAGTTAATTATATGTAGTGGAAATGTTAAATATTCTTTATACACTACTATTTATATTTATATATAATATTCAGATAAACTGCAACAGTCATAATGTTAGTTTAATTCAATGTTTAGCTTATTTAAAAAAAAAGTAGATTTAAAGAACCAGCCACTGAAAAGTTAAAATGTTTATTTATTCAGCTAAATTTGTCTTTGATTAGCATCGAAATATATAGGCATATTTTCCAGTTTTCAGTAGCATATTGACTGTATGGTCATTTACATCACACTACAAATAAACTATTAAATAAAAATTATTCGTTTCAGAATAATCAGAAATCAATAACGTTTTTCTTTTTGCGAAAATAATCAACATACAAAATCGTTTGGAATACATATACCTGTGTCTATTCAGATTTGCCCTGCTCTGATAAACTTTGTTACAGCAAGTGTAGCCCTTCCCTGTCCCTTAATGGTTGGTTTCATGCTGGCGCAGTGTTGACTTATTCGCCACGACATTGCCACAATATTGGCATATTTGTGGATTGAAATGCTCCATCTGAAACATATATATATATTTTTTTCATTTTTAGGTATAAAAAATGTGTGTTTGTTCGCACAAAATTTCAGAGTGTGGTCGTTCGCATATTTCAAAAGTTTGTCATTACATAGTCTAAACAATTTCTAGAATAATTTTGCAAATCAGATTGTCTCAAAATTTGCATTTTTAAGCTATTGAGGCATTTTTTTCTATAATAAATCACTTGCAAATCGACATTTTATATATAAAAAAAACACCCATATTTTAAAAGCATGTGTGGTCGCCTGCATCGTCGATTCGAAATTTGTCTTTAAATGTTCTCAGAAAGTACAGTACCTAGGAACACAAACAATATACCGATAGAAAGTGGAAATATTGGTGCCTTCGGTGCACCAGTCCTGTTTTTTAATTTCAAGAGATCAAAAGGACCAAACATCAATAAATACCTTCTGACTTGACGTTATTCTGTCAAGAAAGCTGTGGTCGTGCGCATTCGTGGTCACGTGATAACTTTTGTTCACTAGCATTGTACATAATAGTTTGACAAAACATTTTATTAAATAACAAAACATTATTATCCTTTATGTTTAAGTGATTTCTTACGCTATACAATTAGGAATATTTACTTTTTATTTAAACATATTTACATAAATTGAATAAATTTATCATGTCTTAAGCGCAATATCGACCAATTTCTCGAAAACACGCACCACTTCCTTGTTCGCTACTTTCGCTTCGATTTAGTGTAATTTATTGGAAAAACCAAACTGTAGAACGTTCCAGATGATGATGTCATATCCGGCGAAACTTCCAGAACAACCCGTTTACTGCTTTATATAAACCCGAGAACTGTATTTCCGCTAAATAGTACACGAAACTACGAAGCTCTATATCGAGCATTTATAATAAACATTAAAGAAAAAACGTTATAAAGCCTAAATTTTGTATGAAGATTTGCGTATAGTTTTGTTTGAACAAATGTGTCAGTTTGAATAGTGATTTGCTATTTTTGTTGATGACGATATTTTCCTACGCCGAGAGCGTTCTATCCCTTTCCAACCGGCGTGTTTCATTGCTAAGCCGCATTCAGGTTGAACCGAACCGAATTTTCTTGAAACTTTGAACATTATAAACTGAACAAAGGTATGAAGTTATAAATTGATATAACAATGTATAAGTTAATTAATTATTGCGTTTTTATGTAACGTATTTGTTTATATTTCGTTGAAATGATTTTATTGTGGAACATGTGACTTCGGATTTGCTTAGAAAATGAGCATGATTAATCTTGTCTGTTGAGACTGTTCGCACATGGCATGCCACGAGAGTGTATTAGATGGGGAAAAAAAACATGAGTTAAAATATAAATTATTTTAATTATTTTTAATAAATAACCAGTGCTTTGATTTGTTTTAAAGTAGATCAGGATTGCTTTTTATTTTCTTAGCAATAGCAGTCGGTCTATGTATTATATATTCAGAAAAAAACGTGGGTTCGCGATAATTATTCACATAAATTTCTCAATGTCAAGTTCAGATCAGGCCTTGTTTTTCGAACTTCAGAGTGTAGACTCTATTGTCGGAAATTGTTACTGTATAAATTATGTGAACTGTTCTTATTTAATTTTAACAGGAAGAATAGCTATTTTTAGGGCTTCTGTTTCTAGGTACATCAATTTATCAGTCACCTGTTTCTGATTCCAGATGCCTGAACAACAGAACATCGAGGAAACTGAGGCGGAGACCTTCGCATTCCAGGCTGAGATTGCTCAGCTGATGAGCTTGATCATCAACACATTCTACTCCAACAAAGAAGTCTTCCTCAGAGAATTGATTTCAAACGCCTCAGATGCCCTTGACAAGATCAGATATGAAAGCTTGACAGATCCATCCAAACTTGATACCGGCAAGGATCTTTACATTAAAATCATTCCTGATCGCGAGAGGGGAAGACTGACCCTTATGGACACGGGTATTGGCATGACCAAGGCAGACCTTGTCAACAGCCTGGGTACTATTGCCAAGTCCGGAACAAAGGCCTTCATGGAGGCTTTGCAAGCAGGTGCCGACATTTCCATGATTGGTCAGTTTGGTGTGGGTTTCTACTCCTCATACCTTGTGGCCGATAAGGTTACGGTCATCTCAAAGCACAATGATGATGAAGTCTACACATGGGAGTCGTCTGCGGGTGGTTCATTCACAATTTGCCCTAATCATGGTAAGATGATGAAAATAATGTACAAATCTTGCACTATTAATTTTTTTACATAGGGTGTGTGTTTTTGGCAAAATTATGTGGGAAATCGAGGGAGTAAATAATTTTTTTCCACAGAGTTTTACAATTTGAAAATTGTGCATTTAATACTAGTGCATTGTCTCAAAATTAATAGAGCCTTGTTAATGCAGTTTAATTTGTTTGTGTTCCTAAAATTTAAAGACCTGCCTAAATTGTATCAAATTTGTTTAAAGTGTTTGTATTCACCTTGCAGAAGCTCCCATTGAGCGAGGCACGATGGTCATCTTGACCATCAAGGAGGACCAGGCAGAGTACCTCGAGGAGAAACGCATCAAGGAGGTGGTGAAGAAGCACAGTCAGTTCATTGGCTACCCAATCAAGCTGGTCTGTGAGAAGGAGAGGGACAAGGAAGTCTCCGATGATGAGGAAGAGGAGGAGAAGAAGGAAGACAAGGAGGGAGAGGAAAAGGTATGAAATAATTTAAACTACTAATGGACCGTATCTTGTACATGTACGAACATAAATGATGTCTAGTGATTTGTGGTGGAGTACGAGATCATGACAATTCCCAGAAGAATAGCAACCTTGGTGTAATGTTGTATGTTAAAGGATTCATTGTTCATTGAACACATTTTCATCAGAGTAGTTCCTAGTAGGTGTGTTTAGGGAAAGGTATAGGATCAAAAAAGGGACATGGTGCTGCTAATATGGAGTAGGTTGGAAAGCCGGACCAGTTTGATATTATCTAACAATTTACTAAACTCGAGGTTTTTAAGAGTCTAATGCTTCCAATTAAGGTTTTTAAGTATACTCAAGTTATTTGTTACAGAATATTCGCTAAATATATTAAATTTAAAAAAATATTTAATATGTCTATGTTATCAAGCCTAGAGGAGCAGCAGGGGGAAACCAAAATGGAGCAGGGTGCAGCACTCTGCCATTTGGCTCTTGATCTTTCCCTAGGTGTTGAATTTATGACGAAAAATCTTTTTGTTTGGGTTGATGTTAAATAAAATAGTTTTCATTGTTTGTGTATTGGCCTTTTATCAGTCTGAAGATGATAAGCCCAAAGTAGAGGATCTGGAAGAGGACGAAGATGATGACAAAGAGAAGGACAAGAAGAAAAAGAAAAAGATCAAGGAGAAGTACAATGAAGACGAGGAGCTTAACAAGACGAAGCCCCTGTGGACGAGAAACCCGGACGAAATCACCAAGGAGGAGTACGGAGAGTTCTACAAGTCCCTCACCAACGACTGGGAGGACCATCTCGCAGTCAAGGTATGCAACTTAAAGATCCATAACCTTTCATAATAGTTGTTAATGTTGTAGGGCATTTATATTTATAAATGGCCTCCGTGTGTCAATAATACATCGCAAAAACAGTTTAAAGCATGTGTATCTTTTAAGTGAAATTAGTAAAAGAAGTACTCCCTTTGCACAGCATGATTATATTTTGTACTCTGTGCTGGTATCAAGGGAAAGAGTAATTGTTCTCTAGGCGTTGGTGTGTGGTAAAATTGCCAGTCACCGTCATATTAGGGACTACATTCATTATCAGCGTTTATCCTCTGTTTGGTACCAGAAAACAAAATGATTTCCAATCTTCAGTTACCTACTAATTTACCCAATATTTAATTTTAAATTTTTTGAAATCTTTCGAAAAAAAAAATCCCAAAAGATGTAATATGTATCGGTATTTAACTTTCATTTTACCCAAACGTCACCCTCAGTACCGAGATTTGACTGGTTCTGGCCATTGCTCAAATCAATTTGCTGCTAGGGGAAGTAACTGCTGAAAGGTTTGGTAATGTGGTTTAATAGATTAGTTGCCGTAACAGATTGTAGCGGGTTTTATACATTGTGTACGAGAATGGGAACCAGCTGAACTGTAATGGGTTGTTGCAAGCACAATGGCTAGTCACAACAGCAAAAATCACTGTTCATCACCTTAATATATGACAAAAATACCGTTTGTGTAGTTTGAGATAAAAAAAAATTAAAAGAAGTACTCCCTCTGCACAGCATGTGTATATTATGTACTCTGTGTTGGTATCAAGGGAAAGAATAATTGTTCTCTAGGCGTTGGTGTGTGGTATGATTGCCAGTCACTGTCATATTAGGGACTACATGATCAGATCATCTATAATCTGTTACAAACATACAAGCTAATTTGTGTAGTGAACAAAGGGAACTTGATGAATGAGAGTACATGTACTCCCTCTGCACAGCATGTGTATATTTTGTACTCGGTGTTGGTATCAAGGGAAAGAATAATTGTTCTCTAGGCGTTGGTGTGTGGTATGATTGCCAGTCACTGTCATATTAGGGACTACATCCTTTATGTATGACAGAAACAAGCTAAATTGAATTTTATATATAAGATTACTCCCTCTGCACAGCATGTGTATATTTTTTACTCTGTGCTGGTATCAAGGGAAATAATATTTGTTCTCTAGGCGTTGGTATCTGGTATGATTTTCAGACACTGTCATATTAGGGACTAAATTCAACCGCTTTGTTGAACCCAGCTGTTTTGCCATGGTATTCAATAATTCTGGTAAACCTTTTTCCACACCGTTATTTTGTTTTTGCAGCATTTCTCAGTTGAAGGACAGCTTGAGTTCCGTGCATTGCTGTTCGCGCCAAAGAGAGCTCCTTTTGACATGTTCGAGAACAAGAAGAAAAAGAACAATATTAAATTGTATGTGAGAAGAGTGTTTATCATGGACAATTGTGAGGAACTAATCCCAGAGTACCTGAATTTCATCAAGGGTGTCGTGGACAGTGAAGATTTGCCACTCAACATTTCAAGAGAAATGCTGCAGCAGAGCAAAATCTTCAGTCATTCGTAAAAATCTTGTGAAAAAGTGTTTGGAGCTCTTTGATGATATCTGTGAAGATAAAGACAATTACAAAAAGTTCTATGAATAGTTCGCAAAGAACCTGAAGGCAAGTATTTAATGTATTTATAAAGGGAGAAATGTTTCCATTGGCAAAATCTACAACATACCTGCATATTTTTATCTTTAAAAATAAAACTTGACACTACAATTTGTTGACGTGCAATTAAGTGATATATATCAAAAGTAATCCCATTGAAATTTGAGTAATATTAACGTTTAATTTCAGAAAATTTAGTTGTGTATTTATGTATAGTATGAATTCATTGTAGAATTAATTTTATATCTGTACTTTTGTAGCTTGGTATTCACGAAGACTCCACCAACAGAAAGAAGCTGGCATCTTTCCTCCGCTACTACACATCCCAGTCTGGAGATGACCTCACCTCCCTGAAAGACTACGTCTCCAGAATGAAGGAGAACCAGAAAGACATCTACTACATCACAGGTATTAACATATGGCCAAGGCCCATATAATTATTGATAATGATTCTTAAGTCATTCTTGACTGAAACATGTGCATGACATACTCATTAATAAGAAACTTGGAATTATATTTCAGCTTCTGTGTCGAAATCTTCTGTCGTTCTTTTTCACGGAAAATCCAATTATAAAATTTCAGAATTGAAGGTTTTAATTTTTTACCTGGACTCTTATAAATGCTAGCCCAGTTCTCCAACTACAAGATAATCATACAGTGGTGTATGATCATGGTCGCCACAAATATTTAGTGTGTACGGAAAACAAACTGAAGTAGGCTTGCACAAGTTGCAATCCCTTTGCACAGCATGTGTATATTTTGTACTTCGTGCTGGTATCGAGGGAAAGAGTAATAGTTCTTCCGGCATTGGTGACTGGTACTTGTTGCAAGTCACTGTCATTTTGGAGACTACATAGTTTAATGAAGATTTTTGTTCAATTGATTTGTTACATTTTGTAACAAAATGTAGCTAATCGTTTGAAAGTGTGTTCTCCTTAGGTTCTCCGGTAGTAATTATGTTCTTTGAACATTGTTTCAAGAGAAACTACTTGCTTTACTAAAATTTAAATAAATATTACAAATATTTAGACATTTGGCAAATGCTTTTGATCAGATATGAAGTTTCAGTGTTCTTTACACAAAATGAGATGAAAAATGTCTTCGATCTTGCTGTCATGTTTTAATGAGTTAAAAATTATTGTTTAAAATAGTTTTCTATTTACCGTTGCTATCTTGTTCTAGGTGAAAGCAAAGAAACAGTGCAGTCCTCTGCCTTCGTAGAGCGCGTGATCAAGCGTGGGTTCGAGGTTGTGTACATGACGGATCCCATCGATGAGTACTCCGTGCAACAGCTGAAGGAATACGACGGCAAGAACCTGGTCTGTGTAACAAAGGAGGGTCTCGAACTGCCTGAAGACGAGGCGGAGAAAAAGAAGCGCGAGGAACAGAAGGCAGAGTTTGAGGGACTGTGCAAGGTCATGAAGGAAATCCTGGACAAGAAAGTTGAGAAGGTGAGCGACATGAATCAACACTTATGCGATTCCCCTGCTGAAAATTTTGTTTAGCCTAGTGTGCAGTATATTGACATAATTGTAGTTGTAAAGAAAGTGTTGTCGCAAAACTGAATTTTCTTCAGCTAAATATTCAAATGTCTAAGCTGCCGTGTGTTAATTTGGCTAATGACTGCGCAAGTCTTGCTTTTCAGTGATCATGTACAAAGTAATGTAATCTGAATTTTAAGTTACTTGAAACTCTCAAAGTTTTCCATTAGTATTTTGTGTGTGTGTGAAAAATTGATGTGTTTTCCAATTGTTGGAAATTGAGATTTAATCAGTTCTGGTATTTGTTTTCGAGGTGACCGTCTCTAACCGTCTTGTGAACTCTCCCTGCTGTATTGTCACTAGTCAGTACGGCTGGTCTGCAAACATGGAGAGGATCATGAAAGCCCAGGCCCTGAGGGACTCCAGCACGATGGGCTACATGGCCGCAAAGAAACACCTGGAGGTCAACCCAGACCACTCCATCATCAAGGCACTCAAGGACAAGGTGGCTGCAGACAAGAACGACAAGGCAGTCAAGGATCTTGTCCTGCTTATGTTTGAGACCGCACTCCTGGCATCAGGCTTCTCCCTTGAAGACCCGACCTTACACGCCAACAGAATCCACAGAATGATCAAGCTGGGTCTTGGTATGTAGAAAAATAGAGCAACATATCTTTAACCTTTTCATAGTTACCGGGTAATAAAAAAAGGCATGTTGTAACTAAATTGACTGATAGATGAAATTTGATTGACAATGCATTAAGCCATTCGGAAAGTCGGGGTTTTATTGTTAAACAGATGTGTTGAAGCAACATTTGTATAGACTATGATGTAAATGTTGACCTGAGTAGGCCTGATTATAAGTTCTCCGACGATCTCTCAATAATAATATTTCCTGTTTATATTACAGTACTTTTTTTAGTAGTGCCAAACGTTTCTATTGCATATAAAGTAACATTTAAATACTGTATTAAAATGTTGGCTGCTGCAGGCATTGATGAAGAAGATGTAGCCGCCCCAAGTGATACCGCAGATGCCAAAGCGGAAGACATGCCACCACTGGAAGGAGAGGAGGACGACGCTTCACGCATGGAGGAAGTGGATTAAATACATCAGTCGCCCATCAAAGACTTGTAGAAAAGGCATCCACAAGCATTGTTGTTGTTCAAACCATTTTTGTCAAGCTTTTGTCAGTTGTTCATACCATCATGTGGCTCTTATGTTCCTGATATGTTGAATTTGTTTAGCAAATCATTTGGAAATGTCATCATTACCTGGCATAATATTCACAAACAGTGCATATGACTGTTGGGTGTTTATGCGATCACATTCATTCATGTACATGTACTTTGTGACCCAGAACTTCACATCATATTGTCACGCCAGTTTCAGTATCGATTAGTTTTGTTCTGTTTAATCTGTGATTTTTTTATACATTAAAGGCAATTATTTTGCTTTCCAATTAAAAAAAGATGTCTTGAAGAATGATTTCAAATTGTGTGTTTTGGTCGTTTCTGTAGTATCAGTACTTCAGTTTCATCAAAATGTGTTTGAATGTTTTCTTCTATGATAAAATAAAATTTTTAAAAGAAAACATTCCTGTTCTTTTTTTCTGTGATTGTATGTTGCGTTTATAAGAACAAAAGTATATTGATGGGTGAAGTGCAATGCACTTGCTGACCATTTAGGGTGAATAGTTCAATATCATATAATTTTGATGATATGAACATTCAGATTTTGCTATGAAGTTTTGTATAGTACAAAGTTTATGGAAGGCGTTGCGAAATGTGGAATCGTAAACTGGATATGTCCATACCTAAACAACCCGCAAAACTTGCATTCATGGTTAAGTAATAAGAATGGGAAGTTTGGGTTAGAATAAAAACATCTCGAGGGAACTGTTATGAACTAGTCCTTAATCGTACACCTTTTGCAAATAGGAAAATAGCTGAAATTCAATGTATTGAAATGCACAAAGGTGATGTCACCATTCAGTCCTAGGACAGAAATGTCTGCACAGCTTGACCACTCGTGCGAGCCAAGACCGTCATAATTATATTGCTTAAAAATGGTACTTTGAAGATCACATTTACACAGCTGCCTTTTTCAAAATTCATTCGTAAGCCATGTTTTGTACGTCCACACCTGCCTGGGGGAATGGCTTCAGTATTATTACTGATACCCTAGTGTGATCTGGCCCAATATAACGATCCCATACGAGATTTTATGGTCATAGACTAACTGCAAGTTGGGTTAAGATTGGATAAAAAGTGGTCTGTATCGTGAGAATGAGAAAGTTGTTGACTGCGTACAGGCAACGCAGGAGAGGTCCCCTAGACCAATTGATGATATGCTATGTGATTTATAATCCCGCCTACATAAGATGAAGTCAGACAAACACCGTTGACAGAATATGAATGTTTTTACAAGACATCTTCATCAAATAATGAAGTCATGGCTTTCTGAATGGCTAAACGCATCGTCAATCAAATCTCGTCGTAATTGGTCAATAGCTGAGGCGAGTTAAAAATTCAGAACTACCAAAATCGTGCATATCCACACGTGCCAAACTGACCATCCAAGTGGATGAACAAACATTCACCATAGATGTTAAAGAGACCTATGAACAGACTGAAGTTTTGTTGCATTTCAATAAGAAAAGTACAACATATAAAGAACTATGGATATGAACTATGAATAAACAAATGTAGATGGATACAATTAAATGCTTTGTAATCTTTTTTTCTGCGCTATTTGCTTGAAAACGCATGTATCACTTAAGATAGCATTTTCAAAAATACAAAAAAACTGTGAATAAGCCCCTTTAATATCATATGGTACATTATTCTGTTACTCAAGTCCTTCAATCTAACTTGTAACTCTGTGGAATATGTGGTCCGAGCTGGAATATCAGGGAGTGGGGGTGGGATATGTGGTCCGAGCTGGAATATCAGGGAGTGGGGGTGGGAATGTGGTCCGAGCTGGAATATCGAAGTGGGGGTGGGATATGTGGTCCGAGCTGGAATATCAGGGAGTGGGGGTGGGATATGTGGTCCGAGCTGGAATATCAGGGAGTGGGGGTTGGATATGTGGTCCGAGCTGGAATATCAGGGAGTGTGGCGGAGATATGTGGTCCGAGCTGGAATATCAGGGAGTGGGGGTGGGATATGTGGTCCCAGCTGGAAGATCAGGGAGTGGAGGTGGGGGATAAGACATAAGAACTAGAAGGCATGTATTTCAGTGTTTTATTTTATAGCAATATTTTACAATGGTACTGTCGGAGATACTGTGTGAAACAAACAAATCGTATATATTATATTTATTATACATGTACTTATTTCGATAATGCGATGCACTACCCTAAAAGTATGAAAGTTTAGAAAAGACAACACTGAGAAGTACAAAAACAATAAACATCTAGCCAAAATAAATAATACAATTAACATTTATAAACTCTGGTAAAAAAAAACACTACTATAAATGAGGCGCGTCGTGGGAAAACCGGACTTAATGCATGTGCGTAAAAAGTGTCGTCCCGGATTAGCCTGTGCAGTCCGCCTTTCCGCCTACATTGGATTTATGTTTAGAAGAGACTTCCTTGAAACAGAAAATACCCTAAAACCAGAAAGTGCCGTCCTAGATTAGCCTGTGCGGACTGCGCAGGTAATCCGGGACGACACTTTTGAAACAGAAAATACCATAAAAGCGGCAAGTGCCGTCCTGGATTTGCCTGTGCGGACTGCATAAGCTAATACGGGACGACACTTAACGCACATGCATTAAGACCGGTTTTCCTACAACACTATAAATATATAAATCTGAAGAACAAAATAGTAGACAATGTATTGCAATGGTTATTTTCATGTCATTAACAGCAGTTAAGTTTTAAAAGCAGTTTGCATAGCCAATTGGATGTTTTATATATTAAACTTAAGAGGTTGAATTAAGTTAACATTGTTGAGCAACAACGTTTCGTTCACAATATTTTTTGTATATGCTGATATACTTCTTTTTCCCACCGCGACATGAAAAAAAAGTACAATGTAATCAAATATATATTTTTTAGTACAATAGCCTGTTATATTTTAATAATTTAGAAACAACATTATTTTAATACTGCTGAATAAGTGTAGATCCAATTCTCAAATGTATGCGAGAACAGAATGTTGTGAAAATAAAATACTGCAATGAAAATAATCAACTTGAATTGATGGTGTTAACTGAGTTAATCCAAAACAACACTGCTTAGCAACATTAAATTCTTATAAACAGTATATTCATTTTATTAATGGAACAGATTTTCAAGAAAACAGATTACCCAGTATTCTACCCGTAAAGATGGAAGGACTCCTGATATTACACTTCAAATACACCAGCAACACTTCATGTGACTCATGATTCAGCATGAAAGCCCCACCCCCCACACCCAAAATAAGTATGTTTGGAATACACAGAAATAAATGAAATTGGTGCTTATTTATACATGTATTTGGTTCATTTATGCCAATAAAAGCCAAGAGTTATGTGACATAATTACTGGTACATGTATGCATAAGCCCTCACTCCATTCTTCACTAGAAGAATAAAGATGAAACATCGACTTAACCAAGGTAAGTCTCGTTTCATTTTTTAAATTGTATATACTAGTTTTATATTGACATTATGTCGTCCATTGAAAGCCAAAAGGGCCTATCAGATTTCTTTGCACATATGTTGATTTACTCTTGGCTTTCAATGGACGATTTGTCTCTCAAGATGTTTATGAAACTATCAAGTTTGTATATAAAACTCTGCACTGCAATATTTTCACAAGACTAACATTTTTTAAAAGCTGAGTAAAATCGCATACCAGCTTTATAAATAAGCTATAAACTGAACTTGGCAAGAAGATCAACCGCTTTTATTAGTTAAAACCTATTACTGTAGTTAGTATAAATAATGTAACTATTTGTAATACGCAAATGCAAATTGTATATCAGTCGGTAGTATAACATTCGACATAAGTACTACCATACAAAGATTATTAAAATACTGCAGTAGATGAACACTGATCAGGAAATGGCAAGAACAGTCTTCTACCTCACAACACCATGCTCAAGCTTAATAATTTACAAACTGTACATTAATTAGCATCAAGATCTCATCCTATTAAAGTTACCATAACCATGATCGGGTCAAATAAGACCAGTTATTGACAAATATCAAAATGTCATAATTATGTCATAAAATAATTAAGAAATAAAGAAATATTAAAAAGTTAAATATTATACTATCAAGAAAAATATAAATGATTCATATTTATTTATCTAAAACAGAGCAATAAAACCTTAGGTAAAGCAACAAATGAGTAATTTTCTAAAATACATGTACCAATGTTTTACATTTAACAATATTAAATGAAACTTAATTCTGACACAACATCAAGTGCATTGTGAATATATGGTACACATAATACTATATCAGTGTACACATTTTATAACAGCAGCTCCAATTTAAATAAATAATACAATCTAACTTATTATTAAAAGATATAATCTTCATGGGCACAAATGATTGCGATGAAAGTTAACGTTTCTTATCGTATTAGTACCCGTTTCAACCATTGGGTGTAGAAGTAAAATAGTGTTTGTCAATTGTGAAATAAAGCCTTACACAAGCCATTTGGCTGAGGTTTAAGTTTTTTAACTTCAAAATGGTTGTTTTTTAATCACATTGCAATAGCTGTGCATTACTACATGTATACTCTTCTAATGATAGATTCATTACGAACAGTTGCATCGCCTAATTATATTAGAAAATCTACGAGTACTGGTAAACATATACTTCTAACACTACATGCGCTACTATTATCACATGAGATTACATTTAATTTTGTTCCTTTTGTAACATATGTTTAGCTTTAACAAATTTCATCCTAAAATACAGTAAATACAGTTACTGTATTTATATGAAACTTCTTAACAGTTTTCAGCATTTGAAAGAAAACTTTTTTTCTGATTCCCCTCTGGAATATATGTGTGAGTGTTTTTGTTTTGAAAATGCTTTTTAATTATCAATACATGTGATACTATTATTCTGACACTTGTTTTCATTTCATAGAATTACTATTCAACCTGTCTTTGAAAAGCTGTCCAGAATTGAAGAAACTTGTGTCCTGAACTTGTTCACCTTTTGCAGCACGGAAATGAAAACCTGTGTCAGATTCTACATAATTATATCTACTGATTGACACTCATGTACATTGAACACATTTTAATGCCATGACTGACCTTCTTTAGATAACCATTCTTTTCTTTTCATTTATAAAATTACACCCCCGTAGGTAAATGTGTTTCATTAATAAAGAACAAAAACATTAAACTTGTAACAAACAAGACACAGAGTTTTGTAAGGTTTACAAAAAATCTGCAATAATCACTTAATGTTAATTCAGTATTATTAAAACTTTCATGAAGTATAAAAATACAAAACTGTCAAGAGCTCCGTACTTGTGACACGAATCGTTAATGAGAGTATACCGGTATAGTTATGGGTGATGTGGCAAAGTTATATGACTGTGCACCATTATGAAAACAACAACAACTAACCTTTAAAATGTTTCTTGTATGGTTGCAAAACACCAGTTGCTAAATGTTTTGGATGAACTTCGTTAAACATTAATTTAGTGTGTGTACAGTGTTTATATTAAATAAATCTCATCCACCAATCGAAAGCGAGCAATTATTTTACAATCGATGTTCAATGGTCAGACATTAAACTCTTAAATCTTAGTGCCCTGTCAACATAAGGTCTTAATATAAGGCAATTCAGGCACATTTTTGATCCTACAAATTATAAAATAAAAAATACGAATTCTGAAGAAAAAAAAAGCTTGAAACTATCATTTTCCTATTTTAATCCAGATACTTTTACGAAAATATTCTTCCATTAATATCTCTGTGGTACACAATTTAGGCACAACACACTATCATGTGAAGTTGGAATAAGACGTCAAATATAGAATAAACGGTTTTCTTAATGCATGTGCGTAAAGTGTCGTCCCGGATTAGCCTGTGCAGTCCGCACAGGCTAATCTGGGACGACACTTTACGAACATGCAATGTTTTATATGCAGTTTAACATTTGTAATTTAAGAATTTTGCAGAGTAATAAGTGCAATAGACACCTGTATATATAACTACATCAGTAAAATTGATTTTACCACAAAACTGTGTACTTGTATGCGTTTACAAAATTTTCACACAAAATTTAACTGTGTCCATGCGTGCATGAACACAGTTTATAAATACAGTAAAAATGATCAAAGACACAATAAGTTTTAATGAAAAAGTCATGGAAAAATGCTCATTATACCCAAAGTATTGACTGAATATAATAAACATACATAAACAACATGAAATGCTCAGTTTTACGTGAAAAAAGAACAAAGATCATGTCCATTTTATGTTTGATGTCTTATGCTAACTTCACATAATACAGTATTGGCATACATTTTGCTTAGTTTCCTATTTTATAAAAAAATATGTTATCTTACATGTATCTGTACGTCTGGGTTGCTTTACAACAATCTTTAAACGCTTAATTTTGAAAGCACGAGCTTAAAGTCAAGTTCTTAGATATACATTAATATTTGAACTATGCTTATAAACTTTCTTGAAATCTAAGCAATACAAACCTGTTTTGCATATTCAGAGTAACTAAAACAAGCTATGGTCATGTGTCAAAGAAATCATCTTCGTTTGCAACTTGTGAGGGGTTCATCAAAAAGCTCATCTGTTTTCGGTTGTAGGCGTTTTCAAAGCTGTCTATAGTTTTTTCACTTATTCCTCGATTCAAGGCATTGTTTGACCGCTTGACTGCCTTGTGTGGGCTGGAACGTCCATCATAAATATTTTCATCCGAGTCGACAGAGGCTGTGTCTTTGTTGTTGTTGTTGTCACCATCTAGCCAGGAATCAACTACAAAAATCACAGAACAACAAAAAGATTTTTTTTTAAATTACCTTCATAAATAGGCAATATTTACGGCAAGAAATAGTGCTGTAAATTGTAACATATTTTATAATGAGCATACATTAGCGTCTGTATAAATTACAAAACACTGTTAATTTTATTGCCCATAGCATGTGGCATATTTGTATGTTAAAGCAATAAACATCGTTGCTATGCCAAGGCAAAGTTACACTAATGAACTGTAAACTAAACATTAAATTTAAAAACATATTGTATTCAATAAGCAAGCCAATACCCAATGTCTGCACCAGTTGAGGGTATTTTAGCCATGAACAAGAACCATATTTCCACAAAACGTGGCATTAAATATGAAAACTTAATTATGACTTCAAAGGACATTGTTTTTAAAATCAATAAATACTGACTGAACAAAATACTAGGAACAACATTATATTATTAAAATATTAATAAAATATACATGTGCAAACACAACCAGAACAAAAAGAATACTATTACACCAAGAAATGAGTACAATGGTGCATGGCACTGAAAATGCACACTCCGTGCCATTTAGAATATATGAGGCGTATCGTGGGAAAACCAGGCCTAATGCGCGTGCGTAAAGTGTTGTCCCGGATCAGCCTGTGCAGTCCACACAGGTTAATCAAGGACAGCAAAGTCCGCCTACATTGGATTTATGTTTAGAAGAGACTTCATCAAAACAGAAAATACCATAAAAGAGGACAGTGTCATCCCAGATTAGCCAGGATGACACTTTATGCACATGTATTAAGCCCGGGTTTCCCACGACATGCCTCATATGTACTGATAGCATAATATCAAACCAACGGAAACACCAGCAATATTACCGATCCAATGTCATGGCTAAGAAATGTGGGTGATCGTGTCTGCATGAAAGAGAATTGGGCTGAATGCGTGCACATACAAAAAGAAAGTGTAAACATAGGCACTTTATGATGAAAATGGTTGTACAGTCAATATAAATTGTTTACACTTTTGTTTGTATAACACTAAGCACATGTGAGCCCCATGGTGTGGCCAGTTTTGACCCAAGGGGCATCATTTGAATAATCTTTGTAGAGGACCACTATACAATGTCACATACCAAATATGAAACCTCTGGGCCTTGCGGTTTCAGAGCAGAAGATTTTTGAAGTCATTTTGCTATTAAAGTCTATATTAGTGTTTTATCCAGACCTAATCAGCACGGCGCCGCGCCACGCCCCTTTATTGATCCGCCACCCTGCCCTTTTCAAAGGCAATTAGCGCCTCGCGCCTTTTTATCTATCTATTGTATTGCCTATAATGAGGGCCCTTTGTGATGGCATGTTATTGTATATTAATTAATCTGTGACCAACTGATAAGATTAGCTGTAGGGGCAGTCAGATTAAGAGTTTGTGTCCAGATACAATAAAAACATGCTGAGTTTAATTTTAAAAATGAGCGTAAATGGTCTGCTTTTAACAGCCTTGTTTTCATATGAAATTTCTAACATGTTTTCGTTTTGTAATTTTTTATGATAAACATGATAATACATGGCAGAATGCATATAAATGTAGACTCAATGTGGTCTTTAATCTTAAAGTATGACAAAACACATATATTTCTTACAATAATAAACAAAAATCGAATTGCAAAACGAGCTATAATTTCGGACAAATATATTTGGATAAATCATTTCAATCTGAATTTCAGTGTTTGTTTTCTAAATTTTTAATCTTGACTTTAGCTTTTCAATATTAATCAAAATATTAGTAGCACTGTCATCATCAACAGCAACAACATAAACCATAATGGTGAAAATAAAAATATCTCCTACAATAAAAAAAAATGAAAAAAAAAACAAAAAACAAGGTTATAAGTATTTACCATTAATAAGCATGATTTTAACTTGCCCATAAATAGTTTTAGTAGACAGTTGTTATGTTTGATTGCTCATTGAAAATAAATATTTTTTCTGATCTTTGCAATAATATAACTTAATAATAACAATAAGCTATAAATATAATAGGAAAGTAAAAATTTGGTAATACTGGTAGATCTAATTTGACTTAAAAAATCATCAAACAGATAAAAGAAATCAGCCCGTAATACTTCAGAAAAAAAACTATTTTTAACCTAATGTGCCCTTTTTAACAGTGTCACCGCGCACAAAATGCCCCTGTTCCAAGTCAAGCACCATGCCCCTCTGTTTGTCTAGATTAAACACTACTATATAAACCATGTAACCCCCAGGGTTTGGCCAGTTTTGACCCCAGGGGCATCATTTGAACAATCTTTGTAGCGGACCACTATATAATGTTACATACCAAATATGAAACCTCTAGGCCTTACAGTTTCAGAGAAGAAGATTTTTAAAGTCATTTTGCTTTTTAAGTCTATATAAACCATGTGACCCCCGGGGCGTGGCCAGTTTTGACCCCAGGGGCATCATTTGAACAATGTTTGTAGAGGACCACTAGAGGATGTCACAGATCAAATATGAAAACTCTAAGCCTTGTGCTTTCAGAGAAGAAGATTTTTAAAGTTTTCAGTTTTAAAATATATTTTTAGCTCTTGTGACCTTCATATGCAGCGGACTGGAACGATTTGAACAATTTTGAAAGAGGGTCACCCAAGGATCAGTTTGGTGAAAATCTGTCCAGCGGTTTAGGAGGAAATGTTCTTTGAATAAAAATGTTGACACACGACGAACGACGCATGACGGACAACGCACGATGGACAAAAGACGATCCTAAAAGCTCACCATGAGCACGTTGTGCTCAGGTGAGCTAAAAACTGGATAAATATGTTAAAAATGTTTTTGCTCCCTTCGCTTGCTCAATTTGGTCAAAGATACACATCAACTTCAGTAAAACATACCCGACCTAGCCCGCCCCCTACAATTTCTTACGTCCACCGTAGTACCGGCGCTAAAGTTCATCGAAAACGATTAACTATAGACAATGGGTATATATACCTTTATTTGTGGATGATATTGTTTTCTTTTTTAAATTCGTATATTATATAAAGATGTCACATGCAATACAAGGTTGGCACAGGAAACAACATATAAGACATTTATACATTTCGAATACCGTAAATATGATTTAAAGTCAACATTCAAGTCAAATCAATGACTACTTTCGAGTTTAAACAGTTTTGTCTCAATCAAATGTTTAGTTCCCAAAAATCTAAATAGAACAACTTTTGTTCAATGTTCCATTAATTAGCAAGCAAACCAAATTTCATATTGTTTTTTTGCATTCAAAAAATATATGTAAAGTGATAAAGTAGAGTGGTGTCCACAACGTTGGGTCCAATTCCTGGCTACTTTTCACATTTTGTCCGGCACCATACTAGTATGTCAGCGAAATGGACACTACATCGGCAGCACTTGCCGTATTATTTCACAACGCAATCATACGGGTATATTTTGACAATATTTCGTGTAAAAACATGTTCGTAAGTCTGTTCGTTAGTTCAGTTCGATGAAAAAAAAACAGTGCATAGCACATTTCAAGACAATTGATGAGCATGACTGTAAACGTGTCAGTTATTTAAAGACATTCACGTCTAAAAGAAACCATTACACTTCGGTAAATGAATAATACAAAAATTCTCGATGCTTGTGTGTTTGAATTTAGTAAGCTAAGGATTTTTCATGTTTAGAGAGAGATGTTCCTGATATATATATATATATATATATATACCATTGAATGTCAAATATGTATTAAGTAGACAGGCACATCAAACAAGGGCAATATACTGGTAAAACAGGTGCATGACTTACAGATGAACCTACATGTCTTTCGAACATAATACGGTGAAGTATTAAGTTATTCAGTGAAACAAAGTGGTGATGATGATGTGATGATGATGATGTGATGATGATGATGATGTGCAAAGTGTTATCATCTATCATGGATATGGATCTGTAGCTGATCACTGCAGATCCACAAACATCATAAAGGGGTTATAACTGCACGATCAAAAGTTTACGCCCCACGTAACCCGAAATCCTGGATCCGCTCCTTTATAGAGTGTAACAACAGTTTGAAAATCCTGCATGAAATATTGTTTATTAAAATCTGTGAGCAATTTTCGCGTAAAGTAAAACCCCAGAAAACCATACTGCCTTGAGAATAGGCAAAAACAATTTTCACGGTGTGTCCTGGTTTGATGCTTGAATTAAATTTTTACTGAACATACTATTTCCTTCATGTAAAAAATAAGAAATGTAGCATGTGAGATGGAAATAATACCATAACAACATCATCATCATCGACACGACAACAATAATACACATATGACCTTAAATGGTTCCACATTGACAATGGTTTTAATTTTCTGAAATGTTTATAAATAATTATTGATACGTAAATAATAAATGTGAAATAAAAGAAAAGTGCTACAAGATTATACTGACAAAAATACCCAAATTATTCAATTGCTTTGCTATCTGTTATACAATGTCTGTAACACAATTAGCAATTTGATATAATTGGGTACAAGATTTTTGAAGGTACCATAACATGAAACATGGCTGCACAGGTTTTATGGTATTTGTTGGATACCCAAACTTGACAGATTACGACGAATAGAATAGCAAAAAGTTCTAAACCGATGTGCATGAACTCTTCAGAGATTACGACGAATAGAACAGCAAAAAATTCTAAACCGATGTGCATGAACTATTCAGAGAATGTTGGAAACGGGCAACTATTAATTATTAGGTCTTGGTTTAGATCTGGACCACCATCAGAAATAAGGAATCTATTACATGATTCTTTATTATAGTGCAAAGGGGGTGACCTAACAGTAGGAAATTCAATTGTTAACAAGTGTTACCTATCGTGGTGGAGATCTGCGCTTTCTGAGTGCTTTCTAAATGAATGCAATTTCAACGTTTATTTGTAGTTTGTCAACTTGGATAAATGTAATGCTTACAAACTTTGCCATACTATTAACATTTATATGATTTATAAATGCCCTCTTTATGTATGGTCGGCAAAAACTCCCAATGAATGATGAATGACTTCCATGTCAAAACAAGTTACGAGTGTGCGGCTAGAGGACAGTCAACGCACCCAGTCAGACACTGCTGTCACTCACATGGTATCTCGTTACTGACTAAAAATAGTGACAGGAATAAAAGCTTTTTTGTTAATTTTAGAATTGCTTAACAATATTCAATGTGAAAAACAAGTACATAAGTACCTAAGTATTAATACACTCTTTACTGCTGTTGACAATGTTCAATTGTCGTTACATTCTGATGTATGCTAAATTTTTTTGTAACAACACAGCTTATTATAAGTCAATGTTGCTTGCAAAGAAATTATGAAACAAATTCACTTTCACTAGCATAACAACACTACTGCAGAAGCAATATTAGCAACTACAGCTATCATATAAGTGTTCTTGTGTATATTCTCAAAGGGCAACAATGGTACTAATTGTGAACCAAACAGAGTAAAAGAGTAGTATCAAGTTTTCAATAAATAATTGTTTTATTATAGGTCATGCCTTTGAGGAAATATCTGACAAATTTGTGATAATTGGACATAGCCCATTTACAAAGATAGTACCATTCTATAATAACATTTACTTGTATAAAACAGGCATCATCTTAAAAGAGACCAACTTTCTGAAAGAGACCAACTTTCTGAATTGATTTAATGGAGACAAAAGTATTTATCATGACCCATAACTATAACCATTCTCAATCTCAAAAATAGCCTTATATCTGGCCAATGAAAATCAAAGCTCATATGTAACAATCATTTTCATTGGTCGAAAATATATGTAAAAACTAAACTTGAGATTGCAAAATTTAGTAACCATAGGGCTAAATGTTCACTTCAAGAGACTCAATCATTGAATAAGTACCAAATTCTGTTATTGATTTCTAATAGTTCTAACACTTTGAAATTCTTTGGAAATGCCAGATTAAGGACAACATCTTTCATTGTCTCAAAAAAGCTAAAAATGTTCTAACATCTACAACAAACACCAAATATACACAAACTAAACTGTTAGCAATTGCAATAACTACGGTAATAATATTCCTAAGCCACAAACAGACAAGTACAGCTTACTTTCATTGTCCATTTCTACAACTGCATAACAGAGTTTCAGAGTTTATTAGCAAATTGTCAACTTTGCTTTTGCCATAATAATGTCAGGTTATTCTTCGACAATATAATGGTAACAGTACAAAAATGCCAGTCACATTATAATGATATTATGCAAATATTTATCAAAATATTGTTATTATGTTTTCAAACTTTTTTTATTTGCAAAATTATAGCTTAATACAATTTAAATACCCACCTACAATGTTGGCTTGGTCATCAGTTTTATAACCTTATGGAAATCCAGTTTGATTTATTGTTAATAATACAAGTACAGTAAACTCCATTTGTAATAATATTGAGTGGAACACCGGACTTATATCGCTATATCCGAATATCGTTACATCCGTAGATAGGCCACCAAGAGCATTAGCATACAGGTTTAGAAGAGAGAAGAGAGACCATAATATATAAGGGAAAACATTAATAAATGCAATCAATTTATGACAATTAAATAAACAGTCAGGATAATTATCAAAAATCCTTCGTAATTGTCACAGCCACTGTACACATATAATGTTCGAATATTCATGGTTAGTACCCATTACGTCACATATCAAATACTGTCGCAGATAAAAAAATTTAACCAATTATAGGGACTGTCACACCCAATGCCAATTTTAATTGATAACCACAACAGTAATTATTTAATCAAGCGGTCCCGTATAACTGTTTACCTGGATCAATGTTTTTCACACCTTGTCCAGACTCTAAATATCGTAACAAAAGGGGGAATATTTGCGAGTTGGATTTAAAACAACATCGTTACATCCAAAACTTCGTTACATGCGATATCGTAACAACCAATGTTATATCAATAGAAATATACTTGGATCCGGCGAGGACCTTGGACTCGGCATCGTTATAGGCGATACATCACTATATGCGATATCGTTACAAGTGGAGTTTACTGTATTATCAAATTTGGTGAAGAAGCCACTTTCTTAAGCTGTTCATCCATATTATATTTTTAAGTTTGAGCCAAATCAAATCTCAGTCAGTATGTATTTCAAACTCAGTTTTTGATCTTAAATCTCAGAATTTGTGAGGCTTTTTATGTATGATGGTTAAGAAATTCCCAACAAATATATGTGTTCAATATAATAAAATAATGTTTATTGCTGATTTTAAGTGTGTTTCTCAAACAGTTATCTTATGATAAGTCCAGTCAGTATGCAATCAATGAACCAAATGCATACCTTCATCTGCATTGTAATCGCTGTCTTTTTCAACCTCGATGTCCAACTCCTGGTCCAACTCATTGAGCTTTTTCACCTGCAACATTGTAAATGCACACTCTGCATACCTCAGTCTATACTACAACATAGTAAATGCACACTCTGCATACCTCATTCTATACTACAACATTGTAAATGCACACTCTGCATACCTCAGTCTATGCTACAACATTGTAAATGCACACTCTGCATACCTCAGTCTATACTACAGCATTGTAAATGCACACTCTGCATACCTCAGTCTATACTACAACATTGTAAATGCACACTCTGCATACCTCAGTCTATACTACAACATTGTAAATGCACACTCTGCATACCTCAGTCTATACTACAACATTGTAAATGCACACTCTGCATACCACAGTCTATACTACAACATTGTAAATGCACACTCTGCACACTTCAGTCTATACTACAACATTGTAAATGCACACTCTGCATACCTCAGTCTAAACTACAACATTGTAAATGCACACTCTGCATACCTCAGTATATACCTCAGTATATACTACAACATTGTAAATGCACACTCAGTCTATACTACAACATTGTAAATGCACACTCTGCATACCTCAGTCTATACTACAACATTGTACATGCACACTCTGCATACCTCAGTCTATACTACAACATTGTAAATGCACACTCTGCATACCTCAGTATATACTACAACATTGTAAATGCACACTCAGTCTATACTACAACATTGTAAATGCACACTCTGCATACCTCAGTCTATACTACAACATTGTAAATGCACACTCTGCAAACCTCAGTCTATACTACAACATTTCACAACTTTAAAAAATAAACTGCGAAAAATCAGTCTAAAATACATTAATATGAAATCGTAATCGAAAAGTATGGAAGCTTCCTAGTGCCAAAGTCTATATTATTTTTGTATTCCATTATCTCCTAATTAGGACATAGTAAGATACTAAGTCCTAATAAGGAGATAAAAAGTCTTAATTAGGAGATACTAAGTCCTAATTAGGAGATACTAAGTCCTAATTAGGAGATAGCATCTCCTTATTAGGTGATACTTAGTCCTTATTAGGAGAACTAAGTCCTAATTATGACATAGAATCTCATAATTAGGAGATACTAAGTCCTAATTAGGATATAAAAAGTCTTAATTAGGAGATACTAAGTCCTAATTAGGAGATACTCAGTCCTAATTAGGAGATAGCATCTCATAATTAGGTGATACTAAGTCCTTATTAGGAGATACTAAGCCCTAATTATGACATAACATTTCATAATTAGGAGATACTAAGTCCTAATTAGGAGATAGTATCTCCTAATTAGGAGATATAAAGTACTAATTAGGACATACTAACTCCTAATTAGGAGATACAAAGTCCTTATTAGGCTATAGTATCTCCTAATTAAGAGATAGTAAGTCCTAATTCGGAGAAAGTAAGTCCTAATTCGGAGAAAGTAAGTCCTAATTAGGAGATACTAGGACCTAATTATGAGATACTTAGTCCTATTATAGTTAGTATGTCATAATTAGGACTTATCTCCTCATTATGAGATTCTATCTCCTAATTAGGGTTTATTATCTCCTATTAAGGACTTATTATCTCCTAATTAGGAGATACTATCTCCTACTTAGGACTTAGTATCTCCTAACTAGGACATAATATCTCCTTATTAGGGGTTAGTATCTACTAATTAAGACTTACTATCTCCTAATTAGGACTTACTATCTCCTAATTAGGACTTACTATCTCATAATTAGGACATAGTAACTCTAATTAGGACTTATTATCTACTAATTATGAGATAATGAAATGCAAAAATAATATAGACTTTGGCACTAGGACGCTTCCATTGAAAAGCCAATCCAGTGTTCCTGCTGAGTGTTGTACTTTCTTAAACACAAGCAGTCTTGTTTAAGTACATGTATACCATTTAAAACCAGTGTTTTCTGCAAAAGAGTGCGAAATGTCTGCTGACAACCATGACGTCACGTTCCACGCATGTGCTTTCTAAATACATGTCTTTAACATTTGAAACGCGTAGGCACAACGTGCTTGGGGAAATGCTCCCGCCGTTTTTGCAAGAACAAGCATGTATAATATACATGTATTTTAATCATGATTCTTACAATGACGCTTTTGCTTTTAAAAGGCTAGAGATATACCATTTAAACGGTGATGTTTATTTCTTTTATTTCATTTTGTTTAAATGTTAACAAAAAATTGAAAACGTGTTAGCCTTTATTTTAAGAGCTAAAATGCACCAGATAATGTCATATGACACGTCGCAAAATAAATTTTCGACAGGGACTGGGGCGCCTGAGAAAAATCCTGGGTTACTGTTAACAGCTAGGGGAAGTAACTTACTGTTTTTACATCTTTTATGACATTTTTAATGAAAGTGATAAAATTCCCAATTTGGCTGAAAATGATGCTAATTTTTCCAATTTTACCGGTAACGGTACCATTCCCAAAGTGCTGAGGGAAAACACTGACTAAACAGACATGTAATGTGTTCATAAAAAGTCATGCTTTCTGTTCACAAAAGTCATGCTTTCTTTTCACAAACCAGCCAGGCTATGTGCTAACAGAAAAACATGTACCAACAACCAGGAGTTGTGTTCACAAAACCGCCATGCAATGTGTTTACAAAATCGCCATGCAATGTGTTCATAAAACCGCCATGCAATGTGTTCATAAAACAACCAAAAGTTGTGTTCCCAAAACAGCAAGGCCTAACATTAACAAATCCTGGTGTTACCTTTTCCCGAGCTCGTTCAGCCCTCTGCTCCCTGATCTGTTGTCTCTCTTGGCGCTCCTTCAATTTCGCATCACGAGTCATTCCAGCAGACTCCAAGGCCTCTTCGATCTACAAACAAACAATTTCATAAACCGTTCACGTTTTCAGAATGTTTTTCACTGAAGTGAAATAAAACAAGCACTAGAGGCAGAAGAAGCCATTTAATTTTTCTTTTAAATCCAGTCAGTGCCAATACACATGTTTTATCTCAGTCTCAAGAATCAATTCCAAAAACATGACAAAATATTCAACACAACAAGAAATGCCAGAGACATGCTTCCAGAGACAAAGAACTACAGCTCTTTGCATGATTAAGTTATGCTATTTACAGATGGACAGACAGACATAACAACTACTATAATTTTATGCACCAAAGTACTTAGGGAGCAAAAAAATACACAATTTGTTATGTTTATGGGCAAACATGAGTAACTACCAGGTATATATATCAATTGCTTTTTGTCACAAAGTATCTATCACATTGCCATTAATATTATTTTTTATATTTCGCCACCTTAGACTTACAACGGCCAATTTGCTTCTTATACACATGTTATATAGGCCCTCATAATACTAAGGTGCCGATTTGTTTTTACATAGAATACTAGTATGATTGTCTACAAACCCTGAGAAATGGCACATATGCATAAGCCATTCAGTTATTAACAGTTATCTTAACAATCTAATTGTAGTTGGTAAGTAATTTACATTACAGCTCATTTAAGCACATATAACATACAGAAATGACCCTTTATCTTTATAAATCTGCTAAGCCTCTGTTTGAACCTTTTCTTGTTTTTCCTTCTGTTGAAATTCCTGTTCAAATTTCTGTGCCTCTAAAATCTGTTTCCGTCGCTTTGACGCTTTTAACGAAGCACTCTGTTTTCTTCTGATTTCCTGAAACATTCTTCTCTTATATATTTCATCAAAATCTAAACCTATGCAGGGCATATGACAAAAATATTAACAGCATACTGTGCATACAATGGATATATTTTAAGAAATTGATGCCACAAAATGGGCAATGTCATGGAACTATTTTTTATTATTAGTTTTCCATTACAACATTTGACGCATTAATTTAAAACTTGTAATGTTGCATTCCTCAAACTTACGTACAAATCAGGGTCTGTATTCCAGAAACATCTTAAGTTTATCTTAAACTATTTTCACTAAAGTTCCAGCTTATGTAATGTAATCTTTTTAAAACTACATATGAGGCGCATCGTGGGAAATCCGGGCTTAAAGCATGTGCATAAAGTGTTGTCCCGGATCGCACAGGCTAATCCGGGATGGCACTTTCCGCCTACAGTAGATTTATGCTTAGAGGAGACTTCCTTGAAACAGAAAATACCATAATAACGGAAAGTGTTGTCCTGGATTAGCCTGTGCGGACTGCACAGGTTAATCCGGGACGACACTTAACGCACATGCATTAAGCCCGGTTTTCCCACAACGCGCCTCATATAAATTTGAGAATCTCTTTACTGTAAAGTTAACACTAGTTCATAATAAGTTGATAGTTAATGCACACTTAGCACAAAGCCATTTAAATATGAAATGAAATGTTAATGAAAACTAATGATTTTAAGGTTAAGGATAAGATTTTACTTAAGATGTTTCTAGAATACGGACCCTAGGAAAGAGTTTACAGTTAACTTTCGTAATTATGCTTTAATAGTATTGTATAGGAAGGAGCATAGTGGATTAGCATCACAGTCAACCTTTAGGCCTGAAATTATAAGTTTTCAAGAAGAACAACAATGCATAATACATGACTGTTTTATGGAAGGATTTATTTCTGTAAATCTTTATTTCTCCTTATAAAATGTTGATGTACAGAAAAAATATTTCATAAAACTCTTACTGCTTCTCTCTTTTCGTCCGCTTGTCGTTGTTTCTCTGCAAGTTCTGATGCTGTCAATTTAGGGACATTTAGTGGGTTAAGTCGCTGAAAAAAATAAACTTAAATCATATAATATTGCTGGTAGAAATGATTTGGACTTCGGTGATCGGACATTATGAGCTTCAATCTTTAAGAATTTTTTTACTGTTGCTTTTCTGTTATTATGATACATTTTAAATCCTACTTAGTTTTTTGTTTATGTCATAAATCATGGAGGCATTGGAACAAGCAAATTTAAACATAATCTTAATGTTCGGATTGGACAAGGTCATAGGTAAAGAATATTTGTTCAGTTGTTAATAATATCTCCTCAAATACTGTACCCAATGAGGAACTGAGAATGACACACAAAAGGGCATGTCTGAGAATGACCCATAGGTCATATCTGACATATGGGTCATTCTCAGACATGTCCTTTTGTGTGTCATTGGAGGTCACATCTGAGAATGACCCATCGAAGCTCATGTCTGACACACAGAAGGTCATGCCTGAGAATGTCCCATAGGAGCCATTAGGTGGTGGTGTCTGAGAATGACCCATAGGAGGTTACATGTGAGAATGATACATAGAGGGTCATGTCTGAGAATGACCATAGAAGGTCACGTCTGAGAAAGACCCATAGAAGGTCAGGTCCGAGAATTACCCATTGGAGGTCAAGTCTAAGAATTACCCATCGAAGGTCACATCTGAGAATGACACATAGAAGGTCATGTCTGAGAATGACACATAGAAGGTCATGTCTGAAAGTGACACATAGAAGGTCATGTCTGAGAATGACACATAAGAGCCACTAAAGACGTTTGCAACAATTTCCTTCATTTTTTTCCAACGACAGATTTTCTTCAAAATTGGCACAAACATGCATCAATGTATCCTAAAACTAAAACAGTCTTAAAAAATAGGGGTCACCGGCCTTTTTCCGGAAATATTGAATTTTGAATACGGTACCTGTCGAAGACCCTTTTTATAGTGTGTTACTTAGAATGTTGAGTAATATAAAGCGTTCATATTCAAACAAAGATTGAGATTTTTAAATGGATCTTTTTTTAAATTGTGTGTTTGGTAATATACAAGTGCAGTTTAATGATAAAACGTGCTTTATCTACAGTAATCATTTAATAAATGACTTTTAATGGACGCTCAACGAAGTTAATTATGCATTAAATATGCCTGTAAAAACATCAATAATTTATCAAATATGCGAATATCTTTGGTTCCAAACGACAGATTTTGTTAAAGCTTCATATACACACGCATCATTGTATACTGAAACTAAAACACAGTCTTAAAAAATAGGGGGCACCGGCCTTCTTCCGGAAATTTTGGGATTTGAATACAGTACCTGTCGAAGCCCCTTTTTTCAGTTTGGATTTTTTATCAATGTTTAAAGTATATAGGAGAGCTTTTTTCAAAGAAGGTTATGTTTCTTTCAACTGATGTTTTACATGTCTTGTTTGGTAATACAAAAGTGTATTTTGGTAATAAAAAACCCGCATTATCTACAATTACTGCTAAAATAATGAATTTGACTGGACATTGAAGTAGGTCAAATGGGTACTAATAATACCTTCTGAAACGTCGTTTATTATGCATCAATATATTTTGTTCCAAACGACAGATTTTCTTAAATTTTCGCACATACATGCACCAATGTATACTTGCACCAAAACATTAATAAAAAGAATGGGTCACCGATATTGTTCGGGAAATATTGGACTTTAAATATGGTCCCTGTGTAGCCTTTTTCATGTTTCGTATTTACGTAAACAACGTATCAATTGCCAAAATAGAATATAGATATATGTATGGATCTTTTTTTAACTAATGTGTTTGGCAATACATTGTATACGTTTTTTTTTGATTATTTTTTAATGCTTTGTTAACTTTTAACCATTGACTGGAACTTAATGACTTACACAGATTTATATTTATTGATTGAAATTAGTATATTGTAACCTATATACAGTAAAGAAATAATGAAGCAAAAGGAGAAATTAACCCAATTATATTTTTTTTGTTGCGAACGTCCTTAAGTGGTCGCGTCTGAGAATGACCCATAGGAGGTCATGTCTGAGAAAGACCACAAGTCACTTCTGAGAATGACACATAGGAGGTCACGTCTGAAAATGACACAGGTCATGCATGAGAATGACCACAGGTCACGTCTAAGAATGATCCATAGAAGGTCATGTCTGAGAATGACTACAGGTCATGTCTGAGAATGACCCATAGAAGGTCACATCTGAGAATGACCAACAGAAGATTACGTCTGAGAATGACAAATCAAAAATCATGCCAGAGAATGACCAATTGAAGATCATGTATCAAAAAGACCAAAAGAAGGTCATGTCTGACAATGGCCAATAGAAGTTAATGTCTGAGAATGACCCTTGAAGGCCATGTCTGAGAATGACCATTAGAAGGTCACATCCAAGTGACCCATCCGTCAGCCAATCAAAACCTTACGTTAAATGTGTTGAAAGTAAGACGTTCAAATATTTTTCGAGAGAAATCTGCAGAAGATGAGATCTGCATTTTTATGACAAGTTGACATACAATAATAAACAACCAATGTTAATTTCCAAGTTGTTCAATTTAACCAAACATACCAATTCGAAAGAAAATACCGACTGTATTACCTTTAATCGTGGCGGGGGAGGCCCTACGAGTGTGTTCTGTGTTTCCTGGCCATCCAAGTCCACAGTGAAGGCCACAGAGCGAGGCACTGAAAAGGGAGAGTAGAACCACTACCCACGGTCACCAGTTGTCTCCTTTTGTATGGGTAAGCATTTACCTGTTTAACTTTACATGGATCTATTTACATGTATATAATAAGGATACACATACTTATATATTACCACACAGAAATGTGATTTTCTTGCAAACTCTTGAATATGTTAAATATTTTCGTTTGTTCACAGTCTAGTGACATTTTAAAACGCCATACATTTTGTTACATAACATGCATACTATTCTAATACTAAAATGTCAAAAACTTAATTTCTTTAATATTGACATTTTCTCTCAAAAGAAACCTCACCAACACATTCTTGGCTCTTACTGTGGGGACACATACTTGGTTCAACTTCTTTATACAAAAACCAGTAATGTGAAAATGGTTTTTAAGGCATAAATAACAGAAAATAGACATCTCAGTGTGAGCTAACGCCAACAACATCTGGTTAAATGTCTACTATGTGTTGGGTCTGACCTTATCACATAGTAAGTGAATTGTAAGCTCACTTCACATTGTTCCATGTCATGGAAAGTTTTCTTAAAGTCCATCCATGCCGGGTCCAGCTAGCTCAGTTGGTATAGCGGTGGACTGCCAATCTGGGGATCGTGAGTTCAAACCCCAGCCCAGCCCCATAACTTGTGTGGGGATTGGTCATGAAATTACTTCTATGGCCATTCTCCCCCTACCTCTGATTCAAGTAGGGCAGTTGTCAGTTACTGGCATAAGTATGTGCACTTAGTACTAGTAAACCGCTTAGATCGGCAAAGCTTGCCCAGGAAAAGTGTGAGTAGATTAACTGACTGCCGTGATATGATTGAAATACTGTTAAAAACAGCGAAAAATCCAAATAAACAAACAAACTTAAAATCTATAATGGGTGATGATTCTATGAGCACAAAATAATGGGCGCAGTCTGAGTGACAAATGCCACCCAAAGAAATGTTAAACTAAAAACTATGACACATGTTATGCTCTGCATAAGATGATGAAACAAAGGGCAGTAACTCCATAAATATTATAGAAAGAGTTATGGTTCTTGCCCTCTGTATTTCATCTCAAATGTCTGTTGTCAATAAAAAAGTTTCATTAAATCCCTTCATTAGCAGTGACAGTTATGCTCAACACACAAAATAAACAAAGGACAGTAACTCCAACCATATTGAGGAGAAAGTTGTGGTTTTTGTGGTTTTGAACTAAGCACTGCCTAGAAACACCCTCTATCAAGATAAAAGTTCATTTGAATCCTATTAATTAGGGATGGGACCGAATACTGAAATCAATATTCGAATATTCGTTTTAGCTATTCGAATATATTCGAATATTCGTTTTGTAAATACTGCTATATACTACTATAATACGGCACCCTGTCCGAATATTTACCGATCCGAAATATGTATACTACGTGTACGTAGTTGTTTTACCTTGTTTCAGTGGTAAATGAGCGATATAACTTTATGAGTGTTAGGCAAATATAAAGAAATGTAAGATATTGTTAAATGCATTGTTAATTAATTTGTTAATATTTCCGTTGTTTTTTTCAGAACCATGAAGCTTGTATCTGCTGTGCCGATTACATGTTGCCTGGGTTTTGTCTAATGTATAAAGTACTTCCAAGCACGTGATGGTGGCATTGTTTAATAATAAAGACTCTTGTATAATATACGGTGTTGATATAATGGAGAATAATTTACAAGTGACGTATAGTAAGATTGACCAGATCATGCTAATTTTGTTAAAGAAATTGATTGGCTGATAATGGATTCATTTTGTTTGGTTTACTTAGAGAGTAGTTGTAATTTACTGTAAACAAGTTAACCGAATAGATGTCACTTAAGGATAATAAACAACAATGTACGCCTTGTGCAAACTGTGAAACCGTTATCACAACATGGCCCAGTTTTGTTATTTGTGGATACAATGCGTCATATTCGCGCCTCCGACAAACCGTTAACTCGCGGCCCTTGTACAGACGAGTACCGATTTTCCAGTACTCATGAGTACTCAGTACTTATCTTAAATCATGAGTACAAGTATTTGTACTTACTGGAGTACTGCAGCAAAATCATCAGTACTTATGAGTATTTTATGAGTACTGTATGAGTACCTTCACACTTTTATCAAATTTTGAAGTAAAATGAAATTAAATAATTCAACTAAGTTATCTTATATCCAGTATTAATAAGTGTACACATAATTGTGGCACTGAAATTACTTTCACACTTTAATAAACCTTTAATGTGAAATATATTCAAATAATATAAAATTCAACCATGTTATCTTATATCCAGTATTAATAAGTGTACGCATAATTGTGACACTTGTAGGATTAATAAAACTACCTAAGGGCATGCACTGGACTGGATAGCTAGCTACCTGTACATATATACAATAGAAACCAATTATGGTATTCACACCTTTACTAACTGGCAGATTTCAGTTGGGTAAATAGAAGTCACAAATTCACACCCTTACGCTGTACAGAGTTACCTGCTCATCATTTCTGGATTCATTTATAAACTAGTTACTGTAGTTGTCATGTCGAAAACAACATTGTTAAAACATTTTGTGATTCCTGTAATTCAACAGCTTATTCTTAGACTTACAACTAAAAATACAGAATATTCTTCAAATTGTTCTGTTCTATGAGTGGTATAAATTTAAATCTTACCTAATATTCACCCACTCTAATTACTGCATTCCTAATATAGAACGATTTGTTAATCACACAAACAACATTGGTACCCAGCATATGTGCAAACACAGAAGTATTTTTCTTGAGTCTAACTGTGTTCTTTATAGAATGGGTTGGTGAATACGGGCCCAGAGGGAACAGTTGGAGATGTAAAAGCAAAATGCCAACACTGCCAAAAATTTGAATTACTTACAAATCATTTATCATATCTTAATTGTGACCATCATTTATAAGTTACAATCATTTTTAACTGTTAATTCTATAAATATGTTGAACTCAAAAGTACTCATGAGTACTTTATGGAGTACTCGGTACTTACTTAAGTACATGCACTAAATTGAGTACTCAGTACTTACTCAAGTACTTTGGAATTATCAAATACTCGGTACTTACTTAAGTACTGATCTTCAGTACTCCACCTATCCCTGGGTCATCTATATAGAAAACATAGTGGAAAACAAAAACAATCAAAAAAGTTTTGTGTCGCTCCTTCCTAGTCTTCCTTAGTAAATTCCTTTTGAAGAACCATTAAATCATGAATGGAATATTAAAAGAACAACTAATAAATGTGACATTGTGCAACAGTCTTGGCAGGTAAAACACACCTGTAGTTTAAAGATCTGTAAATGAAAAAAGATTTTGCATGGGAAAAATACTGTTGCCTTGTTAATATTCAATCACCTTTAGAAATGTTCCAATGTCTGTATTTTTTTGGTTTCAGCAAATGGCAGGGTGATAAAGGTGCTGTACACAGTTTATGCCGGTGCTCTTTAAATCACCTGTTGTCTGCAGGGCGAACTATTAAATTATGGGACCTAGCAAAGAAACAGCTCTTAAAAGTATGTTTTATACAAATATTTGTGTAAAAATAGGAATTGAATACAACTTCATAGTTAGGAAAAAAAATGGTTTACCATGTTATGACCCACATAACTCTGGTAACTTTTTTATTGAGCAAGTTCCAATAGAAAATGTGAATTTACCATCATTTTCTTGAAATCAGTACTTTAATATTTTTGGTTGACCATCCATTCAATTTATATCTGTTCCAAATTGTTGCACTTGGCATGAGACCAGGGATGACAAAATCAATTGTTTGTATAGCCCAGCTTTTTCCAGTTCATGAAGGGAAAAGTGAAATGTTGCCACATTTATTTAATAATTACTTTTCAGACCAGCTGCAAACAGCATTTGTAAAAAAAAAAGACTAGTTAGGCCGAAAATAAAATATTGTTTGTTTCCCCTCCGCGACCCATGCTAATAAAGGGTGGGTCGGTAGGTCGTAAAAATATTTTATTTCTATACACAATGAGTCATTTTCATTCATGTTTTCCTTATGTTCGAAATATTATGTTATAGAATAAATTCTTAATATTTTCGTTGTAGTAGATTAATAACGTTCTGCTTATTTACGTAATACTAGGTTCTAATTACCTTACAATAATTTATCAAAATTGATAATATACGTTAAAAACAAGAGCGTTAATTATAAAAACCTGTTAAAACAAAGAAGTAATAGCGTGACGTTGCAATTTGCCAGGCATCCAAAACAGAACGCTGTTAGCAACAGCCATAGCAACGGTGACTGTCAAACTGCGGCTAGCTTAGCATGTGGATAGTGTTTAAAAGGATCAGTCTGTTATACTGTATCTGAACAACGCAAATGCTAAATGAATTAGCATTCTATGAAAATAAAAACATAAGGAAAAAAAAAAAAAAAGGACTTTGTTCATTAATAAAAAGCAACAGAACATTTTTGATAAAATAAAATAAAAAGAAAAGGCGCTGAAGTTTATTTACTTTCATTTTTGACAAGGTCTTTAGTTCCACTAACTTTCATTCAAATGTTGCCTCAGCCAAAGTTTTTGCATAATTCTAATCCGTGTGCAGTGATGAGTTTGAATAACACTTTTGTTAATTATTACTAGATCTAGTTATTGTATTTTTTTAACAAAATGAGACGTTTGACGCGATCAGTTTGTCGAGTTACATGACGTAATATTCTTAGCAAACGGTTCCTCTCACCAAAATTCACCAAAATTATTATATTTATTTATTTATTTACTATTTTAATTTGTAGTAATTTATTACAAACGCGCTGTTTAAAACACACATATCTATAACAAAACACATACCTAACGCAAATGTGTTACAAATGACTTGCACCTTTACCAATTAGAATGAGGGGGTGGTAAACGACTACGCTCATTTGCATGTTGGAAATTTGATGCGTTCTTATTGGCTGACTGTTTGGCTCTTGTTAAGCTGACTTTTCCTGCGTCAAGATTTTATCGATAATGGACACTTGGTGCATAAAGGCGAGTTTGTTAATTGCCGGTGGGCGTTCTTTGTCTTTTAAAAAAAAACATGCATATGCGAGCGGAATGGTTGCGCCATAGAATTTGACAATGAATATAAAAGCATGTGTCAAAATATGCCGCATTACGCGTTACCGAGAACTGTCCGTTTAAAGTCATTGTATAAGCGTCTTTTGAAAGTAAGATTTGTACACGCTATTGGATTCTTTCAGGAATTGCACCCCGCATTTTCACACAAAAATAAAATATTGTTTTCTTTGGTCTATACAAAATTTTGGGTCGCGGCAATTTTGCTGGGTCGGTCGGGGGAGGGGCAACAAACAATATTTTATTTTAGGCCTTAGACATAAGATTTTGCTTCCCTTTTGATTTGGTATGAAAAAAAAATCAATATCTATTTATGTATTGTTATTTGACCAATGTTAATGATTTCTTGAAATCTTGTCAAAATGCAACCCAATGTGTTAATTGTAGACATTTACTGGTCACGCTACGGAGGTATTCAGTATTTTGCACGTCTCAGTAGTAGTAGTGCAAATATAGAGAGGTTTAGACCACCCGACCGGTCTCCGATCATAAACAGAGGGTTTCGCAAACTAAAATGTTCGTTAGGCTCTGTAGATTGCGAAATGAAAAATCGTTTGGTCCGAAAGTGCTGGGGGCCTGAGAAATTCAAGATGGCGTCCAAGATGGCCGCCAAAAAAGGAAAGTCACTGATATGGCTATATATATGAGCAAACATCATAGGTTTGTATTTTCCTTTCCTTTTTTGTGATATAAATAATACACTTATACATCAGACTTATCATTTAATTGCATTTTTGTTTGCAAAAAATATATTAGTTATACTTTTGAGACATTTTTTCGCTCATTTCTTACTAAAATGAAGGGGTATGGGCGGTATTTATATTAATATCTATAATACCTTTCACCAAAATTAAAGTATTTCTTCTTAAAATGTTACTTAAGACACTTGGGATTAAAAAAAATAACACTTGTCTATACAACTATGGTAAAGTTATAAGACATATCTCTATTTTAACGAGTTGGGTTAATCTGAAATTCATAAATTGAGCTATGGTAAGTTTCTTAGAAATGCCTAAAACATGTGGCTTTATTATTTTTTATCAGTATCAACATTTTCATACACAAACCCAATTCAACTTGCACAATCGTCCGCAATTATTCAAATAAAATATTTTTATCATTTCAATAGCTTGAAAGCTGTAATCTAACCTATAACTGTTTTTGCCCAGTTACTCCCCTTTGATATAAATATGCGATCACTTTTCTGTCTGCAGGTTTTGAAAGTCAAGTGTTTTTACAGTCTGTACACATATGTTTATCGATGTTTAGACACAGAGCTACTATTTTGGTATGTATCATTCAATATACATGTGATTTGTATTGTAATCATTTACCTTTGTTTTATTATTGACATGAAAACACAAATGAGAGTATTGAAGTAAGTGCAGTGCAAATGCCATTTATGGTTGATGAGACATTGAACATGAGGACAAGCGAAAGGTAGATGAATGTCTTTAAACACATATGTCTTTAAACACAAAATGTATATTTAGTTTAGAGAAAAGAGAAACAAAATAATAACTCTATTGATCAAGTTCCTGATCGATTTTATTAGAAACTTGAGTAATAGTCGGATAGGTACTAGTTACCGGATACAATAATATGTCACTTAAAATAATCGTTATTCTGTAAAGTGGCTGTTATATCGTGATAATACATCCAGAGGTTATAGCAGAAGCTGGTCTTTAGTTGAAACTGTCGATTCAGCGGACCCGGCTAACTCTATATATCGTAAAGTGTTGGCCATTGCATTGCAAACAAATGACACAACTATTATCAATAGATTGACCACTGTAGCAAACGGAGATCTGGTAGCGGTAAATGCACGGTATCACCGGAAAAAGGGTTGCCTTACAAAGTACTATAAACAAATTGCTTATGCCTATGCTGGTTACACACCACCAAAAGTTATGTCTCATCTTCCAACCCTGAATAAGAACTTATATTTGAGTTTAGCAGAGAAGCTAAAAAATGAGTTTGAGCATAAAATCATGGTCGAAAACAAGGTTTATTTTTTGTCAACTTTAAGAGACCGGTTCATTCAATTAGCCAATGATGAAGGTTGTACAAGTGCACAATCTTACAAGAGTAATTCTTTGAAGAAACTCCTCACATCAATATGGCCCGAGATATCTTTCGTTCACCATAATGGTAAATCTGATCTTGTTTGTTCTTCACATAAGACCATCAGTGAAGCCATACGAGAAGCAAAGCAATTTGAACAAGAAATTCAAGACGACAATGACTGTTCTTATGAATTACTCCCTGAAACAGGACCTGATACGGATGAGTCAATAGTACACAAAGCAGTTGGCGTACTGCGTCGAAGAATTATAGACAGTAGCTCAAGACTTAAAAATGAATATTATTCTCCAGAAGAAATGACCCTATCTGCACAGAAGGAATTTGTTGATCCTTTGCTTTATAAAGCAGTATGTTGGTTGTCGGATAGAAAATGTTATAAGGAAGCATCTGAAAACTCAAACAGAAAATGCTTGGCAATAGCGTGTGACATTTCAACTCTAGTGACCTCAAATCCATCACCAAAGCATCTTGGTCTCGGTGTTCATCTCTGTAATGAATTTAATAGCCGTCACCTGATAGAAGATATGTATGCTCTCGGCTATTCAATTTCCTATCCAGATCTTCGGTTGTTCCTAACATCAGCTGCGCAGCAAGCCATTAAAACACAGAGGGTGACTGCATCTGGAGGCATTGTACCCGACAACATTCTTCCGAAGGATCAAGGTGGGAAGCTTGTAGTCGCCGTCGCTGATAACTGGGACCACAACGAGAGAACAGTCGATGGCAAGAGGACAACACATGCAATGACAAACATACTTGTAACAAGCACTTCTGCAAAAGAGACATCGATTCCACGCTTACCGAAAGCCATGAACAGAACGTTTGACATCAAGCAGTTACCAGGCGGTGGTCTTTGCAGTATCGTTCCATACAGAAAACCCAGCCATAGGCCAACACCAGTTTTTGAACGTCCTGTAACAATAGATGAAATTAAACCTGTAGAGAGCATCCCTGTCAAGCTTGCAAGATTAAAGGAACTGTTGTACTCATTTGGACGTAGCGTTACCTTTTGTGATGATGTCTCTGAAGTTCAGAACATACCAAACTGGAGCATATTTTCTGCTAAAACCGTTGACAAGCTCAAACAGAGCAGTGTCTCAACAATAGCATACAACCCTATCATTATGTCAAAGCCTACCGATTATAGTACGGTCTACACAACGCTTCTGCGAGCCAAAGAAGTGATGAACGCTCTGGGGCAGTCTCACATTCCTGTGGTATTTGATATGGGACTTCTGTCGAAGGCCCTTGAAATTGTTTGGAGTCAGGACGACAATCTGAAAGGGGTAATTCCGGTGGAAGGAGGCATGCACTTGTTAATGTCAATATTCGCTGGTATTGGGTTTCTGTACGGAGAAGCTGGTCTTCGACAGCTCCTGTCAGACTCTGGTGTATATGCTTCTGCTACTGCAGCAAATATTCTCACAGGAAAAGACTTCGACAGAGCATTGATGGCGTTCAAGTTGATCGATGAAGCATTGTATAACCGACTTCTCAGAAACTTTGAAGCATGGTGTGAGAGGAACAATAAGGATATTCATTGTGACGTAACAGAAATGCTGTCAAAGTTCCGAGGCATGAATGAAAACGAATATACAGAATCATCAATAACAAATTTCTGTGAAGTCATTTCAACGCACATGTCCCAACTGCTTGACGAATTCAGGGAGGAATGTCGAAAGATCTCTCCCACCTTCCTAGTGTGGGATGAATATCTCACAAAGGTATCAACGCCACTCAAATTACTTCTTACTTCAACAAGGTCTCCAAACTGGTCGGTGCATCAACATGCAAAGCTGCAGCTTATGCCTTTGTTGTTTGCCTCCAATAGGACTTCATATGCGAAATATATGACGGTTCAAATACTGCAAATGAATAGACTACCAAGGGAAGTTGAAGAAGCATTTTCGGAACGCCTATACACAGCCAAATTATCCGCCGGTATTTTCAACAGTGTTTGGTTAGATTATACCCTCGAAACAACACAAAACAAAGACCTCAAAGGATCAGGTGGAATAATTGGCCTTACCATGAGAGAAAATGCCCTTGCTCGTTGGTTCTTAGCACGTCCATTGTCATCGCGGTACTCATCCGTTTTCCATGAAAGCATTGGCGGCGTGAGAGAGGTGGAGGAAAATAAGCACCACACTGATACAAGCAGCCAACGGGAACAGTACAACAAAGCGGTTACTACATTGACCAACATCTTCGACACTAATTTTATCGACCCATTCGACGTTACGAAAGCTCCCGCCAAACTTGTGAATTTTGCTACAGGAACCCACGCTACTGATGACGTGGAGAAGTCAATGACCAACTGTTTAAGTAAAGGTCAAGATATGTTTGAATCGTTCATTAGAGAAAGATTAGTAGAGCAGATTGATGGATCTGACCCACCAGAAAAAAGTTTCTTTAGCCCAATGCCAAGGAGCAACGTCAAGACAATGTCGGATAAAAAAACAAAAAAGCTACAGAGGAAAAAAAACGAACTCATTAATGGGTCAGTCATGTTCCAACGGTTGTTAGCGATTAACACATACAAAAAGGTTCCTTCTGAGCGTGTTTTTTCATTCGAAAACACCACCGTTCCGCTAAGTATGTTTACTGACGAAAGTAAAATGATCAAAACAAAGAAATCTGACTTTATGAAAAAGCTGGAAGAATTGTTGCCAGTCGCATCATTGATGTCAGAAGACGCTGACGTTTTGATATTTGATGGCATGGCGCTAGTACAAATATTGACAGTTAACAGTGAGCTTGCCACTTTTAGTGACATGGCATCTGGATACCTATCGTATGCGCTGGGTAAGGCTCGTGATATATCACACACAGTGAAGGCCATTCACATTGTATTTGACAAATATAATGCTGACAGTCTTAAAGCAGAAACCAGACACGAACGAGGAGACACAAACAACAACGATACACGCAATGTACATGTACACGTGCGTGGTGAACTACGAGTTCCAAAAGATTGGAAGTTGTTCTTACGTAGCGGTGCCAATAAAGAACGGCTCATAGAATACTACACTGGTTACATGATGGAACACGCTTACAATGAATTGAAAGCCAACGAAACTCTATTCATTAACGGCGGAAGAAATGCAAACTGTGTTCAAGTAACAACAGATGGTTGTTTAGATGTACCAGAACTCAACACGAACCAGGAAGAGGCCGATACTATGATGATCATGCATGCAAAGTATGAAGCAGATAGGGGTTCTACATCGTTGGTTATTCATTCTCCTGACACAGATGTACTGGTCCTGTTGCTCCACCATTACCAGAACATCGGTGCCCCATACATTTACATGTCAACTGGAAGAGTAACTGTACATACTGATTGTAGACGCTTTATACCAGTTCACAAGTTGAAAGAGAAAATGACCACGGAGCAGTGCAATATTCTCCTTGCCATATACTGTATTACTGGATGCGACACAACTAGCGGTTTTTATGGAAAGGGGAAACGAAAGGTGTTGAAGATGTTGATTGATAAAGCACATCAATATCAACCGATATGTAACATGGGCGAGGAATTTGTATTGACAGAGCTACAAAGGTTAACATGTAACAACTTTGTAATCAACCTGTATGGAGGCAATAACAAACAAACTCTACATGAGTTAAGATGTACCAAGGCTAAGAGTTCTGTCCATCCAAGACTCATTCCACCAACAGAGGACAGTTTCACTCTACACATACTAAGATGTGTGGTTCAGTTATGGACATGGAGACATGCAGCCACGCCTCAACACCATCGTCCTGCCTTGTCAGACTTTGGATATGAATGTGACGGAACTGAAGCAGGCCTTAGGCCAAAGCTGATGAGCCAGCCGGCTGCAGCACCAGAGTTGCTGAATGACCTAGTGTGCGAGTGTTCGGTTTGTAATGAAACGTGTGTTTGTTCGGCAAATCATCAACCATGTACTGTGGCCTGTTGTTGCAGTGGTAACACTCAGACAGAAGATATCATGTGTACAAATATATTTACATTGACATCCGTATTCAGCAACGCAATGGAAAGCTCAGATGATGAATAATAAACATGAGCAATCTTATACATTAGGCTATATATGGAAACAACATCATGTTTATATTAAAAGAGTGATTACCAATATGTTCGATACTGCTGGGTGCATACGTGCTTCTCAAGTATTAATTTAAATAATTTCATTATGTTCACTGTATCAAATTGTGATGTTGAGAAATACATTATGTCATATCAATATCACACTATAGAGTTTGCATTCTATGATGTTTAAAAAATTATGTCACACAACTAGGATAGGAAAGCTTCAGTATTATGGCATCTCCAGTGATTATCTATATCGTTTATATTGTGAATGTGTTGTGGAGAATGAGTTTCCATTTTTATTTTTATTTTTTTCATCAGTATTAAAAGTATTTGTATAAATATGTATGTACATAGTTTCCATAATAAATTTATAATTTTACAAACTGTCTATGATGTATTTTCATGTCATAATGATAATTTGGTTAAAACAACAGATTTGTTTGTACATAATTCATCTTCCTTTTAAGCTACAAAATATGTAAACGTATGTCTATGTCTGATAATTTACATAATGTGAAAATATTAATCATCGTATTAGTATACCTATTATCACCTTAAATCCATTTAAATAGAATTGATGTAAATTGATGGGGAAAAATACTGTTACATGTGTGTTGTAAGAGTATACTAGTAATAAAATTGTGTTTGTGTTTATGTTGTGTTGCATATTTAGTTGGTTAACACTAAAAAACACATATCATCATTCGGCACCATCTTGGCTGCCAGTTTGGCTGCCATATTGAAAGTATCAAAATTGTGTGCATATTTCAGAATGTTCACACCACATTCATAAATATAAATTAATAAAAAAACAAGACATGTGTCCATAGGGCACAGATGCCCCCTTATTCCACTTTTGTCTCAAAACTCCACTTATGTCAAAAACAAGCCGTTTTATGGTCAAATTTGACCTTTGACCTCTAAGTGTGACCTTGACCTTTGAGTTAGGGAGACGGGTTTACACGCGACACGTCGTCTTATGATGGTTGACATTTGTGCCAAGTTATTTCAAAATCCACCCATATACGGCAAAGTTATGGCTGAGACAAGAATGCTTCGGACAGACGTACAAACGGACAGTGCGACTGCTATATGCCGCTTTCTTCGAAGGGGGGCATACAAATATGTTTGGCAACGAAAACACGGAATGAGTTCTGCTGAGAACCGCAGGGTACGTCTCACTGAGGTGCATATACAATTACCCCACCCACTGTATGCTGCTTATAAAATAAATTAGAAAACATTACACACATTATTTAAATATTATTTCTGTTTATTTGTATTTATTCATTATGTTCTCACATTTAAAAATAATGAAAACTATGTTTCAGGTAATGAATTTGAACATATATGTTAAACAACTAACACCTTCACATATTTTTGTATTAATTTTTTTATTTTTAGGGCATAATTTTATGAACAAAAAGTATAATAACTCTTAATTTATATTTTTTTTTACATTAAATCACAATTTCAATACTAATACTAACATTTATGAAAGTTATAACAGATACAAATATCAAACAGCCACCTAATATAAGTAATTTTGCATTTTTTATTTTTTATCTTATTTTGGCGGCCATCTTGGACGCCATCTTGGATTTCTCAGGCCCCCAGCACTTTTGAACCAAAATATTTTTGTTTCACAATCTACACATCCTACCGAACGGTTTGGTATGCGAAACTCTCTGTTTATGATCGGAGACCGGTTACCCCCCTAAATATGCCAGTTATTTGAGACAGTTTGCACTACTAGGGGGAGACGACACAGTAGATCATTCATACTTCCTGTCTGCAGCAATGAACGACAGACTGGTCAATGCTTGGTAAGCAGTTGTATTGGCTTGCATTTTACCATCATTAAACAACACTCTGTTTCATGTTAACTTTTTTTCATTGACTTTTGTGTTGAATTTTCCCCTGTACATTTTAAATATGAGTTTGTTTACATTGATTACTTGCAAAATTGAAACACAGATGCTAATGAATTTGTTGATATGATGTTTGATGAATCTAAATTTATTTTTAACCATGCAGACTGTGACATTTTGGAAATAAGTATAGACCTTAGATTTAATTTAATGAGATAAAGCCTTTTCATGGATTGTAGAAGCTGTGCATTTCTGTAATAAGCGTTAACTTCTGTTTAATTAAATTCAATTTTTAAAAGAGTGTAAACAAATCTTATCAATTATTTAACTTTTTCCAGGCACATAGACACTTCTTCCAAAGACAAAAATGCCCTGGCTGCCTTTTCACTCACTGATGAACCTGTTTCTCTTCAGACATCTTCTCATGAAAAGGTAACATATTTAACCTTTACTTGTGTGTTGTTTATATAATGAAGTCAAAATGCACAAAATGTAATGTCTTTATATTTTTTGTAAACAAAAAATAGTGGCAATCAAGTAGCTTTGGGTATGGACATGTGTATATATCGGCATTTAAATATACTTCATGTGTTTTGACACCTGCTATTTTCTTAAAACAGTTTGTAAATTTTGTTATAGTATTTATTGTGCTCAAAGTACTCCTGAATGGTTGTCGTTAAACTTTTGTCATTGCTTTTGCTTTATCGATAGAATCTGGCTGAGAATGTTTGATTGTATACGGTATTTAATTACTGTTATGTGGTTGTTTTCAGGCCATTGTTCTCGTTGTTGTTACAAAGTGTGGAAAGGCATTAATATTTGAGCACACATTGAATGGGTGAGTGCGTTTTTCTTGAAATTCATAATGACTTAAAAAATTGTACCTTTCATGATATCACAACGCAAGTTTGCAAAATGTCGTAAATATATATTTAACAAGTGATATCTAATCTTTCTGGTTATTATTATTTGAACAGAATGATGAATTTGTGTGTGTTTTGGGCATATTCATGAACATTACAATTCAAAAATGATTACAAGTAATGGCGTCAGTCTATAAAATATGATTTTATACAATTATGTCATCATTTCTGTGATAAAAGAGTTGAAGATGTGTTTTGGATCATGATCAATTTTGTTTGGTGAAATATTACATGTACAATTATAGGGAATTCTGTGAACTAGGTGTAGTAAAGTCGTACATGTGATCTTGTGGTGGTATGGGAGATCAGTCTTTAACAGTTTGGTACCTTATCCTGGACTTGACAAAATATGTACATTGTCATTTTCATACTGTCTGACAGTTGCTATTTCCATCTCAAAGCACTGTGCATGGTCTTCATCCCTGCCAGTCGTAGTTCTAGGTTCCCCAGACTTGACATCTGTGTGCACTTAAGTTGTGCACGCGGCTGTATCCCTGGGGTAGATTACCTCCCCTGTCGGTACAGTCAGTGTAACCCAGTAGTGCAGCTGACTATCTAGGCAGGAACATCTTCATACATGCATGTATCAAACTGTCTTCTTATCACATTCTTACTGTACGGCATGCCTATGTTTATTTATAGCTCGGACACTTTAACCTCACACTGACCGTTTATGCGTGACTATATTACAAATCCGTTACCATGAATATATAAGCTTTCATACTGAGATCGAATTATATCACTGAAAAATGTGAAACACGTTATGAACAAAACCGAGTATAAATATAGGAAACAATTGAAGCGCGTGATGTATGCTAATAAGAGTTCATGAGTGTCAGTTTAATGTGTCCGAGCTATGCCTGTTGATTATCTCGGCCCAGAAAGATTTCTTGTTTTCTGGTATTTGGTTGTAACTTGTTGTTTATTTCAGACTATCCTTTGTGATACCAAAATGTACATGTTTTTGCTGTTGTCTTTTGGTCATTTCATGTTCATATTCATCTGGTATATCAAATTGCATCATATCATTTTCACTTTCCATGGGTACATGACAATGGTTACATGTATGACCATTTTTTACAAAGATATATTGAAAGTTAACAGAGGGGTATCAAAATATAACTGACATTTGCCTATAAAACCAGTCAAACTTGAAATTCTTTACCAACTTAAAACAATATACCAGCATTCTAGTTTAAATGGTTAATTTTCAAATATGATTCGTGACAGTGCATGTATATTTTGTTTGTCTAAAAAGCAGCAAGCTTTCAGCAAGTCTTGAAATTGTGTCCAGTCCCAGCTTGTATGCTTCCACCCAGCTAATAGTTGAGACCTGTTGCAATAATGTGTGTATATGATCCACACACCTTGACAGGGCACTTTCAATTTCAGGAAGTTAAAGAAACCCCTGTTGCCAAAGGTAACGATCCAGATAGCCAGTGACTGTGGGAAGGGAGAGGTGCCCCGGCCTATACAGATCCTGGCTGCGTACGTCTGTGATGAAGAGAACCACAAGCTGATACTTGTACACGGGAACCATCTGAAACCTACTTTTGAAAAAGTGGTTAGTAACAAAATTACCACCATACCTAAATGATTCTCATAAAGAATGCTTTTCAATATATGTCATAACTGATTAAATAATCTGTAAAGCTACTCTTTATGCATTGTAGACTAATTACACAAGTTTTATATATTTAATTACAGGCTTATTCAACATCAGAGTCTGAAATGTGCTTGGTACGAGAGGACCCCATGCAGTCTGTATATAGAAAAGAAACCAGTGTTTCTAAAGTAAGTCAATTTGTTGGAATCTATGTACTGGGTATGAACATTGGCAAGGAATGTTTATTGGCATTTTTTCCATATAAGAGCTGAACCAATACCAGTCCAACTTAAAAAAGACTCCAGTAGTGTTGGCATTGGCCTGATGGCACTGAATTATACATTCAAAAAAGAAAAAGTACTCGTATGAAAAATAGATGTCAGAGGTTTTCCTAGGTTATTGGAATATACCCAGTTCCATTGTTATGATTAGAGTTGTATCAATTTTCAAGGTGAAGACCCCGGATGTGTCTAAGGACATGACGTTGTTGGTCCCTGGTCAGATGGCTCCCAGTCTTCCCACACAGGAGCAGACGTCACGGAGAAAACGGAAGACGTCTGTTGGTGAGGTATGTAACCATTTTGACTACACCCCCAATTTTAAGGTCAAATGAATTTGTATCCCAAGTTAAGAAAAGTCAAGAAAGCAATCTCAAGTTGACATCAAGTCAGGAAAACAGAAAACATTTGAGGGGCATCGTGGGAAAACCAGACTTAATGTATGTGCGTAAAGTGTTGTCCCGGATTAGCCTGTGCAGTCCGCACAGGCTAATCCAGGACGGCACATTCCGCCTACAGTGGATTTATGCTTAGAAGAGACTTCCTTGAAACAGAAAATACCATAAAAGCGGAAAGTGCCGTCCCGGATTACAGGCTAATCCGGGACGACACTTTACGCACATGCATTAAGACCGGTTTTCTCACGACGCGCCACATTTTATATATTCAAAAAGGTCTTTATTGTGCAGAAAATGCAGCCACAAAACAGTCAATTGTAAATTTAATCTTGTACTGTTTTGGTTTACCATGTTTTTATTCAGCCAAGATCCTGATTTCTCTAGTAAGTCATAGTATATTGCAAGTTTTAGTTCTGATGAATTTGAATTTTTGACATCTGTTTTTTATATCATATATTATGGAAATGAGCAACAGAACCAGATCATTTCAAGCTGGAGAAATTATCGAAAACCCCCACAATTTTACAATTTAAACTATATTTTCAAGCACTAAATTTCTGCCATTAAAAGTTACAATCTTATTTTCAGATGACAATGGAACAGAGGCTGAGTGCCATCAGCCTGGAGAAGCCCAAGACGGGTCCCAAGCAGCCCCAGCGTGCCGACACCCTGGTGACACTGCTTGTACAGGGGCTGCAGAGTCAGGACAGCCAGCTGCTCAATGTACGGGTGCAGGGGTTTGAATTCCAAGCTAATGTGTTTAGTCATAAGGAGACTAGAATATTTATAAAAAAATCTTCTGGACTTGTATTCTTCTGTGTTCCTTATTTTAACACAGGTTTAACTCATAATTTCCAATGAGGAAGGGTAGCAAAGGGGATTTGATGAACCCTCATTAATAAAAGTAGTGGGAACAGATACTTGTCAGAACCTTTCTTATGCAAATAAGCAACATTTTAATGAATTACCAGTCTTCTGTATTGCTGTATACAATTTGCAAGACAAAAACATAGTTGTCCTAATAAATTTTAACATGGTGAAACATTTCAGATTTGGAAAGTACATTTTATGACATAAACGCTGTGTTACCTGTTTCTTATATGATCATAATTTGTTTATGCTACTTCTTCAGAGCGTGTTGCGAATGCGTGACAAGAAGCTGATAGACAACACACTGAGGAAGCTGCCCGTCCAGCTGGTGATACCCCTGGTGAAGGAGCTCACACGCCGCATGCACGCACATGCTGATGGTACACACACAATCTCGTAGTTTGTTCTTGGTTTACTGTTTGACTAAAATGTGTCTTCATGCCGAGAGGTACACACACAATCTCGTAGTTTGTTCATGGTTTACTGTTTGACTAAAATGTGTCTTCATGCTGAGAGGTACACACACAATCTCGTAGTTTGTTCTTGGTTTACTGTTTGACTAAAATGTGTCTTCATGCCGAGAGGTACACACACACAATCTCGTAGTTTGTTCTTGGTTTACTGTTTGACTAAAATGTGTCTTCATGCCGAGAGGTACACACACAATCTCGTAGTTTGTTCTTGGTTTACTGTTTGACTAAAATGTGTCTTCATGCTGAGAGGTACACACACAATCTCGTAGTTTGTTCTTGGTTTACTGTTTGACTAAAATGTGTCTTCATGCTGAGAGGTACACACACAATCTCGTAGTTTGTTCTTGGTTTACTGTTTGACTAAAATGTGTCTTCATGCTGAGAGGTACACACACAATCTCGTAGTTTGTTCTTGGTTTACTGTTTGACTAAAATGTGTCTTCATGCCGAGAGGTACACGCACAATCTCGTAGTTTGTTCTTGGTTTACTGTTTGACTAAAATGCTAGTCTTCCTGCTGTGCTGTACAAATCTTAAATTCTAACATGATACTCACTAATTTTTCTATAGACAAGGACAAAATTATCGCTGTTAAACTACCCAATAAACTACGCAAAAAGTAGTCCTGATTCTGAGCGGAGCATAGTAAAATGTAGTTCTAATTACAACTGCAAAAATATTTGTCAAATAATTTTTGCATTACAGTTGTTTATTGGCCATTCAACAACAATTTGGAGTTCTGATGCTTAGGAATTAAGACCACGAGAGCGTTATCCATAATGGTTTAATAGCCACACATCAGAACGACAAAGAGTTGTTTATTGGCGATAAACAACAGATAAATTAAAACTTATTTCTTAAATAAATGAAATATGTATTTCATAGTACAATGTTAGTGCTGCTAATGCAGCAGGGTTTTTTTTGTAACTTAATACAGTATTATTTGGCTGTACTAATATCTTCTGTTCTTGCTATGCTCTCTTGTTCTTTGCTATGCTGTACTGATTTGTAATGCACAAATGTACTATGTGTTGTTTTCAGTGCCTCCCCAAATGTTGCCTGGATGAAGTCAGTGCTCTCTGTTCACACATCATATCTCATGACGGTCAGTTGCTTTCTTCAGACATTTACCTAGAAAATCTTTATATTATACATGTATCTGCCGCAAATAACTGTAAAACCTTGTGTACTAGTGCAACTCCAAAAACATTTTAGACTAAGAAAAAGTACTTTTGAGCTCACTCCCTAATCTTAAGCCAGTACATTACAATAAATGAACTAAAGTCCTTAAAAACAATACTTTTCAATAAATGGGTATCGGGAATTAATTGTTAATATTTTGTTGTTTACCTTCTTTTCAGTTCCCAGAGATAGTGGATGCCTTTAGTTCCCTGTACCAAATGATGGATGCCCGTGTTAACATGCTCGGTAGACTGTCACGCTTGAAGGGAAAGGTTGATGTCATGCTGTCACAGGTAAGCATGTATGTGTTTCTCTCCTATGTGTAGCTCTCTGAATAGCTAAATGCATTGTCAATCAAATCTTGTTAATCAGGTAAGTCCATTGACAGATCACTATGGGATTTATTAACATGCCTACTCAGTTTATTATAAAAAAATAAATATTTACAGAATACAAATGAGGCGTGTCATGGGAAAATCGGGCTGAATGCATGTGCGTAGTGTCATCCCGGATCAGCCTGTGCAGTCCACACGGGTTGATCCAGGACGGCACTTCCCACCTACAGTGGATTTATGTTTAGAAGAGACTTCCTTGAAACAGAGAAAATACCATAAAAGGCGAAGTGTCGGCCTGGGCTAGCCTGTACGGACTGCACAGCTAATCCAGGACAACACATTACGCACATGCATTAAGCCTGGTTTTCCCACGACTCACCTCAAATGTATACATGTAGTACCTTATCATCTTTAAAGTGGAAGACATCTCCGTCAAAAAAGGAACTCTGGGTTTCTAAACACATTGTCAATCTCTCGTTGAATGTTGACATTCAGGTTGTATTTCTTGCGTGTCTCCACAGATCCAGGCCCAGACCAAGGAGGAGCAGGGGGCCAGTCAGGAGCCGCTGCTGCAGTTTGAGGAAGGTGAAGGAGGCTTATTTATATAACGTGTAATAGACCTTTGCAGCATTGAGACTACTATTAGCACATTTCCCAGATATTGTTGGTAAGATTAACCTAGTGAGAATCCTTGCAGCATACACAAGGCTTCTTGAGCTCTCACACCCAAAATATAACAAGTTCAACCTTTTATAATTGCACACATTGTCTTTTGCATTTGGTAATAAATGTATGCTCCTTCCCTGCTATTGTTGATTTACTTCTTCAGTTTTCATTTCCTTGATATGTGCATTACAAGCTATGTCATTAACATTCCTCAGTTTCCTGTGTTCTGTTTTGTGCAAACTAAGAGCAATATAGTATATTCCAGTCAGATAATTTGAATATGATTTGCAAATGTGTAAATATTCAAACCTAATTGAAACAGGAACATGTTTCTTTATTACTGAATAAAATTAGCTTGTTAAGCTTGCTTATCCAGTTGATGGATCCCTAATGCATATTCAACTTCAATCTCGGCCAAACATGCTTAATTGTGCAAACAAAACTTCTTTTAACTATTTAACACTGTAAATTGTATTTTCAGTTGCAATATTTTAACAAAGAGCTTGCTATTTCAGAGTCATCCGAGGAGGAAGATGAGGATTTGGAGGTGATGGCAATAGGTCCTGGGGCGTCAGATTCGGAGGTAATTAAAACCTCGGGTTTAGCACTGTGGGGCATTGGATATCTGAAATCGAGTCTTTCCCTTGTACAAGACAAGTTTATTGAGAAAATATTTGAGGCGAGTCGTGCGTAAAGTGTCATCCTGGATCAGCCTGTGCAGTCCGCACAGACTGATCTGAGACGACACTTCGCAAACAGTGATTTATGTTTAGAAGAGACTTCCTTGAAACTGAAAATACCATAAAAGCAGAAAGTGTGGTCCCGGATCAGCCTGTGCGGACGTGTATTAAGCCTGGTTTTCCTACGACACGCCTCATTTGTTTTACACATATTTGTTTAGTCTTTAAATGCATTTACTTTGATAGATGTTTGTGAAACATAAAGACTAGCTAACCTTATTGAAATTTTGCAACTTGTATCATTTACTGGTATTTATTTATTACAATCCAACTATCACATAATACTTGTTCTGTTTGTAGCAAGATAACTGGGAGGACTTTTCTGATGACAACTCGGACATGGAGACCCAGGAAGAAATGAATGGCAAGGGATGATGGGTGTCAAATCAGACAATAACGAGAAACCAATTGCACGTCTCACACACACCTTCAAAGCAGCGTGCCCGACTGGGCTGGCCAAATACATTCTGTAACAAGCGTGTTTAATTTTACAGTAAATGAAGTGGAATGGTTGTTTTCATGGCTTCAGTTCATCTGGAAATGTTATTGGATTGATTTAAATTAGTGGTAAACTGTGTTCGAAAATTGGTAACAGAGTGCTATAGAAACTGTATTCGCCTTTACATTATTTCCCATATAAAAATGAAGCAGCTGTTTGTTGTTTAGGTGAAATGATAATCAATAAATCATAATGCCAAAAAGAAAAATTAAATTTTGATATTAAAAGAACTCACAATCACCATAATTTTGTTGCTACAGAACAAATCAGTATGTCCATATTTTGAAATCTCCACTGGTATAACTAATGCATTTCACAATACACCAGATTTGTAATATTTTTAAAGGAAATTATTGTTTTCTTATAAATATTCTGTCATGTAAATATAATGCATGTATTTGTGCTGTATCTGTTGAAAGTATGGCATTAAAAATCTAAAGGTGCAACTATATTGTTTTCTCTTTTGAAAGTTTTTAATCTCAATTATTGACTCAAAACATTAAAACAAATGATTGCTACGTCTTAAGCAAAAAGTTAAAGAAAGTTACGCAGTACCAGCAAGTCCTATCGCCAGGCCCCATAACATTTTGAAACATGCAACTTAAATTTTGTCTAATATAATCGATAAAGGGTAAGATCTAGGATCAGAAAAGGTACAGGGTGCTGCTCAAAATAGGCAGGGAAAACCCAGTTTTTTTTTATTTTCAGTATTTACATGTAGGTAAATCCAGGTTTTTTATCAGTTTAATGCTTCTACATGTAATTAGGGTTTTAGGCATTGACTCTGAATTTTTCATTGAATACTGGCAAAAATATATGATATTTCTAAAGCTATTCAACTGTTGACCTGCCCAAAGGGGCAGCAGGGAGGAACCAAAAAGGAGCAGGGTGCTGCACCCTGCTATTTAGGTTTGGATCTTTTCCTAAATCCATGCTCACTTTCATTTTAGTATTTGTAGCGTGTCGTGGGAAAACAAGACATTATGCACATGCGTAGTGTCGTCCCGAATTAGCCTGTGCAGTCCGCACAGGCTTATCTGGGACGGCACTTTCCGCTTTTAAGGTATTTTCTGTTTCAAGGTCTCTTCTAAACATAAATCCACTGTAGGTGGAAAGTGCCATCCCGCATTAGACTGCACAGGCTAATCCGGGACAACACTTTACACACATGTATTAAGTCAGGTTTTCCCACGACGCGCCACATTTCAAGTTAACTAACAAATGTGAGAACGCTTTCTACTGATAAACAAAATTACGATTAGTAAGCAATCGGTAAAGACTTTCCACTTTGTATGACATGGCAAGATCACTCTGATCCTAAATCTTTTAATGGTTGCATCAAAGGAGTCCAGGATGCCATCTTCTATTTCATAGGTTTGGTTAAAATTGTAAGCTTGCCATGTTTCTGTGCTTGTGTGTTTTAGAAACTCAAGCATTACATTTTTGGATGTAGCATGTTTCAAATGCAACATACAAATTGATGAAAATACATTTCATGTAAATTTTATTGTTCCAATCGTGCCCATGTCAAACTGACAAAAACACGTTTTCAAATACTCGACAGTAAGATAAATTTACTGTATACACACACTGAATACAGTGATCAATTTACCATTTCGCCAATGCTCTTTCTACTACAAGATTCTCATTTAATTTTTAAACTTTCAAAGTACAAAAATAACATACTTTAACAACTGCAACCATTCGTATCGCCACATGTTGCACCATTTCATTCTTCCAGAGGTATCTGTTACAGTTCAAATGAGTAATAAAGTACATAAGAATACATAATATCTTTCCTTTCATCTCTCAATATATTCACACATAGATATGCACCATTAAATAAATGTCTCTACATTCAAAAGTTCAAAATATGGTAATAACAAATGCTACGCCTTCTTCCCATGCTGGCACTATACAATCATTTCGAGTTCTCGTGCATACATAATAGTCTGTTCTGCCAACTCCTTGGCTGGTATTACATCGTCTGTCTCATTCACCTCTTGTGCGAAATAGAAAAATCCATCTGTCTTTAGTTCCCAGTTACGCTGAAAGAAATATAACAAATTCTAGGCATAATGGTTGGAATCCTTAATTTCTAAACATGGCAAAGAATGAAGAGATACTTCTTATTTTGCCATTTTCAAATACAGAATATTTAATTTTTAGTTAAGATTTTCCTTAGCAAGTCTTGTGCATATGGCCCCAGAACTATCAAATTGCATTACAAGTTCTGGCATTTCAGAAATCCAATACGACATAAGGTGAACTAGAAATGTGTCCACAGCCACAGATACCCCCACCTATGCAGCCTGTTCTACATGGCCCGGCTTTGTCTATATGCAAGCAAATTACTTTGCAAAACGAGAATTGTCCTTTTATATTGTACTTTCTACTAATGTATTCTTTTATTCTGTGAAGTAAGTTGAGGTATCACAAATTTCCAATCAATAGTTTAAATCCTGACAAAAAATCTTTATAAATCTTAACATTTATACATATTCTTGACCTTTGACCTTTAAGCGTGATCTTGACTTTGGACCACGGCCCCTGGTTCTTGCACGCTACACACCACCTCATAATGCTTATCACTTGTGCCAAGTTATTTCAAATTCCTTCAATGCTGGACACAATTATTGGATATGGTTCTTGAGTGCAACACACCTTCTTATCATGCTTAACAATTCTGACAAGTTATTTGAAATTCCATCCCCGCTGGACAAAATTATGCTCTGGAAAAGGTCAATGGCTTAAATTCTTATATATTTTAAGTAGGGAAAGATCTAGACCGAAATAGCAGGGTGCTGCACCCTGCTCCATTTTGGTTTCCCCCTGCTGCCCCTCTGGGCACGACAACACAGAAATGTTGAATATATTTTGAAATTCAACATATTTTTGCAATTATTCAATGAAAAATCAACAGACTATGCTTAAAAAGCATGATTAGAAGCATTAGACTCATATAAACCCTGGATTTAGGAATAAATGGAAAATGTCAACAAACTGGTCCAGTTTTCCGCCCTGCTCCTGTTTAGCAGCACCCTGTACCTTTTCTGATCTTAGATCTTTCCCTATTTTAAGTGTGACCTTGACTTTTTATCAAATTATTTGAAATTCCTTCCATGCTGGACAAAATTATGCTCCGGACATGGTCTATGGCTAAAATTCTTATATTTGGCCTTTGACCTTTAATTGTGACCTTGACCTTGGACCTAGGGACTTGGTTCTTGCACGCGACACACCGTCTCACCATGCTAAACATTTGTGTCAAGTTATTTGAAATTTCTTCAATGCTGGACAAAATTATGCTCTGGACAGGGTCTATGGTTTAAATTCTTATATTTGACCTTAAGTGTGACCTTGACCTTGGACCTAGGAACCTGGTTATTGCGCGCGACACACCGTCTCACAATGCTTAACAATTGTGATAAGTTATGTGAAATTCCTTTAATGCTGGACAAAATAATGCTCTGGACAGTGTCTATGGCTTAAATTCTTCTATTTGACCTTTTAAGTGTGACCCTTGCACCTAGGGACCTGGTTCTTGCGCGACACACTGTCTAATTAAGTTATTTGAAAATCCTCTAATGCTGGTCAAAGTTATTGTCCGGACAAGAATCCAAACATGCGTACACACTTACATACCAACGGACAGGGTAAACACTCTATGCCCCCCATTATTGATGGTGGGGGGCATACAAATATTACACTCATAAATACTTATAAACAAACCTGTTGTGCATATTCTTTCATCTGTTTTACAGACTCAAAGAACAGCATTCTAGCAGTCTCATTCAGTGCTATCTTCTCATATGCCTTCTCTATACAGCCTGCTATCTCATTCCTGAAAACAAGTTTTTTTTAAATCTAAATGTAGAAAGTTTTATAAATGGTTGTTTCTAAAGGGTAAACACTACATTGAATATGTATCAAAATCTGGCATTGCTGGAGGTAAACACTACATTGTATATGTATCAAAATCTGGCATTGCTGCGGGTAAACACTACATTGTATATGTATCAAAATCTGGCATTGCTGGGCATAAACACTACATTGTATATGTATCAAAATCTGGCATGGCTGGGGGTAAACACTACATTGTATATGTATCAAAATCTGGCATGGCTGGGGGTAAACACTACATTGTATATGTATCAAAATCTGGCATTGCTGGGGGTAAACACTACAATGTATATGTATCCAAATCTGGCATTGCTGGGCATAAACACTACATTGTATGTGTATCAAAATCTGGCATTGCTGGGGGTAAACACTATGTTGTATATGTATCAAAAGCTGGCAATGCTGGGGGTAAACACTACGTTGTATATGTATCAAAATCTGGCTTGGCTGGGGGTAAACACTACATTGCATATGTATCAAAATCTGGCATTACTGGACATAGTACAATTTAAACCAATATGTATATGAATGTGTGCTTTCTATGATATATATACAATATTCATCATTTCTAACTACTATTACTGATATCAAAGCGTTAAACGAAGACTGAATAACGAATGAACATTTCTAGTACCTACCTAATGGTGTCTAAGAGAATGTTGATGAAGAAATTGTAGTTTTCTGCTGGCACATTTCCTTTCGCCAGAAACACCTAAATTCAAATAAATTCATTTTTAATACAATGAAGGAGAATGATGTCTTAAACGAGCTAGAACAAGATAATATACTGAATGGATAACTTGTATATTTTCAACAAATTATCAAAAACAACAAATTATCAAAAACACTCGAGCCAAAATAAACCCATGTGTCATACAACAAGGACTTTTTTTACTGAACTTTTAAACAGATTTATATTCAGTTTCAAGGTATAGTTCGTCTTGTCAAACGCATGATTTAGTCAAGTGTTTACGTTTTTTTATAGTTCTCTAAAAAAATTCAGTCAGGTATTTAATATGGTATATCATCGAACTAAACTTTAAAGTACATAAAATACCTTGTCGTAACTGCCTTCCATGAGATACTGCTCCATGGATACTGGATGCTTGATGTAGATGTTGGTCTGAAGTTCTTTCACAGGTAACAACTCCAGCTCCTGTACCAATAACCATAATAATGCCATCAACCTGTGTTTTTTCACCTTTGAGGGGAAAGGTGGCAGGGCCATTCAGATGGGGAATTTTATGGCAAAAGGGGATTTTTTTTTTTTTTTTAAGCATTATTACATTTTTATATTCTACGTTGTCAAAAAACATTAATGATTTGTTTTGCTACAAATGATAACTTAGATTATGTACAAGCTTGGTTTGATGAAAATTGCAGGGATTGTGGGATTGTTTATGAAAAGTCCTCTATCTTAGTCAATTAGTGTCTGATTTTGGTCAATTTTTTTTTATAAAGCTTACAATCTGAGAATTTTAAGGTAACCATAGCGGAAAAATATACTTTTAAAGCTGGGGAAAGGGGCCGAATTTCGGCCCCAAATTGGCCCTAAAAAAAAAATGGTTGTCAACTGTGTTATCAATAACAGTTGTCCACTGAGCACCAAACACCTTGAGCTTATTTTATCAATACCTTTACATTTTATACATGAACCCTAGGACATAAGGAATTTGTGGTATTTTAAGTATGTTTACATAAATATTATTAATATCTTTTGAAATACCTGGTTGCTTATTTGATTGAATGCAATATGATCAAATACGTCTATGTAAGGTCAAAACAGCAGTCACTATTCAACATTTTCTGAGGACAAATAATTTATGGGAAAGCCCTAATGTCAAACTATAACAATAGATGTTTCTAAAACATGTATGCCCCCTGACTTGCAGCCAAGTTGTGAATATGTGCAATTGTTTAAGAAAAAATTTTAATATGCAAGCCCAAGCGAGGTCTCGACATATGGTATCTATGTATGAAGTTTCATTAAAATATCTCGATGCATTCTCAAGTTATTGAGCGGAAACTGTTTTTCTATTTTTAGTAATGGTGACCTTGACCCCACCCACCCCATATGAAATCCCAAGAGAGGTCTCAATATAAGGTATCTATGTATGAAGTTTCATTTAAATATCTTAATGCGTTCTCAAGTTATTGAGTGGAAACCGTTTTTCAATTTTAAGCAACGGTGACCTTGACCCAACCCACCCCATATGCAATCCCAAGCGAGGTCTCGATATAGTGTATATATGTATGAAGTTTCATTAAAATAGCGTTCTCAAGTTATTGAGCGGAAACAGTTTTTCTATTTTTCGTAACGGTGACCTTGACCCCACCCACCCCATATGCAATCCCAAGCGAGGTCTCAATATAAGGTATCTATGTATGAAGTTTCATTAAAATATCTCGATGCGTTCTCAAGTTATTGAGCGGGAACCGTTTTTCTATTTTTAGCTATGGTGACCTTGACCTTTGGCCTGTTGACCTCAAAATTTATAGGGTTCTTCCTTTCCTCCCAAGTAACCAGCATACCAACTTTCATGATCGTAGGTCAAAGCGTTCTCAAGATATAGTGCGGAAACGAAATGGTCTACGGACAGACCTACCGACCGACCGACGGACAGTTGCAAAGCAAGATACCCCCACTTCTTCGAAGGGGGGCATAATTATCACTCTAACTACTTGAGAAGTTTGTTTCATTTCTGGCTTTAGTAAAGCACTGTTAGTACTGACAAGTGGGTACATACGGTGTGGAATTCAGCCACTCTGTTCTGTGACAGGAGACAGAGGAGATTGAGTCCCAGCAGCTGGTACTTGTATGTTGACTCTGGTAGATTCTCTCTGCAATTATAAATCTTATATGAGGTGTGTCGTGGGAAACCTGGGCTTAATGTATGTCCATAATGTGTCGTCCCAGATGAGCCTGTGCAGTCCGCACAGGCTAATCCACGATGACACTTTCCGCTAACAGTGGATTTATGTTTTGAAGAGACTTCCGTGAAACAGAAAATACCATAAAAGCGGAAAGTGAAGTCCTGGATTGGCCTGTGCGGACTGCACGGGCTAATCTGGGACGACACTTTACGCACATGCATTTAGCCCGGGTTTCCCATGACACGCCTCATATAATAATTCAACTGGTATGGTTTGGGTATTACTGTTGTGTGCTCACGTAAATGGCAATGTACTCAAAAGCGTGTTTTGGATTTACTATTATTTGATTTTGCACAGACGTTAGAATTGTCACTTATTGATTGAAAACTCCATACACTGTCTACATGTAAATCTAAAACCATAATGATTTCCACAAAATCTGTATGCAATTAATGTGTTTATAATTATTAAATTAATTTATACTAGTTCATATTAAGTTAAAAATAAATTATATTCATTGATAAAAAGGATTGCAGTTACATATTTGCTTACAATAATTGTTTCAAAGAGATTATAATTCTGCAACACAGCAGAACTGTTCATCATGCCCTATGAACAAAGAATGTGTTTTGCTTACAAAATCTTAAGTAATTTCTCGCAAATTTTACTTACTTATAATCCATGTAGTAGCATTTCAGTTGAGCCATGTATCGTTCAAATGCTGGTATGTCTTTCTTAGCTATCGCCCACTGTGCACCAACTTCCAGTATATCTCCTGAAAATTTGAAAAACATTGCACACGTGTACATTGTAACAAATCTTATTAACCACTAATGGGAGACCAGAGTAATCAGCAACAAGAGGGCCATGATGGTGCAAAGCGTTAACCTGAGTACTGGCAATGACAGAGACCAGCTCTGACATCTGAATGTCATTGCCAACAAAATGACCCACATCAGACAGATTACTTACTGTTGTTGACCTTGCAATCTACAGGTGCAATACAGATGCCTGTCCAGCCTACTTATGTAGTTACCCTGGTGCTATACAGGTGCTATACAGGTCTTTCTGGTCTGATCTGAACCATATTTGACTTCGATTGAGATCTGATGGTCATACACAAACTGGGCAAGTTTGGTAAAGATCAGACAAAAAAAATCGCTATGTCTCTATCCTCCAGAGTCCCTTTTTGTGCATTTTTTCTCACAAACAAGGGGTAACATTAACTCTGGTGTTTGTATGCCAATCTAGTCCACTTTTAGACTATTTTGGAATTATATGTTCTTAAACAATCTGTGCATGATTGGTCAAGATCAGATGAAAAATTACGTCTGTATGTTGCACAATGTCCATTTTGCGCTTTTTTTCATGAAGACGGGGCAATAACTCTTGTATTCGTAGTCTGACCTAGCCTTTTATCAAACTTCACAGAGATTTTATGGTTATACATAAACTGTGCAAGTTTGTTCAAGACAGGGTTTCCCTTGAATTCTGAAAATGGGTGTCATTGTGACCTGCAGGTTTGGGATTTTGGGGGTCATATGCAATTTTGGGGGTCAATCATCAAATTACATTACACTGCCAAATATAGTGACTGATGGAATTAATATTTTACTGTGATTTTTAACTTTTAACTTGAACAACAATATATTATTTCTAGCAACATAAAACAAATAATATATTAAAATCCACTCACATTTACTAAAGACATTTTCTCATAAGTGACTGATTTTCTACTTTCATTTCCAGTTTCAGTACATTGTGATATTATAAAATTTAGTTCAGAAACTTGTAGTAATAATTATCATGATCAGCATTGCAGAATAACAAAAAATGTTTTCATTTCAGTTTAACAATAAGTAAAGAGCAAACAATGAACCCAACACTCACAGACGATCACGATGTCCGCCATTTTGTTTTTCAGCTTTGCACATGTATCACTATACTCTTTATGTGAAATTAGTGAGCAGGTTTGAAAAACCTGTATGTGTTGTCTCAACCAATTTTATATAGCATGCAATTAATCCATCATTTAACTGAGCATTATTATGTAATAAATATAATTGTTTGTTTAATGCAGACATAATTATAACTACTTTAAAAGCTCCACCTTGTTTATTGGATAAAGTGAGAAACAAACTGAATGGAGTTATTTACTGCATTATGATTGTTTGATCTTGCATCATATGTAAATATTAATAGGTCATGAACTTTGGTTGATGCTATGTATCATATTTCCCGAGTCAACATAACGTTTGTATGTGGTTTTTCGGCAGTCAAAATCATGTCAAACCAAATTTCTGAGCATCAAAACCTATAGATATGGGTCTATTCAATGCCTTGAAAATTTATGCATTTTTTCAGAACGCAAAATAATTGTTTGAGGCTCATTTGATGAACAAATATGACAATGACACAGGATTTGTGTTTCAAGGAAAACCCTGTCAAAATTGAATACAAAAATTGAAGTATCTATCATGTCCGCAAGTCCAACTATTGACGAATTACGGAGGACGCGCGACATACCCACATACCAATTCAAGTGCTTATGTGTCAATTATCAATTATAAAAAGAATATGAATTTTTATAAAAAATCTTATTTTTATTTACTTGTTCTAAATTCTAATTGTAGGTTTATAAGATGTCAAAGAGCACTGGCACAAATTGAAGTGTAACAGAATCAAAACACATAAAAACATAGAGAGGTGACATTTTTTACTCTTGTACAATGTCTATCTATCTTTCATTAAGTCAAAACCCTTTCGAGGACTTAGACTCTAGTGTAACAATAATGATTAAAATATAGCTGATCTGATTTTATTTCATAATACATGTTAAAACGTTTATTTTTAATTTCATGATCAACTACTCCTTTCAACTGCTAAAACCTTATTTATAAGAGATGTTCTAATCAATATCTTACTAGCAACAAGCAGTTCTTGTTTTGATGGAGCAGACTCGTCTGTAGGCAAAAATGATACTTGTGTCAAAGCAATCTGAAAAAAACAACACATAAACGTATTTGTACAGCAATTGTAATATTTTTAATGCATTTCAAATGTCTGAAAACTGCAGGTTAACTGTGACAAACACGTCATTTTATAGAATGACACAATATTACACGGCGAATTAACCCAGCGCGAAAAGGTATGTCGGGCGGACGGATCAGATACCGTCGCGAAAATACACTAAAATGACAAGGCGAATTCTAGTCGGCGTGAAAATTAAGAGTAAATAAACGGTTGTAAGTGATGAATAAAATTTAAAAATGTTAAGATACTTTTAATTTTGATAACAGTTCGCCACATCTGTCTAAATTTGTTGGTTTCTTGTCCCATTCTCGCTTTAAACTTTGATACATAAAGGTCACAATATACTAAAAGATTTCCTTAACAAATTCAATGTAAAAGCAATAAATTCAACAAAAAATAAACTCAACATTTTGCGCGTAGAGACCCTCATAACCATACCTTTTCTTAAAGAGCATTCCGAGCCGAATTGATTTAGACAATAAAAAAGATAGGTCATGTGATATGTAAGAAAGAACTCGACGCGAATCAAAGTTCACTGTTTTACGGCCATCTTTTTACCGGCTACTCTCCAGTTGAAGGTATACTGCCAACTGTCAAAGTCTCGTCATGTAGTCTCCAACCTTCAAGCGAAACAGTGAATTTTTAGTACACAACAATGTTTTTCCTACCACACGTACAAAGAAATATTCAAAAATAAAGTCATGGCAAGTGACTATACAGAAAATTGTGTCTTCAAATAAATGGTGTTGATTTATTTAGAGAGTATAGCATTGCACACCTGAAATATTTAGTATACTGTAACCTATAAGAGAAATTTGTTCTCATTAAAATTAGTTTTTCTTGCATATAATTATCTTCCCATGCATATTGCACCAATATATTAAGTTTGGCTTGTATATCTGTCCATTTGGCCATTTTATTTCATATTTTCAAACACAGGTGATTTTGGTCGGAAGCCGGTGATTTCAAGCGTCTTGAAGCTTAAATGTCCCTCTAACAATTAAAGCTGATATTTGCAATATTTGTGACAAAATACCCAAACAAACCAAACAAACATGTATGGGGGGCTTATGTGGGGTGAGGAGAGAATGACTTTGTTAGATATTTTTTACTCTAAGCCATTTTGATAATGTATTTTTTGTGTATTTTAAAAAAAAAATCACCCCAAAAATGTAAATTTAATAGAAAAAAAATTCCAATTTCATCCAAGACAATTAACAAATTAGTCAAAATGGGAGATCAAAGATACTTTGAAGTGTAGAAATCAATCAGCTTCCAGTAATTGCTTGTTTCAAACCAATAAAGTGTAAAATCTTTAAAGCACCTTGTTTGTCGCAGCCTCTTTAATTACAGGCCACCAATTATATATTCTAGTATATAATGTCATGAGTGCCTTTAAACTGCAGCAGGTGGTCAATTTGCATTGCCTGCTCACATTTAGAGGTTTAAGGGAATACAAAATTGCATATTTTGGGCACAAAATAAGTACTTTGACTTTTTCTAAGGTGGCAATCTGGTCAAAATGGGGTTCATAACCAAGCACAAGAAAAAGTTGCTCAATGTTGGTTTTAAACGAGGTGGGACTAGTCCGGTGAAGGGGAAAAAACATAATTATGAAAGAAGGTCAAATTCCAACACAACCTATGTAAGGTTAGAAAGGTCATCCTTTGAAGCACGGGTAGCTTACAATGACAAGGTTCTTACTTTTCGGGATGTAGACGGCTCTCAAACCCCAGCTAAGCCCTTGCGTCCGAGAGCGAACAAGATTCGCTATGTAGACCTGTTACGGGTTCCTGCTCCATCAAAAGTCCATCCCGACTTACTTACGAACAAGGTCTATGTCCCCGCCCTACTCCAGTCTATGATGTCCTCTGAAAATAGAAAGCATAGGTTAAGAAGTGATAAATGTAGGGGCGACTTGGTAATTGACGGCAGTGCTTCCATAAAGTGGGGCTTAGGCTGGGAGGAAAGGTTAAAATGTACAAGATGCAGATATGTAGGCAAGCATTATAAGCTTTACAATGAGGTTCCATCAAGTACCAGGGGCAGAAAGGCAGCTCAGATCAATGTAGGCTTCCAAATAGGTGTTGCAAGTACTTCTATTGGGAACACAGGTTCCCGCAGAATTCTCAACACAACCAATATCATTGCTCCCTCTCCACTTGCTATGCAAAAACAAGCAAATAAGGTCAATACTGCCCTTAAATCCCTAAATGAGAGAAGCATGTACCAGATTAGAGAAAACTTAGTTGCTGAAAATGCCAAAATTGGTCAAAAAGATCCCTCTAAGGTAAATGTTGAAGGGGACACTTGCTACAACAATCCAATTTTTAACTCTGACGCGACACCCTTTCAAGCCGGAACTATTGCCATAAGCACTATGTGTGAAAACAATACCAGAAACAAGCAAATTGTAGGGGTACAAGTAGCAAATAAACTATGCAGGACTGCATCAATGCTTAGGAATAAGGGTAAACCTGTTCAGTGCCCCAATCATAGGGGGCATTGTTCTGCAAATGTTTCAGAGAGGGAACCAATAGGTGATGAAGGCAAATGGAATAGGTTGTTAGGTGACCAGATCTCTAAGGACATCAAAATAGCAAATTTCACTTGTGATGGGGACAGTAGGGCATTCCAAGGTGTTCGTAACTCTCACGGTCACAATGTGGGTCATCTTAAGGATCTGAGGCACCTAGGCAACTCGCTGAAGCGCGAGCTCAACAAAGCGCCTTTCTCAAAGGGCATGCTCAAGGGTCATTCCAAGTCTAATATCAGGAGTCGGTTCGCTCTCTCGGTCAAAGCTAGGTGTATGGCTGAGCTTAAAGCTGCCCACAATAAACACCAGGGTGACATCAAGGTTCTAAAGAAGGTCATGGTTGATGTAATCGCAACCATTGTTCTATGCTTCAGTGGTTACTGCGGTACTCATTGTGCAAAGTACAGTTATGTCTGTGCTGGTACAAATAGGCAAGCTAAGAATTTCATGCCAGACAATGTCAAGGTTAAAATGGTTGACAGTGACCAACAAGTCCTTAAAAAATGCATTGAAATGGTTTTAGGTCCAGCTGCTCTTGACGCTACCAAACTTTTAACCACAACCCAAAAAAGTGAAGCAGTAAACAGGTCGTACCAAGCTGTCAATCCTAAAACTGTGACTTTCTCACGCAACTGTTGTAGGTCGAATTCACGGGCAGGTTCACAAATTAAACAATGGCTATGCTGACTCTGTAATTGCAAAAACCACTGAACTAAATGCTAACCTTACCCAGGGGTCAAAGATTATTAAGCAGATAGCATATGAGGACCGCAACGACCTTAACCGAAAGCAAACATCCGCTACCAACAAAGCACGAGCTTTACGTGCCAGGACGCGGAATTATCGATACAAACTGCATGAGGAATTACACTACGGCAAGGGCATGAGTGACCCCAAACCTGATTATGACAGTCTTCCACACCTTAAGCATCATAAATATGCTTAGTTGATTGTGTACCTGATAATAAATTGTTATTATTACCTGTTTTGGCATAAGAGACCTCTAACAAGTGGCCCTCGCGTCAGCATCAGGCGTTCCTCTACCTGAAAAAGGCAAAAATACCCAATAGAAATAGATATAAAATGAAAAAAAACATGCATTTATGTATTTTAAGTGTATTTCTATGAATAAAAGGAAGTGATAAAGCTTGTTGTATTCATGTTTTTACCAAATATGCAGGCTAGCTCAGTTCCATGCTCGCTGCACTGTCCGAGCTGTAAACATGTCCGCCGTTCCATGTTGGTGGAATGGGGCTCTATGTTTAAATGTTCAGGCTTAACACACAAGCTATTGTTGCATAAGTGGCTCACAGAGTCCCTGGCGTTCAATTCTGACTTCATGTAGCACATTAACGCTACACGGTGAACCAAGTATGTCTCTGATTTTATGTCCGAAGGCAATTTAGCCCTCATTCGGCCATAATAGGGTAAGGAACTATTTGAAATACAACCATTCCAGATCAAACAATCTGAATTGATGCATTTAATGCACTTATTTTCTACTCTTTTGCTCAGAAATGACCAAAAATCTGCTTTCTCATCCATATTTTGCACTTGCAGACGATATTTTATTTTAACCCAAAGTCAGTTTAGGTCACAATATACTAAAAGATTTCCTTAACAAATTCAATGTAAAAGCAATAAATTCAACAAAAAATAAACTCAACATTTTGCGCGTAGAGACCCTCATAACCATACCTTTTCTTAAAGAGCATTCCGAGCCGAATTGATTTAGACAATAAAAAAGATAGGTCATGTGATATGTAAGAAAGAACTCGACGCGAATCAAAGTTCACTGTTTTACGGCCATCTTTTTACCGGCTACTCTCCAGTTGAAGGTATACTGCCAACTGTCAAAGTCTCGTCATGTAGTCTCCAACCTTCAAGCGAAACAGTGAATTTTTAGTACACAACAATGTTTTTCCTACCACACGTACAAAGAAATATTCAAAAATAAAGTCATGGCAAGTGACTATACAGAAAATTGTGTCTTCAAATAAATGGTGTTGATTTATTTAGAGAGTATAGCATTGCACACCTGAAATATTTAGTATACTGTAACCTATAAGAGAAATTTGTTCTCATTAAAATTAGTTTTTCTTGCATATAATTATCTTCCCATGCATATTGCACCAATATATTAAGTTTGGCTTGTATATCTGTCCATTTGGCCATTTTATTTCATATTTTCAAACACAGGTGATTTTGGTCGGAAGCCGGTGATTTCAAGCGTCTTGAAGCTTAAATGTCCCTCTAACAATTAAAGCTGATATTTGCAATATTTGTGACAAAATACCCAAACAAACCAAACAAACATGTATGGGGGGCTTATGTGGGGTGAGGAGAGAATGACTTTGTTAGATATTTTTACTCTAAGCCATTTTGATAATGTATTTTTTGTGTCTTGTTAAAAAAAAATCACCCCAAAAATGTAAATTTAATAGAAAAAAAATTCCAATTTCATCCAAGACAATTAACAAATTAGTCAAAATGGGAGATCAAAGATACTTTGAAGTGTAGAAATCAATCAGCTTCCAGTAATTGCTTGTTTCAAACCAATAAAGTGTAAAATCTTTAAAGCACCTTGTTTGTCGCAGCCTCTTTAATTACAGGCCACCAATTATATATTCTAGTATATAATGTCATGAGTGCCTTTAAACTGCAGCAGGTGGTCAATTTGCATTGCCTGCTCACATTTAGAGGTTTAAGGGAATACAAAATTGCATATTTTGGGCACAAAATAAGTACTTTGACTTTTTTTAAGGTGGCAATCTGGTCAAAATGGGGTTCATAACCAAGCACAAGAAAAAGTTGCTCAATGTTGGTTTTAAACGAGGTGGGACTAGTCCGGTGAAGGGGAAAAAACATAATTATGAAAGAAGGTCAAATTCCAACACAACCTATGTAAGGTTAGAAAGGTCATCCTTTGAAGCACGGGTAGCTTACAATGACAAGGTTCTTACTTTTCGGGATGTAGACGGCTCTCAAACCCCAGCTAAGCCCTTGCGTCCGAGAGCGAACAAGATTCGCTATGTAGACCTGTTACGGGTTCCTGCTCCATCAAAAGTCCATCCCGACTTACTTACGCACAAGGTCTATGTCCCCGCCCTACTCCAGTCTATGATGTCCTCTGAAAATAGAAAGCATAGGTTAAGAAGTGATAAATGTAGGGGCGACTTGGTAATTGACGGCAGTGCTTCCATAAAGTGGGGCTTAGGCTGGGAGGAAAGGTTAAAATGTACAAGATGCAGATATGTAGGCAAGCATTATAAGCTTTACAATGAGGTTCCATCAAGTACCAGGGGCAGAAAGGCAGCTCAGATCAATGTAGGCTTCCAAATAGGTGTTGCAAGTACTTCTATTGGGAACACAGGTTCCCGCAGAATTCTCAACACAACCAATATCATTGCTCCCTCTCCACTTGCTATGCAAAAACAAGCAAATAAGGTCAATACTGCCCTTAAATCCCTAAATGAGAGAAGCATGTACCAGATTAGAGAAAACTTAGTTGCTGAAAATGCCAAAATTGGTCAAAAAGATCCCTCTAAGGTAAATGTTGAAGGGGACACTTGCTACAACAATCCAATTTTTAACTCTGACGCGACACCCTTTCAAGCCGGAACTATTGCCATAAGCACTATGTGTGAAAACAATACCAGAAACAAGCAAATTGTAGGGGTACAAGTAGCAAATAAACTATGCAGGACTGCATCAATGCTTAGGAATAAGGGTAAACCTGTTCAGTGCCCCAATCATAGGGGGCATTGTTCTGCAAATGTTTCAGAGAGGGAACCAATAGGTGATGAAGGCAAATGGAATAGGTTGTTAGGTGACCAGATCTCTAAGGACATCAAAATAGCAAATTTCACTTGTGATGGGGACAGTAGGGCATTCCAAGGTGTTCGTAACTCTCACGGTCACAATGTGGGTCATCTTAAGGATCTGAGGCACCTAGGCAACTCGCTGAAGCGCGAGCTCAACAAAGCGCCTTTCTCAAAGGGCATGCTCAAGGGTCATTCCAAGTCTAATATCAGGAGTCGGTTCGCTCTCTCGGTCAAAGCTAGGTGTATGGCTGAGCTTAAAGCTGCCCACAATAAACACCAGGGTGACATCAAGGTTCTAAAGAAGGTCATGGTTGATGTAATCGCAACCATTGTTCTATGCTTCAGTGGTTACTGCGGTACTCATTGTGCAAAGTACAGTTATGTCTGTGCTGGTACAAATAGGCAAGCTAAGAATTTCATGCCAGACAATGTCAAGGTTAAAATGGTTGACAGTGACCAACAAGTCCTTAAAAAATGCATTGAAATGGTTTTAGGTCCAGCTGCTCTTGACGCTACCAAACTTTTAACCACAACCCAAAAAAGTGAAGCAGTAAACAGGTCGTACCAAGCTGTCAATCCTAAAACTGTGACTTTCTCACGCAACTGTTGTAGGTCGAATTCACGGGCAGGTTCACAAATTAAACAATGGCTATGCTGACTCTGTAATTGCAAAAACCACTGAACTAAATGCTAACCTTACCCAGGGGTCAAAGATTATTAAGCAGATAGCATATGAGGACCGCAACGACCTTAACCGAAAGCAAACATCCGCTACCAACAAAGCACGAGCTTTACGTGCCAGGACGCGGAATTATCGATACAAACTGCATGAGGAATTACACTACGGCAAGGGCATGAGTGACCCCAAACCTGATTATGACAGTCTTCCACACCTTAAGCATCATAAATATGCTTAGTTGATTGTGTACCTGATAATAAATTGTTATTATTACCTGTTTTGGCATAAGAGACCTCTAACAAGTGGCCCTCGCGTCAGCATCAGGCGTTCCTCTACCTGAAAAAGGCAAAAATACCCAATAGAAATAGATATAAAATGAAAAAAAACATGCATTTATGTATTTTAAGTGTATTTCTATGAATAAAAGGAAGTGATAAAGCTTGTTGTATTCATGTTTTTACCAAATATGCAGGCTAGCTCAGTTCCATGCTCGCTGCACTGTCCGAACTGTAAACATGTCCGCCGTTCCATGTTGGTGGAATGGGGCTCTATGTTTAAATGTTCAGGCTTAACACACAAGCTATTGTTGCATAAGTGGCTCACAGAGTCCCTGGCGTTCAATTCTGACTTCATGTAGCACATTAACGCTACACGGTGAACCAAGTATGTCTCTGATTTTATGTCCGAAGGCAATTTAGCCCTCATTCGGCCATAATAGGGTAAGGAACTATTTGAAATACAACCATTCCAGATCAAACAATCTGAATTGATGCATTTAATGCACTTATTTTCTACTCTTTTGCTCAGAAATGACCAAAAATCTGCTTTCTCATCCATATTTTGCACTTGCAGACGATATTTTATTTTAACCCAAAGTCAGTTTAGGTCACAATATACTAAAAGATTTCCTTAACAAATTCAATGTAAAAGCAATAAATTCAACAAAAAATAAACTCAACATTTTGCGCGTAGAGACCCTCATAACCATACCTTTTCTTAAAGAGCATTCCGAGCCGAATTGATTTAGACAATAAAAAAGATAGGTCATGTGATATGTAAGAAAGAATTTGACGCGAATCAAAGTTCACTGTTTTACGGCCATCTTTTTACCGGCTACTCTCCAGTTGAAGGTATACTGCCAACTGTCAAAGTCTCGTCATGTAGTCTCCAACCTTCAAGCGAAACAGTGAATTTTTAGTACACAACAATGTTTTTCCTACCACACGTACAAAGAAATATTCAAAAATAAAGTCATGGCAAGTGACTATACAGAAAATTGTGTCTTCAAATAAATGGTGTTGATTTATTTAGAGAGTATAGCATTGCACACCTGAAATATTTAGTATACTGTAACCTATAAACACAATTTCTTTTAGAGAAGCCATTGTTGCGTTGAAATTAATTTTCGTTGTAATAATTGAAATTTATTGTGGGTCGTTGTCGAATAACGTCGAAAAGACATATCACACAGTTTTGTTACACTAAAACCACACAGTTAATTCTCTCCTTTTAAGTCATTCAGTTAAATGAAGAAACATTGAGATATTACATCTAATTATGGATCTGAAAGGCGGATATATAGGGAGGGGTAAGAGACTTACGCCTGAGTAAACGTGTCTAAAATACAAAATACGTTAATGACCTTTCTTATCATGTTATGTTGCACTTAAGCCTAGTACACGTCTAGAATATCAGATTAACAGTGATATCCGACATTTTTTTCTAATGTATATTTTTAAAATGTATACATGATGTTAACTTCTGTTCCCCTCTAAATCCAAATAATGTATCCACACCTGGATTTCACATACTAGTAGTATAACAATTCCACGCACACATCGATTTATTACTGGCTTGAAAAAAGTACACTCCACTCCTGCAGCCACTTTATGAAGTATAGGGACACGTCTTTGCGTCTTACTACATATAATACAACAGAACATGTGGACTCGTAAAAACAACAGTCTCCTATTACGACACTCTAGTTAAATATTCGTCTCGCGACAAGATGTTATTTTGGCACATTATATTTCCTAGCAAGTATACTAAAAGATAACTCGATCGTCCTATCGCATTATTGAAAAACGCGAGTTGGATGTCAAGATCAATATTCATTGAATATGAGGTGTGTACTATTACGTTCATGGAATTATTATTTAACATTAAATGATCGTTGTCGTAAAAACCTTACCATCGTCGCGATTAAAATACCACAGACTGCCAAATTTGAATTTTAAGCTCGTATATACTCACACAATTAACCCCGGACTTCGTCACCACTGAGGTTCAAGTCCTTTTCAGTTTTGTGACACCACTTATTCACATGACATTGCCCGATTTAATACACCGACATATGAAAATGCATAGGACACAGTCACTGCTGAAACACGAAGTTGTAAAAGGAGGTGAAACCCGGGATATTGCCACAGTTGAAACACAGGTATAAATATATACCATTGTGTAGCCTCTTGGAATATAAGTGCGAGTATTTCTTCTTAATGAAATACTGAAAGGCAATGTGCACATGGCCTTTTCAAACTGCAGATATTCAAATTCTAATTTCAAAAGTGGTAAATAAATATAAAAGTGAATTAGGAAAACATAAAAGCAAAGCTAACTTACCAGTTGTATTCACAGATTTATTCAGTGGACACTGTTAGCATAAATGACTATGTACATGTCTGTTATTATCACACACACAAGGGTAACCATTATCGAAATTTCAAACAATATGTTTCACACACAAAAGTTTATGAATTACAAAGTGATAGAAACATTTTAATGTCATGCGCTTACGGCTATGTACACCGCATTTTCCCATCGCAATTTCAAACGAATAACACATTTTACTGTCATGCACCATAAAGGTAACACCACAGTTTTTCCCATAGCAATTTCAAACATATAAAGCCAGCACATTGCTCAAAGCCAAGCCGGTCGCACTCTGTTGATAAGTACCGTGGTCTAGTGAAGGCGCAGTACCCCACGGCCAGGAGGCCAGACACGCTGATGTACATGGTACGCCTCAAGACCTGACAAACAAAACAGGTACATAAACTCATTTTTTTAAAGAAATTACACTATAAAAAGCACTCATTTTAGAAAACTTATAAATGGTAGCACATTTAGCGTATGCTTGTTAAACATTGTACACTGTTTAATACAGAAAAAATACACGTACTTTTGAAGCATAAATAAACGTAAATGTTTTACCGTGTCTTGCCACTGTTTGTTCTTGATACATTGATGATAGCGAATCCTTGAGAACGATACCTGGAAACAGCCAAAACACAGAACTTTCAGATAAATTAATGTCTATTAACTTATTATGCGACATATTTATCTGTCACATTTCGTACGAATGTTATGGCAACCCGATTTCACTTGCAGCAGCATGCAGACTCGCCTTTTCACTTGAAAACATTAAAGCATTCATAAATATGCATTATGAAAATACTGGTAGATATGATTTTGTTTTCATTTACATAATCTAACACCTATATAAAATTATACTACATCTCTTTCATAAAATGTATGCTAATCAAGATTAGATTAGAAACACAAACAAAACAAACAGCAGGATTAAGTGCAAAGATATTGGTGCACATAGCTGAAGGCGCGGTAGGTTTGCGTGGTTAGCTGGTCACATGACAGCGACACCAGACTTACCGATGTGTACAGGGGGACCCACGTGTTGGGGAACAGCCAGTAAAGGAAGTTGTCTAGCTTCTTCCGTAACAGAAACATCCGGGAATTTACGGACTCGCGCATCTAAATTCAAGCATTGGGATGATAACTAGTATTTCATATTTAACAATGCAAAGATAAAAAACTCACTACCAAAGAACTCAATCGTATACTTATTTACAATGTAAAATTTTGACAAATGAAATCATTTGTTACATATCGGCTTTCGAATTTCATTTGCGATTATTTTAAGATACGACTTAGTTAAATTTGAGGAAACCCGGGCTTAATGCATGTGCGTACAGTGTCGTCCCGGATTAGCCTGTGCATTCCGCACAGGGTAATCCAGGACGACTCTTTCTGCTTTTATGGTATTTTCTGTTTCGAGGTAGTCTCTTCTAAACATAAATCCAATGAAGGCGGAAAGTGTTGTTCCGGATTAGCCCGGTTTTCCCACGAAACGCCTTATATGTCTAATGCATTACCTCGATGTAGTTGTAGAAGGACAGATCAACGATAGCCTTGGCATCAGCAGATCTGGTTTCTGTGTACTCCGCCAATGTCGCGCCTGAGGAAGCAATAGGACATTACTGGCACATATACTGGCGTAGCGATGATATTCCAAGGGCGTAGCGATGATATTCCAAGATTCGTTGAAATTTGGTTATTCGACAAAGAATAATTATTATTCTTGTGCTGTTTGTTTTATTGAGAACTGAAATGAGGAAGTAACTTATAAATTATTCAGAATTAATGAGAATTACAATATTTTGACTGCAGGTCCTTTTACACTATATTATCATCTATCGGTGTTGCGAATATCACCTAAAATACTAAAAGATCAAATATGCACGAATCTGGTGTTGTCTATACATGTATACTAGTATATTGTATACAAGTTTCAATTAATTTTGAAAACTTGGTCTATAAGAGATATTTGATATAAAAATAGTAGCGTCTCATAGCATGCTTTAAAGCTTCAGCTTTAAAGATGATAAGGTACTACAAGTATACATTTGAGGCGTGTCGTGCGAAAACCGGGCTTAATGCATGTGCGTAAAGTGTCGTCCCGGATTAGCCTGTGCGCACTTTCCGCCTACAGTGGATTTATGTTTTTAAGGGACTTCCTTGAAACAGAAAATACCATAAAAGCGGAAAGTGCCGTCCTGGATTAGCCTGTGCGGACTGCACAGGCTAATCCGGGATGACACTTTTTGCACATGCCTTAAGCCCGGTTTTGCACGACACGCCTCACATTTTATAAATCGCCCCAGTGCTAGCTACCTATGTCGTTGTTGTGCTTATCCAGAAGATCATCGAACACTATACAGTCCTCGAAACCCTGAATGGTAAGATTTGTACGACAGTGAACATGGGTCATGGAAAGAAGTAATACTATATTTTCTTTGATCATAGTAAAACACAACTAAAATTCCCAGTGTATGAAATATTTTGTTTTAATATTTTGTCATCAATAAGGCTTACTTTCGTCCATGTTGATTCCGCCGTATTAATGGACAATGAATAAATACAAATCTAAACGAACATACTTATGGCAATAGATCTAATACATGTTAATTTGTATTCAAACGTAGCAGTATCACATACAGTATAAAATGCTGGATTGTATTATAGGTTTTTTATCTAAAATGTATAGGTTTTTAATATAAAATTATAACAATAACAAATATTTGTTCTAAAAACAATAGTACGTACATGTAATTTATAACTTTTTAACTATATAATATTATGTAGCCTACAGCGTCCCGCAGTACGTACACAGTTCATGCCCTGGCCGTAAAAGGGGACCATGGCGTGCGCAGCGTCCCCCAGGATCACCGCCTTGTCCTTCACGTGGTACGGGGAACACTGGAATTATACATCGTCATCATCATCATCGTCGTCGTCATCATCATCATCATCATCACCATCATCATCATCATTGTCATCAACAACAACTACACCAGCATCAGCAGCAACAGCATCATTATTATCATTATCATTATTGTTATTACTACTATCATCATAATCATCGTAATTCTCAGCACCATGATGCCAGTCATTATCAGCAGCATCATCAGCATTGTCTACGTCAAATGCAATTATCCTTCCTTAACCAAATAATCGCCATCTTCCTCATTATATCAATTAAAAACTTCATCTGCTTCATCATCATCATCATCATCATCATCATCATCACCACCACCGCCACCACCACCACCACCACCACCATCATCATCATCATCATCACCTTCAACAACAACAACAACATCATTAATCATGACCGTCAACAATTAATAATAAAATAATACTTATTAGGATATAAAATATAAACAAATCTAAGGTTTTAACATAGAAATTAACAATACCTTCACTGAGATTAATGGAAGAGCCTTGCTTGTAGACACAGTCTCAGTTACATACTCTCTGAAACAAGCCAAATACATGCGTTCAAATGTTAATGTAAAATTACCCGATAGAAAAGCAGGAATAACGCGTCCGTAACGAGTGGCGGGTCAGGCTGAATATAATTACCATGCAGGTGATATCAACCTGAAGACATGGCAAACTCGTACAAACAATTTCATTTTTCAAACTGTATTACATGTATTATAAGTTTTAAGGAAATGGAAAAGTGCAATGTAGAATTATAACTGAGATGTTATTCCCCCAGAAAACTGGATTTTAGTTTTTGCTATCTTTTGTTGATAAAGAAACTACAAAAACAAAACGAAAAGGGATATGCCGCGCTGAGAATCTACGTACATGTATTCATCTATTATGGCGAGCAATATAAAAACAAGGCCATACACGCCGCATTCCCAACACATACTCTCCGAGATGTGGAATGGAGTCCGGGAATGTCTCCTGGAAGAATTTCAGCACGTCCTGTTTCGTCTTCAGCGTCCGGAAGATGGCGAACGGCATGAAGAGAGTGCACGTATAGGTCTTGTCCTGGTTGGGCAGCGCTATCATCATGAACTCGTTCCGCGCCCAGATGTGCAGATAGTTCACCTCCATCGCAAACTGCGGAAAAAAAAAGATTATCGCCATGACAAACGAACATCGCCGATGACAAACGAACATCGCCGATAACATTATTATGAACACCGCCGATGACATACTAACGAACATCGCCGATGGCAATCAAACCTCGCCGATGACAAACGAACATCGTCTATGACAAACGAACATCGTCGATTCGATGGGACACAATACAAGCAAACATTATATTTTCAGGAGATGCAAACTGGCAAAACACGCTAAGCGCAGAAAAATGTCTTTGCATGTTTAAACAAGTTATCCTACCTTAATTGCATTTACAGGAGTAGCGAGCTACTATTGATGCAGGAAAATCGCCAATGTTGATTGGACAAAACTCCTCGTACATCCAAACTCAATTTAATTGTCAATGCGTATTATAAGTCTCTACAATGAAATATTTATTTTAGGAGGCTTATTTCATATAAGTTTTACAAAGGCTCGAACTCTGCCTACCTGGTCCCCGGGTGCCGGGGGCATACACAGCTCCATGTAGCCGTGCGGGATGAACACCTGCTCGTAGTCGAACAGCGTCTGCTTCATCATCTGCTGCCGCATGCCGGAAAACGCGCCGTCACAGCCCACCACCAGATCCGCCGTCGCCGTCACCTCGCTGCCGTCATTCCTGCGACACACGTCACAACCGACGACATTTATTTGCGTCATATTAATGACAATAATAATAATAAAATATCTCTACCACGTCATATGATATATCTGATATTTAACACGTACAACATGAAATGTAGTCCATAACGAGGTCACATCAATGTCCAAGCCGATTAATTTCGATATAATTAGCTGGTATTATTAATACGGTAATGGGTTGAGATGTGAACAGCAGTAACGGATAACGGAATGGAGGTTTCAACGTTTGGAGGCGCCTTGAAACCTGAGAAAGCTCTGGAACCTGTCGACTTCGAAGTTTTGTCGTTTTATGTCGATTACAGGACTTACTTTTGGAATGTCACTTGGCCTTTGTCAAGGTCGCACTCCATCATTTTATACTGAAAGTGCATGGTCACGTTTGGCAGCTTCTCCGCCTCTGAAAACATGTAGACACCTGGAATCTACGCAAGCGTTGTAAATGATACGGATTTCAACAGCTAATACATTGCGGTGCAGATACGCATTTGACCGTACACGAACAATTATGTTGAACAATTCCCATTGTGTATTTTATTACAATTGTTGAGATTGTCCGACGTATATAAAAGTTGTTAATTTGTCTAATTATTAATCACACATAATCAAACTGAACTAAACTTTGTATGTGAAGAACCTGTGTGTATACTTACGTGTAAGCAAGACCTCGCTCAGGTGTCGTCTGTCCACTGACATGATGTACTTAAAAACAGAAAACGGACTTCCAATGGAACTGCTGTGAACATTTCTCTAAAAGCTTCCAAATCCGCAATGGTCACACAAAGGTCAGAACATGCATTAATTTCCATAATGCATGAATAAACAATTAAAACATGACTGTATAATATTCAAAGAACAATACATTAATTAACATTCATATGTGAAATTATTTAATTCAGTCGATGTTAATCTACAACAGTAATCTAAATGAAACTGTAGCGATATAAAAATATTATTATTAGGCTTATCGCGGCTGAGTACAAAAGAAGAGATCTCGAGAGGCTAGCTATTTGGTACCTGGTCTTTCTTGCCGTACGGTATAGGACGCCGGCTTCCATTCAGGTCGTGTATCAGGCGGGCGTACATGGGGATGCCGGTTTGCACGACAATATCCTCGAGCCCCACCCGCCGCAGCGCCTCCCGCCCCCGCTCTGACAGCGTCAGATTGATACTGCGGCCGTGCACCACTTCCATCGTCCGGATATCTGTATGCAGCAGCAACGAAAATTCCCTCGGGTGATACTTTTAGCCGGATTCTTTCATTTTGGTGAGGGCATACTTAACTATGAACATGGCCATTATATCCAGATAACATATCGCCGAAGTCGACACTTATTCCGTATACATGTACATGAAAATATTATTTGTAAGCATAATGAAGGAAATGATTATGAATACAGGTACTCTTATTTAGAGTACTGGTATCATTCTATCCTTAATTCTTCCTTATTAATAAATGCATCATCGACCACCCACCTGGCTACCGTTTATAAATTCGTATAAATGCCAAAAAGATAGGGAAACAATCTACAATGTTTATTATGTAAGGTTTAGCAATGAACAGTAAACTAAGCGTTACTGTTACCTGGCCTCATCTCGTACACGTCCACCTTGAACCCTCGCTTCGCCATGAAACATGCTTGCAGCGCTCCAACCTATAGCGGATATAGATCTACAGGTACTAGAACGTGAAACAATGAAGTCTTTTCATGTGGATTTGGTAATATACAATAATACCGGATGATGATAATATTATAATAATAATTATAATGCTTATAGTAATAATAATCATAATAATAATCATATTATTATTATTATACTACTAATAATAATACTAATAATAATAATTATTATTATTGATTATTATTTTTATTATTATAACAATAATAATAATAATGATGATGATGGTGCTGGTGGTGGTGGTGGTGATGATGGTGATGATAGTGATGATGATGATGGTGATGATGATGGTGGTGGTGGTGATGATGATGATGACGATAATGATGATGATGATGATGAACGTGGTGGTGTTGGTGATGATGATGATGGTGGTGGTGGTGATGACGATGATGATTATGATGCTGCTGCTGCTGCTGATGATGATGATGTTTCTTTCCGTTGACCATAGATCATATATCATTTGGTATGAGCACCATGCCATTCTTGCTTCTTTCGTGCAAGCCAGGGATCTTAATTCGTGCATTTCGATGCATTGCACGTGCACATATAAACAGTTATATGTGGTATTGTACACTACAATATTCTGTACGAGTTAGTGTAAACAAAATCCAGAAATCTTGACAGATAACGCAATATTCATAGTATCCTGTGCGACGTTTTATTTTATACATAAAGTCAATAATTATGTAAGTAAGGTTTGGTAACTGTCCATAACTACATACAAATAAGGTATATATTTACCAGACCGCCTCCAACTATGATCACAGATTTCATATCTCCTGTTGGGAATCAAACACCAACTAAAACGAGTCTGTCAATGGCACCTTATAAGTTAACCAGTGTTTTATAATCCACAGAGTCGCCAAATTAGGATAGAACAGGTCAATTTAAGTTGTACTAAGGCTTGCAGTGATGCCTTGCAGTGGAAACTGCACGCTGAAAAAATATAACAGTTAACATAAATTATTAATATCAATAAATTAATCATTTATTTATGGTTTGTTTGACCAAATCATATTATTTTAATAAGGATAATGTTTTTTATTAACATAAGATTGAAATGTATCATTTTTGTTGTTAATTATTTAAAATAATAAAAGATTGTATTTAAAGATATATAAATAAGCATTACTAAATTTCTGGTGGATTTTATTCACTAGTAAACAACATGTCCGAATATCCGAAATATATGTATGAATGTTCAGACAGGTTATTCAGTATATTTAATCGATATACGTTCAACAAGATAAACATCACTAAAAGATCGCGATATCACCCCCTGTACGTCGGTAAACCAATTTACAGATGATAAATCAAATTTCATGTCGGACAACTTACTTATTACCATAATTTATTTACAAAAACTCATATCTTCAAGTTTAGTTTTAACAATTAAAATATCGCACAAGATACAGTGATATTTTGTACGTATAATGCGGTGTTACAATCGTTTTCTAATGGCAATTATTTGGCCAAACAAGTATGACTTTGGTTAACAATGTAGAAAAAATCAGCAAAGTTGGCAATATTTTATGTAAAAAAAGTACTGATCAATTCGTGTTTTTGCAATTATTAATGTACGACCTAACGTATCAGCCATTCTTCTTTGTATATCTGCTTCATGCGTTGTTTAAATGCACCAAACACGCGGTATATTGTTATTTTCGTGGGACAATATAATGTAAAATTGATAAAGCCCTAACTTTTCGGTGATAAAGTCCAAACTATTTTTTTAAACTGAATGAATAATAACCAAACTTGTACAAGAGTGCTTTATGTAAATGCAATAAATGTATGCAGTTAAACCATTTTGAGCGAGATTTTAACATTGTTGACCACAAAAGTTCACTAAAGCGTAGTGCAGCAATTTTATGAAAGTAAACATTGTTAAGGTTCTTACCACAGTAATACTTTATTGCTGAAGAAATTTTCAAAGGGACTGCCAATATAAAAACTGGAAAAAGTGCGGGACCAGAACTGATCTTAAATGAATTTATAATAAATGGCAGAGATGAACTTCTTCCTTATTTGCTTAAATTGTTTAACACAATATTATGTCTTGGATATTTCCAGATAAATGGACCGAAAGTCTTACTGTACCTTTACATAAGAAAGGAGATTTAAATGACCCAAATAATTTTAGAGTGATAACTATGTTAAGTGTCATAGGTAAACTGTTTACAAATTTGATTAAAAATAGGCAATCAAACTGGGCTGAAAATTACCATGTTTTGCTAGAAGCACAAGCTGAATGTCGAGCGAAAATGCGAACAACAGATGACGTATTTGCCGCATACATAAGTAGGAAGCATTTTAACATGCCTATATCAATACCACTTGCACCTTTGAGTACAATATATACACCATGTCATTGATATACAAAGAAAAAACAATCGGGAACAAAATACTAGCCTTGTCTTAGACCTAAATGACTCTCAAATGCAGTTCCGATATTTCATGATGTCTTACTTTTGTGTACACATGAGTATACATTGCTTTTATAACTGTAAAACGTTGTCCTCGAATACCGAGTCTGTATATTCTGTACCAAAGATATCCCTTACAATGTAATCAAATGCCTTTGTAATGTCAATAAAACAACAATAAAATTGCTTATTTTAATTTAAAATATGTTATTAAATGGTGAAGGACAAATAGGTGTCAAAATCAGCACACATAATGACTTTATATTATCGGAGACAGGGATACTTAACTTTTTAACTATGAGTAAAATGAATATAATAAAGTACTGGTTTAAGGTGAACTGTGATCCAGAACATAAATTCATTAAAATGATATACAAAATTATTCCAGACGATATTGAAAGTAATCCCCTAAAAACCAACTGGGCAAGTCAAGTGAAATGTAATCTAAGTTCATTGGGATTCAGTCATGTCTGCTTGGCACAAAGTGTTGGTAATCTCAATGGTTTCTTTTCTGTGTTTAAGCAAAGAATTACTGACACTTTTGTCGAAGGTGTAGAAGGACGCATAAATGGCTATCCAAGGGCATTATTTTATAGAAATATCTTCTGTTTTGAACTTCAATTTTACCTTAAATGGGTTAACATCGAGAAGGGAAGGTGGAATAATACCGATATTAGTTATATAGTGTTTGCCCAGTTTGCCCTGTTCTCGGAGATAAATATCACTTTTGAAGGTAACATCTACTAACAAACAAAACAAAAATACAATACATATATCAGTGTATTATAGACGTCACCCTAGCATGTTAAAAGCCACAGATTTATTTTCCTCATAGAATCCTAAGTTACTAGCTGTTTATGCATGTAGAGCTTTTGAAATGACAAATACTGTCAGTACATGATGATTAATGCTCTTTTATTAAGTTGCATGCAATACAGATCACTTTTATGAATACTGTGCATATTACTTTAATGTTTAACTTAGATATAATTTTGCAAAGCATGAGCATACAGTACTGATAACTTTCACGTATTACTTAAATTTAAATTATTTTTGTAAAACATGAGAATACAGTACAGATCACTATTATGTATAACTAGTAGTTAACTACGATAAAAAATTATTTGTGTAAAGCATGATAATACATTACAAATCACTTTTATGTATTACTAAGATATCATTAAGAAGACAAATGTTCTGACCAAGTTTCATGAAGATTTCTACAGTGTTAACTAGCTTTTTCTTCAATTTGACCTAGTTTTTGACCCCACATGACCCATATCATGTTTGTAAAGCATGATAATACAGTGCAGATTACTTTTGTGTATTACTTATAGATACAAATATTTTTTGTAAAGCACGAGTATACAGTACATAAATACTTTTATATAGTTCGCGTAGATATATATATATATAATGTCTTTCTCTTTCTTTAAGCATGATAATATTATTTGTTCCTATTTGCATAATTGTTATTCATGATGATCATGGGCCATGTTGGCCTTGTTCGTTTTTTATATGCTACATGGTACAATTGTTGAATAAACTATATTTTTCTTCTATTACATATAATAAAAATATGAATATGTAATGAAAATATGTAATGAAAAATAGCACAAAACAAACCTTACTTAGCAAAAAATCATTTTATCACGCAGTTTGAGCTTTATCCAGTTTAAGTTTGAACTTTATTTACACAATTTCTTCAAACAGTTCGGCTTCATCCATAAATGAGCATACCATTCCAAGATATAATTGAATGAGCATACCATTCCAAGATATAATTCATTTTAACCCAGAAACCACTACGTTATCAACTAATAAACGTTTGAATGCCCTTCTAGATAGATTATATAATTACTCTGTAACGGTTTAGTTCACCAATCCGTTGATTTAGATGCCAAAAATTAAATAAATACGTACATTTTTTGAATATTTTTTATTTCCCCCAGAAAAAATATATATTTTTTCCTAGAAAAACGTAGATTTCTGGCAAAACACTTAATACATAATGGCGTTGGACATTACTTTATACATGAGTACAATAATTTTGTATATATACTAGCATGGCTACATGATTTTTTGGGGATGTTTTGATCATGAATCCCAATCTATTTCCTAGAAGGTACATGTTTTCTGATTACAAAACTGAAATGATCATGACAATATCTTACTTGGAAGTGAAGTTATGACAATTTTTGTAGAGCACCCGTCAAAGTGCAATAAAACGTTATACAAGAAAAAAACATGAAAAGTCAGCCCAACTATGAATTTGTGTTTATAAAGCTAACAGCTATGGGGGGAAATGTATTTTTTAAATGGTGCATGTTTTCTGATTACAAAACTGAAATAAAATCATAATTATCTCACTTAGAAGTGTTGTTATGACTATTTTTGTACACCACCCGTAAGGCTACAATAAGACGCAAATTGGGAAAATACATGAAAAATTAAGACTACTGTCATTTTTTTCATTATTAAGATAACACACTTTGCCAAAATGTAATTTTGTAAAGGTGCATGTTTCCTGATTACATAACTGAAATAAAATTTAATTTATCTCACATAGAAGTGTTGTTATGACTATTTTTGTACATCATCCGTAAAGGTGCAATAAATGTAATGCAAAATCACATAAACAGTAATACCAACTATGAATTTTTATTATTAGGCTGAATACATAATGTCCATGTGTGCAGCCTAATTTTAAATACTAGTTGGTATGATTGTTCATGTTTCTTGCATTACATTTTATTGATAGTTTTATAAAAATCAACTGTTCTTTATGTGACTTGTTTTGCCGCAATGATTTTTACATACAAAAATGATATATAGTCAACCATTATTATGCCCCAATTTAGTTCTTAACCATACTCTAAAGATATGTGTAAAACGGTGTATATTTCAGCAATAGGAAAATTTATAGCGATTGCTCGTAAATATCCACTTAAACATTAATTGAAATACCAGACTGACAAATGTACGAACCGACTGGGTACGAATTGTTTCGACGTAATTGGTTGTATAATTCAAATAATTAAACAATTGACAACGCATATGCCCTTGTTTAACATATAGGATCCATCTTAATACATGCAATATATCCCTACTAGTGTGTCGACAGCAAATATATCTCAAATATTGATATTTCTTCCGTATTCACGGTATTGTTATTCGTACACACCGCCGCCATCTTGGAATTGCGTTCAGTTTAACATGGGTTCGGAAAAGACCCATAAACAATAACTTTCCGGTTAAATTCGTTCTAAAGAAAGGTAGCATTTAATAAAAACCAAATTCATTGTTAAATATGTAGCCTGAAATCCAGCGAAATCGTCTTGTTTTTAAGAAATATTGGATTTTACACTTTTTCTGCGGAATTTTCGTATCTAAAAATAATACTCACGTGGATTCTTTTATGGTTTCCCTGGTATTTCATCATCGTATTACTATATGCAAAGTAGATTGGTTCCAGAAATTTACGTTTTATATGAATGTAAGACCGAAATAAAATGGTCCCAGCATTGGGCCGCTTTTCGCTACTAATTAATATTCATGAGCTTCCTCCAAGGGACACTACTCTCGCTGCTTTGGCATCGCTATATATACTGACTAAAATCGCCGAAAAATTCAAAACATGTACCTACCTGTCTATTGCGGACGATATGTTTTCTCTGAAATTTGATTTATCATCTGCAAACTGGTTTGCCGACGTACAGGGGGTGGATATTCTAAAATGAAATATGATGTTTGGTTACAACGTCATGCAAAACGAACGCAAACAATTTAGAAAACTATGTTTTATGGCATTAGTCTGCCATATTGTATTGTCCATGAGTAATCGGCCATGAATTGGTTGACGTCAGACTAGAATTAGAGTTCTGGTTCCCGTTGCTGTGGGTGAATTTGTACGTGTAAGCCGGGTACACAATTTGGGAAATCCACAAAATCTATTTTTTAGCCCATAAGACATGAGTTTAATGTAGTGAATTTTTTATCGAGTGCACCGGGACTCTCTCCCATATGGCCATAGTCCCCAGAAGCCTTGTTAGTTGGTTACGGGGGATAGTGCAAGATACAGGAGACGCCCCGTTCCAGAGGCGACCCTGGGTCTTTTAGTGCCCGGTGTGAAGCACCTAGTACACTGCACCTCGGTTTAACGTATCATGCGAAAGACGAGTTGGTAGGTTATATGTGATTATGCTACTGTTTAATCGATTAGACTGTCTAAACTTACGAGAGTTACGTCCCCTTTTAACGAATTCGCATTTTTGATCATTGTCCCACCAAATCTAATCAGTCGTCCTTCAACTCGATGTTTACTTAATAAATCGTAAGTCTGTTTCATCTTGTACTTGTTATCTGCATACATATATGTGCACGTATGTATTATATGTCATAACTGCTTTGATGGAGTACAATCCTTTACTAAACCTTCGTTAATCAATATGTATGCAGATAACAAGTACAAGATGAAACAGACTTACGATTTATTAAGTAAACATCGAGTTGAAGGACGACTGATTAGATTTGGTGGGACAATGATCAAAAAGGCGAATTCGTTAAAAGGGGACGTAACTCTCGTAAGTTTAGACAGTCTAATCGATTAAACAGTAGCATAATCATATAGGTTAGGGTGTAGCGTTACGGTGTAGCGGGAGCTCGAACCTGCGTCCTCTGAGTTGTGAAGCCAGTGCGTTACCACTATACCACGGATCCGCCACAATGAGTTTAGGCCGTGCGACATCACTTTTATATTCAGTCAGCGATGGCTATTCGGACCAATGGGATAGCGTCTATTTATAGATTATATAACAAATTATGTTGTTTGGTGCTCGCAATAGTGTGGGTAGTCGAGCGATATTGGGCTGACCTGTTCACTTTATATGTGCACTTTCTTCTTAGTTCAAACCACGAAAGGAAGCCATCTGAGAACTTGAACGTATTTATTATGCACCTATCACTGTTTTCCTGCAGGGAGGAGCGGCGGGCATATACGGGACTTTAGACTGCAAGCGATTCCCGACAGGCGGGAATTTGACACGCCAAATGATTTGGGTCCCGGAGAAATAGACTGGTCGGATTTTAGATCCCGGTAATATACGCCCCGGGCCATTTGATAGATATATAGCATCTCCCACTGAGGGGATTTAGACAAATATACTTGGCTCTAGGGTGGGGAATAAGACCCCCCAAAATAACATTTGTCAAATTCCCATTGGTCTGCCCGCCGCTCCCCCCTGGGGGAAAATATGGATAGGTGCATTATAAGATATTAGACACCTTTACTATTGGAACGTAATATATAATGTTTGTCTACAGAATAAACATGAAACATTCTGATGTTTCTTTTTATGAATATTAGTTCATTAACATGTTATATAACCGTAAAACTTTCGTTGTTCATTGTTTTACAACATGTATATATGCTGACTACATTGCAATGTTAATTTACATAATTTCAAAAACTACGAAGTATTTTTTTATGAATTTGCTTTTTTTAACCGTTTATTAAACCATAAAGCTTCCATCATTGTTGGTTTGTAAAAAAATGTATGTGATATGATTGTCTACATCGCGTGTTGTATTCATGATATCGTGCTAGGAGCGTTGTAACGCTTACAGGGAATAAATGTTGTTGTTATTAGGTTCGTAATAAATAACACTAAATACAAATAAGTTGTAGTAAGCTGCAATTGCCAATGTGTAAACGATTAGATAATAACTTAGTGTGTTTATCCCACTGTCACTGATACCAACAGATTTCAAATATATATTACATTATACGAGTTATTAACAACCCGGCCGGTAACTGACGGTGGGAGTTTTATAATTTAAAATCCGTCTAAATATGAGGCGTGTCATGAGAAAACCGGGCTTAATGCATGTGCGTAAAGAGTCGTCCCGGATTAGTCCGCACAGGCTAATCCGGGACGACACTCTCCGCCTACAGTGGATTTATGTTTAGAAGAGACTACATCGAAACAGAAAATACCATAAAAGCGGAAAGTGTCGTCCCTGATCAGCCTGTGCGGACGCTTCGCACTTGCATTAAGCGCGGGTTTCCCACGACACGCCTCATGTTTTGTGAACACGGTTGGGGCTGAAGTACAGGTACATGACGTGGCTATCTTGTCCAGTATCATCACCAGTGATCATGTACACCGTTATATCGTACTACGATGTACGGAAGCCGGACGGGGAATAACTCCAGTGCTGAAGATAAAAGATGAGCTCATAGTTATCCGCCTTTTACGCTTTTACGATTATATACTTTAAATATAATTAGGCATGTGAGAGTAGGGTTGAATCCCAGAATACGCAGATAATATTAACATATCGGTCAATATAGGCAAAGTACTGAATATTTTAACAGAGTGTGACATAATTTCGAGTTAAATATGTTGTAATAGTTTGCCCGACATTTAATATCAACCTTAATTGCGTTCTGAATGAGGAAACAAACAACATATTGGCTAGGCATGTGTGATCATATGGTGATTAATGTCGGTTATACAGAAATAAGAACGGGAAAGCATTTTCACTCAGCTCATATGTCTGGTACCAATAGGCGGGTGACGTGGAAAACTTATCAGCAAGTTCACAGTGCCCTGATCTACACGGCACCCGGGGTGAGAAATACCAAGATAATGGAGATCCCAGGTTTGGTACAGATGGCAACGCGAGGACACCATGATTGATTCCGTATGGAGATAATGAAAGTGCACGTGCGCATAATTGGTTGGGTATGAAAAACGAAGATGAATTAACTAGAATATCAATTATCAATATATCTATGATATTGGCATTAATGTAGAAGCTATTTTGTAATAATAAAAACTTAAAGTGACACAAAACGTGATACCAAAAAGACGATGTAGCAAAATAAGAGTGTTGCTGAACAAAGGATGTGTCGAAGGAATCGGGCGGTTTGCAGACACGAATAAAACCAGTACGTACCCGGCGCACTCCTAACAATATTTTAGACATGCCGTGTCTACGTATAGTAGTAAACTTGTCTATATTTATGTAGAAAAATATAATTTTTTGTTGTTATATAGATTAAAATACATAATTTCCACACTCTCAAAGTAAGATACAAATTAATCTTTCTCTCGGGCCTGTTAATTTGTTAAAATATAATTGTGTTCGGGACTAGTTTTGTATGCCAACTCTTACATACTTAAATACAATTTCGTGCGAACACTGCTTCCTGAACTCCCTGTAGTTGTTTTTGTCGAGTGTTACATGCTGCACGTGCATGCATGCCGTTGCGTTCTACGGATGCCTCGAATTTTTTCTCTGATCATTTATACGAAATCACATTGGCACCTAAAGTCAAGAAACTTTTACCGAACTAAATGTTAAACCCGTCTATGATGAACTCATTGTTTGATGTTTTCTTCTTGTAATCATTTGAAATTGAAAAAAATGGATGGTGCACCGAATGCACCACTGTTTCCGCTTTCTATCGGTTTATTGTTTGTGTTCCTAGGTACTGTACTTTTCCAGAACATTCAAAGACAAATTTCGAGTCTACGATGTAGACGACCACACATGCTCTTAAAATATGGGTGTTTTGTTATAAAACGTCGAGTTGCAATTGATTTATTATAGAACAAGTGCGTAAATAGCTTAACAATGGCAAATTTGAAACAATATGAGTTGCAAAATGATTCCAGACATAGTCCACATTGCATAAATGACAAACTTTTGAAATATACGAACGACCACACTCTGAAATTTTATGCGAACGACCACGCATTTTTTATACCTAAACATGTAAAAAAAACAAAATAAAAATACTTTTGTTTCAGATGGAGGATTTCAATCCACAAATATGCCAATAATGTGGCAAGGGAATGGCAAATAAGTCAACACGGCGCCAGCATGAAACCAACCACAAAGGGACAGGGAAGGGCTACACTTGATCTGACAGTTTATCAGAGCAGGGCAAATCTGAATAGACACAGGTATATTTATTCCGAACGATTTTATGTTATTTTCGCAAAAAAAAGCGTTATTAATGATTAATTACGTAAAGTATATCTTGAAATACTTTATATGCTTATTTAGTAAATATCTATGCTTCCATTTGTACTTTTCATTCTTACAGGGACCATATATTTGATCGTCGTCAAACAAAGAAGAAAGGTGGGACTGTTTGTATGGACCAAAACTCGATACATAAAGACGCGATTGATGTTAGATGGAAGAGAGCGAGAAGGAATGAATCATAAAGTCTTGTAACCTCAAAAATGGGACTTAAAAATATATGACTCTTAGTTCAATAATGTAGTGGTATATACCATGATGTAAATGCAAATACATACATGTTTGATGTCAGTGCATGCATGTGTTAAAATTGATTACTTGTTTAATATTACATGAGTGATCTTTTCTCAAAACATTTAATAAAATACGTAAAATAATATATATTAAATATTTTTAGGAAGAGATACTTAAAGTGGATCAGGACGAATGTATTACTTTGAACGAAACAGTATAATATTCAGTGCCATCCGTTCTAAAAAAAATTTTTTTTTTTTTAAATAGTCTTTACTTATATAAACATCATTGTATATGTCAAGTGAAACTGAAATGTATACGTTTGACTTAATGATACCATGACGACCGTTTGTAGCTTTTGATTCAATAATCATCACTTAAAGTGTGTATGTACGAACAGATATAGTGTCATAAATACAATTAGCAAAATGAAGTTAATTAACATATATTGAATTTAAAATGGAATAAAAGTTAAGAACAATCATTGCTTTTAAACGCACAATAAGCTAGTTTTTAATCACTAGTTTTCGTCTGTACAAGCGGAAACTTAAATACACGTATATACGTTGACTTGAAAGTTGTTTGAGGTTACATAACACTAATAAACGATCAAAAGTCAATACTAGTACTTGTTGATTTATTTCATAGTGTTTCCGTCGTCATTTCATTTTGTTTTTCTGTTTGCTTTCAAGTTTTATTGTCACATTCATCTCCTTATTTCGAAAATAATTGATATGAAAAGTCGTATGTTAAGTAAACTTGAAATGTGTAAAACTTCGTTAGTTGTTAACAATTGTGTTTTTATACGTTTAACTTAATGATACCATGATTGAATTGATAATTGAACATTTGTTAAGTAGTATCTGTTTGTTTTCTAATCAAATCACATGTATATTGACCAATGTAAAATAAACAACTTTAATAAAATTTCCATTGTTTATTATACAAAAATAATTAATCACAGACAATGATCACAGTGCTAAAACAGGCAAAACTGTTTTGTCCCTTAACATAATATCACATAACATATTAATAAAAATATCATCAGCAAATCAAACAAACATATTCAAAAATAACTATTTTAAATTATTCGTAAAACATCTCTGTATTTCCTTGTTCATAAAGATGAGATCATTTTGAAACATGCATAAAATACAAACAAATGAATTTAAAATGAAACACAATTATTTAGTCTCGTCCTGGTGTAAGTCCTGATCGGGTCTGGCATTACCAAAGTCGGTATAGCTTGAAATAAAACTATCTTCAATTTATTGATACTTTAAGTTAAAAAAGAGGTAGAAAAGTTAAATTCAAAGAAAGTTAGAACTGTCATATATACTTAACAATCGTAAAGTTTAGTATTAATAACATTATCGTTACAGGATGTGTGCATATATGGAGAAGCTAAACGATAATATTTTATGTCCTCTTAAAATGTATTTGTGTTTATAATTGTCAAAATCTCATATACTGTTTCAAAATCATTTTCGTGACAAGAAACATTTTTCAGATATAAAATTCTTGAACTATTTTAATTATAATCAACAATTGATATACATTTGAGGTCATATAACAGGACTGTCTAGGTAACCGTTGATTGTATTTAACAGGTTTTCATATGGCGCGACATGTTTCTAATTTTAAATGATTAATATATATGATATGCAAGACTTTCTATTACTGAAAAGTTTACAACGTACAATAGTCTTGTTTACTTATCGAACATGTAAATCAAAATTCCAGAAAAAATATTGCATAAACAAAACATTAAAAAGATTGTTTTTCCTTAAACGGTGCATCAGAAACTTTAATAATCGAAATAGTTCGGCAGTTAACCAAACAACAAAACATAAAATGATAATTTCAAAGTGAGTTCAATTTGTAAAAAAAATTAAACCGCGAACACGTTTGTTACTCCAATGTATTACTCGGCACTTCTTGATATCACAATATCCATCTATATAACAAGTTCACAATTGTTCACTTCAGTGAGATTGTTTTGTGTCATGAACTTTATTATGGTGGGAAAGGCTACTCCGGGACCGAAATACTTTGTCACATTAAGGGCATTTCAAGTTTAGCTCACCCTTATGCATGTCTAGGTGTGACTTTAAATTGGCCTTCTCTGCAAACGCTAACCCACATACGTCACACGCAATTTTTTTGTCCATTTTCCCACCGCATGTGCTTTGCATTGGTAGGGAAGCACTTACTGCACTAGGTACAAATGAACAGCTTCTCTTCACCATGTACATGACCTCTAACAGAAGAGTTAATTATATGTAGTGGAAATGTTAAATATTCTTTATACACTACTATTTATATTTATATATAATATTCAGATAAACTGCAACAGTCATAATGTTAGTTTAATTCAATGTTTAGCTTATTTAAAAAAAAAAGTAGATTTAAAGAACCAGCCACTGAAAAGTTAAAATGTTTATTTATTCAGCTAAATTTGTCTTTGATTAGCATCGAAATATATAGGCATATTTTCCAGTTTTCAGTAGCATATTGACTGTATGGTCATTTACATCACACTACAAATAAACTATTAAATAAAAATTATTCGTTTCAGAATAATCAGAAATCAATAACGTTTTTCTTTTTGCGAAAATAATCAACATACAAAATCGTTTGGAATACATATACCTGTGTCTATTCAGATTTGCCCTGCTCTGATAAACTTTGTTACAGCAAGTGTAGCCCTTCCCTGTCCCTTAATGGTTGGTTTCATGCTGGCGCAGTGTTGACTTATTCGCCACGACATTGCCACAATATTGGCATATTTGTGGATTGAAATGCTCCATCTGAAACATATATATATTTTTTTTTCATTTTTAGGTATAAAAAATGTGTGTTTGTTCGCACACAATTTCAGAGTGTGGTCGTTCGCATATTTAAAAAGTTTGTCATTACATATTCTAAACAATTTCTAGAATAATTTTGCAAATCAGATTGTCTCAAAATTGGCATTTTTAAGCTATTGAGGCATTTTTTTCTATAATAAATCACTTGCAAATCGACATTTTATATATGTAAAAAAACACCCATATTTTAAAAGCATGTGTGGTCGTCTGCATCGTCGATTCGAAATTTGTCTTTAAATGTTCTCAGAAAGTACAGTACCTAGGAACACAAACAATATACCGATAGAAAGTGGAAATATTGGTGCCTTCGGTGCACCAGTCCTGTTTTTTAATTTCAAGAGATCAAAAGGACCAAACATCAATAAATACCTTCTGACTTGACGTTATTCTGTCAAGAAAGCTGTGGTCGTGCGCATTCGTGGTCACGTGATAACTTTTGTTCACTAGCATTGTACATAATAGTTTGACAAAACATTTTATTAAATAACAAAACATTATTATCCTTTATGTTTAAGTGATTTCTTACGCTATACAATTAGGAATATTTACTTTTTATTTAAACATATTTACATAAATTGAATAAATTTATCATGTCTTAAGCGCAATATCGACCAATTTCTCGAAAACACGCACCACTTCCTTGTTCGCTACTTTCGCTTCGATTTAGTGTAATTTATTGGAAAAACCAAACTGTATAACGTTCCAGATGATGATGTCATATCCGGCGAAACTTCCAGAACAACCCGTTTATTGCTTTATATAAACCCGAGAACTGTATTTCCGCTAAATAGTACACGAAACTACGAAGCTCTATATCGAGCATTTATAATAAACATTAAAGAAAAAACGTTATAAAGCCTAAATTTTGTATGAAGATTTGCGTATAGTTTTGTTTGAACAAATGTGTCAGTTTGAATAGTGATTTGCTATTTTTGTTGATGACGATATTTTCCTACGCCGAGAGCGTTCTATCCCTTTCCAACGGGCGTGTTTCATTGCTAAGCTGCATTCAGGTTGAACAGAACCGAATTTTCTTGAAACTTTGAACATTATAAACTGAACAAAGGTATGAAGTTATAAATTGATACAATGTATAAGTTAATTAATTATTGCGTTTTTATGTAACGTATTTGTTTATATTTCGTTGAAATGATTTTATTGTGGAACATGTGACTTCGGATTTGCTTAGAAAATGAGCATGATTAATCTTGTCTGTTGAGACTGTTCGCACATGGCATGCCACGAGAGTGTATTAGATGGGAAAAAAAAACATGAGTTAAAATATAAATTATTTTAATTATTTTTAATAAATAACCAGTACTTTGATTTGTTTTAAAGTAGATCAGGATTGCTTTTTATTTTCTTAGCAATAGCAGTCGGTCTATGTATTATATATTCAGAAAAAAACGTGGGTTCGCGATAATTATTCACATAAATTTCTCAATGTCAAGTTCAGATCAGGCCTTGTTTTTCGAACTTCAGAGTGTAGACTCTATTGTCGGAAATTGTTACTGTATAAATTATGTGAACTGTTCTTATTTAATTTTAACAGGAAGAATAGCTATTTTTAGGGCTTCTGTTTCTAGGTACATCAATTTATCAGTCACCTGTTTCTGATTCCAGATGCCTGAACAACAGAACATCGAGGAAACTGAGGCGGAGACCTTCGCATTCCAGGCTGAGATTGCTCAGCTGATGAGCTTGATCATCAACACATTCTACTCCAACAAAGAAGTCTTCCTCAGAGAATTGATTTCAAACGCCTCAGATGCCCTTGACAAGATCAGATATGAAAGCTTGACAGATCCATCCAAACTTGATACCGGCAAGGATCTTTACATTAAAATCATTCCTGATCACGAGAGGGGAAGACTGACCCTTATGGACACGGGTATTGGCATGACCAAGGCAGACCTTGTCAACAGCCTGGGTACTATTGCCAAGTCCGGAACAAAGGCCTTCATGGAGGCTTTGCAAGCAGGTGCCGACATTTCCATGATTGGTCAGTTTGGTGTGGGTTTCTACTCCTCATACCTTGTGGCCGATAAGGTTACGGTCATCTCAAAGCACAATGATGATGAAGTCTACACATGGGAGTCGTCTGCGGGTGGTTCATTCACAATTTGCCCTAATCATGGTAAGATGATGAAAATAATGTACAAATCTTGCACTATTAATTTTTTCACATAGGGTGTGTGTTTTTGGCAAAATTATGTGGGAAATCGAGGGAGTAAATAATTTTTTTCCACAGAGTTTTACAATTTGAAAATTGTGCATTTAATACTAGTGCATTGTCTCAAAATTAATAGAGCCTTGTTAATGCAGTTTAATTTGTTTGTGTTCCTAAAATTTAAAGACCTGCCTAAATTGTATCAAATTTGTTTAAAGTGTTTGTATTCAACTTGCAGAAGCTCCCATTGAGCGAGGCACGATGGTCATCTTGACCATCAAGGAGGACCAGGCAGAGTACCTCGAGGAGAAACGCATCAAGGAGGTGGTGAAGAAGCACAGTCAGTTCATTGGCTACCCAATCAAGCTGGTCTGTGAGAAGGAGAGGGACAAGGAAGTCTCCGATGATGAGGAAGAGGAGGAGAAGAAGGAAGACAAGGAGGGAGAGGAAAAGGTATGAAATAATTTAAACTACTAATGGACCGTATCTTGTACATGTACGAACATAAATGATGTCTAGTGATTTGTGGTGGAGTACGAGATCATGACAATTCCCAGAAGAATAGCAACCTTGGTGTAATGTTGTATGTTAAAGGATTCATTGTTCATTGAACACATTTTCATCAGAGTAGTTCCTAGTAGGTGTGTTTAGGGAAAGGTATAGGATCAAAAAAGGGACATGGTGCTGCTAATATGGAGTAGGTTGGAAAGCCGGACCAGTTTGATATTATCTAACAATTTACTAAACTCGAGGTTTTTAAGAGTCTAATGCTTCCAATTAAGGTTTTTAAGTATACTCAAGTTATTTGTTACAGAATATTCGCTAAATATATTAAATTTCAAAAAATATTTAATATGTCTATGTTATCAAGCCTAGAGGAGCAGCAGGGGGAAACCAAAATGGAGCAGGGTGCAGCACTCTGCCATTTGGCTCTTGATCTTTCCCTAGGTGTTGAATTTATGACGAAAAATCTTTTTGTTTGGGTTGATGTTAAATAAAATAGTTTTCATTGTTTGTGTATTGGCCTTTTATCAGTCTGAAGATGATAAGCCCAAAGTAGAGGATCTGGAAGAGGACGAAGATGATGACAAAGAGAAGGACAAGAAGAAAAAGAAAAAGATCAAGGAGAAGTACAATGAAGACGAGGAGCTTAACAAGACGAAGCCCCTGTGGACGAGAAACCCGGACGAAATCACCAAGGAGGAGTACGGAGAGTTCTACAAGTCCCTCACCAACGACTGGGAGGACCATCTCGCAGTCAAGGTATGCAGCTTAAAGATCCATAACCTTTCATAATAGTTGTTAATGTTGTAGGGCATTTATATTTATAAATGGCCTCCGTGTGTCAATAATACATCACAAAAACAGTTTAAAGCATGTGTATCTTTTAAGTGAAATTAGTAAAAGAAGTACTCCCTTTGCACAGCATGATTATATTTTGTACTCTGTGCTGGTATCAAGGGAAAGAGTAATTGTTCTCTAGGCGTTGGTGTGTGGTAAAATTGCCAGTCACCGTCATATTAGGGACTACATTCATTATCAGCGTTTATCCTCTGTTTGGTACCAGAAAACAAAATGATTTCCAATCTTCAGTTACCTACTAATTTACCCAATATTGAATTTTAAATTTTTTGAAATCTTTCGAAAAAAAAAATCCCAAAAGATGTAATATGTATCGGTATTTAACTTTCATTTTACCCAAACGTCACCCTCAGTACCGAGATTTGACTGGTTCTGGCCATTGCTCAAATCAATTTGCTGCTAGGGGAAGTAACTGCTGAAAGGTTTGGTAATGTGGTTTAATAGATTAGTTGCCGTAACAGATTGTAGAGGGTTTTATACATTGTGTACGAGAATGGGAACCAGCTGAACTGTAATGGGTTGTTGCAAGCACAATGGCTAGTCACAACAGCAAAAATCACTGTTCATCACCTTAATATATGACAAAAATACCGTTTGTGTAGTTTGAGATAAAAAAAAATTACAAGAAGTACTCCCTCTGCACAGCATGTGTATATTATGTACTCTGTGTTGGTATCAAGGGAAAGAATAATTATTCTCTAGGCGTTGGTGTGTGGTATGATTGCCAGTCACTGTCATATTAGGGACTACATGATCAGATCATCTATAATCTGTTACAAACATACAAGCTAATTTGTGTAGTGAACAAAGGGAACTTTATGAATGAGAGTACATGTACTCCCTCTGCACAGCATGTGTATATTTTGTACTTGGTGTTGGTATCAAGGGAAAGAATAATTGTTCTCTAGGCGTTGGTGTGTGGTATGATTGCCAGTCACTGTCATATTAGGGACTACATCCTTTATGTATGACAGAAACAAGCTAAATTGAATTTTATATATAAGATTACTCCCTCTGCACAGCATGTGTATATTTTTTACTCTGTGCTGGTATCAAGGGAAATAATATTTGTTCTCTAGGCGTTGGTGTCTGGTATGATTTTCAGACACTGTCATATTAGGGACTAAATTCAACCGCTTTGTTGAACCCAGCTGTTTTGCCATGGTATTCAATAATTCTGGTAAACCTTTTTCCACACCGTTATTTTGTTTTTGCAGCATTTCTCAGTTGAAGGACAGCTTGAGTTCCGTGCATTGCTGTTCGCGCCAAAGAGAGCTCCTTTTGACATGTTCGAGAACAAGAAGAAAAAGAACAATATTAAATTGTATGTGAGAAGAGTGTTTTTATCATGGACAATTGTGAGGAACTAATCCCAGAGTACCTGAATTTCATCAAGGGTGTCGTGGACAGTGAAGATTTGCCACTCAACATTTCAAGAGAAATGCTGCAGCAGAGCAAAATCTTGAAAGTCATTCGTAAAAATCTTGTGAAAAAGTGTTTGGAGCTCTTTGATGATATCTGTGAAGATAAAGACAATTACAAAAAGTTCTATGAACAGTTCGCAAAGAACCTGAAGGCAAGTATTTAATGTATTTATAAAGGGAGAAATGTTTCCATTGGCAAAATCTACAACATACCTGCATATTTTTATCTTTAAAAATAAAACTTGACACTACAATTTGTTGACGTGCAATTAAGTGATATATATCAAAAGTAATCCCATTGAAATTTGAGTAATATTAACGTTTAATTTCAGAAAATTTAGTTATGTATTTATGTATAGTATGAATTCATTGTAGAATTAATTTTATATCTGTACTTTTGTAGCTTGGTATTCACGAAGACTCCACCAACAGAAAGAAGCTGGCATCTTTCCTCCGCTACTACACATCCCAGTCTGGAGATGACCTCACCTCCCTGAAAGACTACGTCTCCAGAATGAAGGAGAACCAGAAAGACATCTACTACATCACAGGTATTAACATATGGCCAAGGCCCATATAATTATTGATAATGATTCTTAAGTCATTCTTGACTGAAATATGTGCATGACATACTCATTAATAAGAAACTTGGAATTATATTTCAGCTTCTGTGTCGAAATCTTCTGTCGTTCTTTTTCACAGAAAATCCAATTATAAAATTTCAGAATTGAAGGTTTTAATTTTTTACCTGGACTCTTATAAATGCTAGCCCATTTCTCCAACTACAAGATAATCATACAGTGGTGTATGATCATGGTCGCCACAAATATTTAGTGTGTACGGAAAACAAACTGAAGTAGGCTAGCACAAGTTGCAATCCCTTTGCACAGCATGTGTATATTTTGTACTTCGTGCTGGTATCGAGGGAAAGAGTAATAGTTCTTCCGGCATTGGTGACTGGTACTTGTTGCAAGTCACTGTCATTTTGGAGACTACATAGTTTAATGAAGATTTTTGTTCAATTGATTTGTTACATTTTGTAACAAAATGTAGCTGATCGTTTGAAAGTGTGTTCTCCTTAGGTTCTCCGGTAGTAATTATGTTCTTTGAACATTGTTTCAAGAGAAACTACTTGCTTTACTAAAATTTAAATAAATATTACAAATATTTAGACATTTGGCAAATGCTTTTGATCAGATATGAAGTTTCAGTGTTCTTTACACAAAATGAGATGAAAAATGTCTTCGATCTTGCTGTCATGTTTTAATGAGTTAAAAATTATTGTTTAAAATAGTTTTCTATTTACCGTTGCTATCTTGTTCTAGGTGAAAGCAAAGAAACAGTGCAGTCCTCTGCCTTCGTAGAGCGCGTGATCAAGCGTGGGTTCGAGGTTGTGTACATGACGGATCCCATCGATGAGTACTCCGTGCAACAGCTGAAGGAATACGACGGCAAGAACCTGGTCTGTGTAACAAAGGAGGTTCTCGAACTGCCTGAAGACGAGGCGGAGAAAAAGAAGCGCGAGGAACAGAAGGCAGAGTTTGAGGGACTGTGCAAGGTCATGAAGGAAATCCTGGACAAGAAAGTTGAGAAGGTGAGCGACATGAATCAACACTTATGCGATTCCCCTGCTGAAAATTTTGTTTAACCTAGTGTGCAGTATATTGACATAATTGTAGTTGTAAAGAAAGTGTTGTCGCAAAACTGAATTTTCTTCAGCTAAATATTCAAATGTCTAAGCTGCCGTGTGTTAATTTGGCTAATGACTGCGCAAGTCTTGCTTTTCAGTGATCATGTACAAAGTAATGTAATCTGAATTTTAAGTTACTTGAAACTCTCAAAGTTTTCCATTAGTATTTTGTGTGTGTGTGAAAAATTGATGTGTTTTCCAATTGTTGGAAATTGAGATTTAATCAGTTCTGGTATTTGTTTTCCAGGTGACCGTCTCTAACCGTCTTGTGAACTCTCCCTGCTGCATTGTCACTAGTCAGTACGGCTGGTCTGCAAACATGGAGAGGATCATGAAAGCCCAGGCCCTGAGGGACTCCAGCACGATGGGCTACATGGCCGCAAAGAAACACCTGGAGGTCAACCCAGACCACTCCATCATCAAGGCACTCAAGGACAAGGTGGCTGCAGACAAGAACGACAAGGCAGTCAAGGATCTTGTCCTGCTTATGTTTGAGACCGCACTCCTGGCATCAGGCTTCTCCCTTGAAGACCCGACCTTACACGCCAACAGAATCCACAGAATGATCAAGCTGGGTCTTGGTATGTAGAAAAATAGAGCAACATATCTTTAACCTTTTCATAGTTACCGGGTAATAAAAAAAGGCATGTTGTAACTAAATTGACTGATAGATGAAATTTGATTGACAATGCATTAAGCCATTCGGAAAGTCGGGGTTTTATTGTTAAACAGATGTGTTGAAGCAACATTTGTATAGACTATGATGTAAATGTTGACCTGAGTAGGCCTGATTATAAGTTGTCCGACGATCTCTCAATAATAATATTTCCTGTTTATATTACAGTACTTTTTTTAGTAGTGCCAAACGTTTCTATTGCATATAAAGTAACATTTAAATACTGTATTAAAATGTTGGCTGCTGCAGGCATTGATGAAGAAGATGTAGCCGCCCCAAGTGATACCGCAGATGCCAAAGCGGAAGACATGCCACCACTGGAAGGAGAGGAGGACGACGCTTCACGCATGGAGGAAGTGGATTAAATACATCAGTCGCCCATCAAAGACTTGTAGAAAAGGCATCCACAAGCATTGTTGTTGTTCAAACCATTTTTGTCAAGCTTTTGTCAGTTGTTCATACCATCATGTGGCTCTTATGTTCCTGATATGTTGAATTTGTTTAGCAAATCATTTGGAAATGTCATCATTACCTGGCATAATATTCACAAACAGTGCATATGACTGTTGGGTGTTTATGCGATCACATTCATTCATGTACATGTACTTTGTGACCCAGAACTTCACATCATATTGTCACGCCAGTTTCAGTATCGATTAGTTTTGTTCTGTTTAATCTGTGATTTTTTTATACATTAAAGGCAATTATTTTGCTTTCCAATTAAAAAAAGATGTCTTGAAGAATGATTTCAAATTGTGTGTTTTGGTCGTTTCTGTAGTATCAGTACTTCAGTTTCATCAAAATGTGTTTGAGTGTTTTCTTCTATGATAAAATAAAATTGTTAAAAGAAAACATTCCTGTTCTTTTTTTCTGTGATTGTATGTTGCGTTTATAAGAACAAAAGTATATTGATGGGTGAAGTGCAATGCACTTGCTGACCATTTAGGGTGAATAGTTCAATATCATATAATTTTGATGATATGAACATTCAGATTTTGCTATGAAGTTTTGTATAGTACAAAGTTTATGGAAGGCGTTGCGAAATGTGGAATCGTAAACTGGATATGTCCATACCTAAACAACCCGCAAAACTTGCGTTCATGGTTAAGTAATAAGAATGGGAAGTTTGGGTTAGAATAAAAACATCTCGAGGGAACTGTTATGAACTAGTCCTTAATCGTACACCTTTTGCAAATAGGAAAATAGCTGAAATTCAATGTATTGAAATGCACAAAGGTGATGTCACCATTCAGTCCTAGGACAGAAATGTCTGCACAGCTTGACCACTCGTGCGAGCCAAGACCGTCATAATTATATTGCTTAAAAATGGTACTTTGAAGATCACATTTACACAGCTGCCTTTTTCAAAATTCATTCGTAAGCCATGTTTTGTACGTCCACACCTGCCTGGGGGAATGGCTTCAGTATTATTACTGATACCCTAGTGTGATCTGGCCCAATATAACGATCCCATACGAGATTTTATGGTCATAGACTAACTGCAAGTTGGGTTAAGATTGGATAAAAAGTGGTCTGTATCGTGAGAATGAGAAAGTTGTTGACTGCGTACAGGCAACGCAGGAGAGGTCCCCTAGACCAATTGATGATATGCTATGTGATTTATAACCCCGCCTACATAAGATGAAGTCAGACAAACACCGTTGACAGAATATGAATGTTTTTACAAGACATCTTCATCAAATAATGAAGTCATAGCTTTCTGAATGGCTACGTCAATCAAATCTCGTCGTAATTGGTCAATAGCTGAGGCGAGTTAAAAATTCAGAACTACCAAAATCGTGCATATCCACACGTGCCAAACTGACCATCCAAGTGGATGAACAAACATTCACCATAGATGTTAAAGAGACCTATGAACAGACTGAAGTTTTGTTGCATTTCAATAAGAAAAGTACAACATATATAAAGAACTATGGATATGAACTATGAATAAACAAATGTAGATGGATACAATTAAATGCTTTGTAATCTTTTCTGCGCTATTTGCTTGAAAACGCATGTATCACTTAAGATAGCATTTTCAAAAATACAAAAAAACTGTGAATAAGCCCCTTTAATATCATATGGTACATTATTCTGTTACTCAAGTCCTTCAATCTAACTTGTAACTCTGTGGAATATGTGGTCCGAGCTGGAATATCAGGGAGTGGGGGTGGGATATGTGGTCCGAGCTGGAATATCAGGGAGTGGGGGTGGGAATGTGGTCCGAGCTGGAATATCGAAGTGGGGGTGGGATATGTGGTCCGAGCTGGAATATCAGGGAGTGGGGGTGGGATATGTGGTCCGAGCTGGAATATCAGGGAGTGGGGGTGGGATATGTGGTCCGAGCTGGAATATCAGGGAGTGTGGCGGAGATATGTGGTCCGAGCTGGAATATCAGGGAGTGGGGGTGGGATATGTGGTCCGAGCTGGAAGATCAGGGAGTGGAGGTGGGGGATAAGACATAAGAACTAGAAGGCATGTATTTCAGTGTTTTATTTTATAGCAATATTTTACAATGGTACTGTCGGAGATACTGTGTGAAACAAACAAATCGTATATATTATATTTATTATACATGTACTTATTTCGATAATGCGATGCACTACCCTAAAAGTATGAAAGTTTAGAAAAGACAACACTGAGAAGTACAAAAACAATAAACATCTAGCCAAAATAAATAATAAAATTAACATTTATAAACTCTGGTAAAAAAAACACTACTATAAATGAGGCGCGTCGTGGGAAAACCGGACTTAATGCATGTGCGTAAAAAGTGTCGTCCCGGATTAGCCTGTGCAGTCCGCCTTTCCGCCTACATTGGATTTATGTTTAGAAGAGACTTCCTTGAAACAGAAAATACCCTAAAACCAGAAAGTGCCGTCCTAGATTAGCCTGTGCGGACTGCGCAGGTAATCCGGGACGACACTTTTGAAACAGAAAATACCATAAAAGCGGCAAATGCCGTCCTGGATTTGCCTGTGCGGACTGCATAAGCTAATACGGGACGACACTTAACGCACATGCATTAAGACCGGTTTTCCTACAACACTATAAATATATAAATCTGAAGAACAAAATAGTAGACAATGTATTGCAATGGTTATTTTCATGTCATTAACAGCAGTTAAGTTTTAAAAGCAGTTTGCATAGCCAATTGGATGTTTTATATATTAAACTTAAGAGGTTGAATTAAGTTAACATTGTTGAGCAACAACGTTTCGTTCACAATATTTTTTGTATATGCTGATATACTTCTTTTTCCCACCGCGACATGAAAAAAAAGTACAATGTAATCAAATATATATTTTTTAGTACAATAGCCTGTTATATTTTAATAATTTAGAAACAACATTATTTTAATACTGCTGAATAAGTGTAGATCCAATTCTCAAATGTATGCGAGAACAGAATGTTGTGAAAATAAAATACTGCAATGAAAATAATCAACTTGAATTGATGGTGTTAACTGAGTTAATCCAAAACAACACTGCTTAGCAACATTAAATTCTTATAAACAGTATATTCATTTTATTAATGGAACAGATTTTCAAGAAAACAGATTACCCAGTATTCTACCCGTAAAGATGGAAGGACTCCTGATATTACACTTCAAATACACCAGCAACACTTCATGTGACTCATGATTCAGCATGAAAGCCCCACCCCCCACCCCCAAAATAAGTATGTTTGGAATACACAAAAATAAATGAAATTGGTGCTTATTTATACATGTATTTGGTTCATTTATGCCAATAAAAGCCAAGAGTTATGTGACATAATTACTGGTACATGTATGCATAAGCCCTCACTCCATTCTTCACTCGAAGAATAAAGATGAAACATCGACTTAACCAAGGTAAGTCTCGTTTAATTTTTTAAATTGTATATACTAGTTTTATATTGACATTATGTCGTCCATTGAAAGCCAAAAGGGCCTATCAGCTTTCTTTGCACATATGTTGATTTACTCTTGGCTTTCAATGGACGATTTGTCTCTCAAGATGTTTATGAAACTATCAAGTTTGTATATAAAACTCTGCACTACAATATTTTCACAAGACTAACATTTTTAAAAAGCTGAGTAAAATCGCATACCAGCTTTATAAATAAGCTATAAACTGAACTTGGCAAGAAGATCAACCGCTTTTATTAGTTAAAACCTATTACTGTAGTTAGTATAAATAATGTAACTATTTGTAATACGCAAATGCAAATTGTATATCAGTCGGTAGTATAACATTCGACAGAAGTACTACCATACAAAGATTATTAAAATACTGCAGTAGATGAACACTGATCAGGAAATGGCAAGAACAGTCTTCTACCTCACAACACCATGCTCAAGCTTAATAATTTACAAACTGTACATTAATTAGCATCAAGATCTCATCCTATTAAAGTTACCATAACCATGATCGGGTCAAATAAGACCAGTTATTGACAAATATCAAAATGTCATAATTATGTCATAAAATAATTAAGAAATAAAGAAATATTAAAAAGTTAAATATTATACTATCAAGAAAAATATAAATGAATCATATTTATTTATCTAAAACAGAGAAATAAAACCTTAGGTAAAGCAACAAATGAGTAATTTTCTAAAATACATGTACCAATGTTTTACATTTAACAATATTAAATGAAACTTAATTCTGACACAACATCAAGTGCATTGTGAATATATGGTACACATAATACTATATCAGTGTACACATTTTATAACAGCAGCTCCAATTTAAATAAATAATACAATCTAACTTATTATTAAAAGATATAATCTTCATGGGCACAAATGATTGCGATGAAAGTTAACGTTTCTTATCGTATTAGTACCCGTTTCAACCATTGGGTGTAGAAGTAAAATAGTGTTTGTCAATTGTGAAATAAAGCCTTACACAAGCCATTTGGCTGAGGTTTAAGTTTTTTAACTTCAAAAAGGTTGTTTTTTAATCACATTGCAATAGCTGTGCATTACTACATGTATACTCTTCTAATGATAGATTCAATACGAACAGTTGCATCGCCTAATTATATTAGAAAATCTACGAGTACTGGTAAACATATACTTCTAACACTACATGCGCTACTATTATCACATGAGATTACATTTAATTTTGTTCCTTTTGTAACATATGTTTAGCTTTAACAAATTTCATCCTAAAATACAGTAAATACAGTTACTGTATTTATATGAAACTTCTTAACAGTTTTCAGCATTTGAAAGAAAACTTTTTTCTGATTCCCCTCTGGAATATATGTGTGAGTGTTTTTGTTTTGAAAATGCTTTTTAATTATCAATACATGTGATACTATTATTCTGACACTTGTTTTCATTTCATAGAATTACTATTCAACCTGTCTTTGAAAAGCTGTCCAGAATTGAAGAAACTTGTGTCCTGAACTTGTTCACCTTTTGCAGCACGGAAATGAAAACCTGTGTCAGATTCTACATAATTATATCTACTGATTGACACTCATGTACATTGAACACATTTTAATGCCATGACTGACCTTCTTTAGATAACCATTCTTTTCTTTTCATTTATAAAATTACACCCCCGTAGGTAAATGTGTTTCATTAATAAAGAACAAAAACATTAAACTTGTAACAAACAAGACACAGAGTTTTGTAAGGTTTACAAAAAATCTGCAATAATCACTTAATGTTAATTCAGTATTATTAAAACTTTCATGAAGTATAAAAATACAAAACTGTCAAGAGCTCCGTACTTGTGACACGAATCGTTAATGAGAGTATACCGGTATAGTTATGGGTGATGTGGCAAAGTTATATGACTGTGCACCATTATGAAAACAACAACAACTAACCTTCAAAATGTTTCTTGTATGGTTGCAAAACACCAGTTGCTAAATGTTTTGGATGAACTTCGTTAAACATTAATTTAGTGTGTGTACAGTGTTTATATTAAATAAATCTCATCCACCAATCGAAAGCGAGCAATTATTTTACAATCGATGTTCAATGGTCAGACATTAAACTCTTAAATCTTAGTGCCCTGTCAACATAAGGTCTTAATATAAGGCAATTCAGGCACATTTTTGATCCTACAAATTATAAAATAAAAAATACGAATTCTGAAGAAAAAAAAAGCTTGAAACTATCATTTTCCTATTTTAATCCAGATACTTTTACGAAAATATTCTTCCATTAATATCTCTGTGGTACACAATTTAGGCACAACACACTATCATGTGAAGTTGGAATAAGACGTCAAATATAGAATAAACGGTTTTCTTAATGCATGTGCGTAAAGTGTCGTCCCGGATTAGCCTGTGCAGTCCGCACAGGCTAATCTGGGACGACACTTTACGAACATGCAATGTTTTATATGCAGTTTAACATTTGTAATTTAAGAATTTTGCAGAGTAATAAGTGCAATAGACACCTGTATATATAACTACATCAGTAAAATTGATTTTACCACAAAACTGTGTACTTGTATGCGTTTACAAAATTTTCACACAAAATTTAACTGTGTCCATGCGTGCATGAACACAGTTTATAAATACAGTAAAAATGATCAAAGACACAATAAGTTTTAATGAAAAAGTCATGGAAAAATGCTCATTATACCCAAAGTATTGACTGAATATAATAAACATACATAAACAACATGAAATGCTCAGTTTTACGTGAAAAAAGAACAAAGATCATGTCCATTTTATGTTTGATGTCTTATGCTAACTTCACATAATACAGTATTGGCATACATTTTGCTTAGTTTCCTATTTTATAAAAAATATGTTATCTTACATGTATCTGTACGTCTGGGTTGCTTTACAACAATCTTTAAACGCTTAATTTTGAAAGCACGAGCTTAAAGTCAAGTTCTTAGATATACATTAATCTATGCTTATAAACTTTCTTGAAATCTAAGCAATACAAACCTGTTTTGCATATTCAGAGTAACTAAAACAAGCTATGGTCATGTGTCAAAGAAATCATCTTCGTTTGCAACTTGTGAGGGGTTCATCAAAAAGCTCATCTGTTTTCGGTTGTAGGCGTTATCAAAGCTGTCTATAGTTTTTTCACTTATTCCTCGATTCAAGGCATTGTTTGACCGCTTGACTGCCTTGTGTGGGCTGGAACGTCCATCATAAATATTTTCATCCGAGTCGACAGAGGCTGTGTCTTTGTTGTTGTTGTTGTCACCATCTAGCCAGGAATCAACTACAAAAATCACAGAACAACAAAAAGATTTTTTTTTAAATTACCTTCATAAATAGGCAATATTTACGGCAAGAAATAGTGCTGTAAATTGTAACATATTTTATAATGAGCATACATTAGCGTCTGTATAAATTACAAAACACTGTTAATTTTATTGCCCATAGCATGTGGCATATTTGTATCTTAAAGCAATAAACATCGTTGCTATGCCAAGGCAAAGTTACACTAATGAACTGTAAACTAAACATTAAATTTAAAAACATATTGTATTCAATAAGCAAGCCAATACCCAATGTCTGCACCAGTTGAGGGTATTTTAGCCATGAACAAGAACCATATTTCCACAAAACGTGGCATTAAATATGAAAACTTAATTATGACTTCAAAGGACATTGTTTTTAAAATCAATAAATACTGATTGAACAAAATACTAGGAACAACATTATATTATTAAAATATTAATAAAATATACATGTGCAAACACAACCAGAACAAAAAGAATACTATTACACCAAGAAATGAGTACAATGGTGCATGGCACTGAAAATGCACACTCCGTGCCATTTAGAATATATGAGGCGTATCGTGGGAAAACCAGGCCTAATGCGCGTGCGTAAAGTGTTGTCCCGGATCAGCCTGTGCAGTCCACACAGGTTAATCAAGGACAGCAAAGTCCGCCTACATTGGATTTATGTTTAGAAGAGACTTCATCAAAACAGAAAATACCATAAAAGAGGACAGTGTCATCCCAGATTAGCCAGGATGACACTTTATGCACATGTATTAAGCCCGGGTTTCCCACGACATGCCTCATATGTACTGATAGCATAATATCAAACCAACGGAAACACCAGCAATATCACCGATCCAATGTCATGGCTAAGAAATGTGGGTGATCGTGTCTGCATGAAAGAGAATTGGGCTGAATGCGTGCACATACAAAAAGAAAGTGTAAACATAGGCACTTTATGATGAAAATGGTTGTACAGTCAATATAAATTGTTTACACTTTTGTTTGTATAACACTAAGCACATGTGAGCCCCATGGTGTGGCCAGTTTTGACCCAAGGGGCATCATTTGAATAATGTTTGTAGAGGACCACTATACAATGTCACATACCAAATATGAAACCTCTGGGCCTTGCGGTTTCAGAGCAGAAGATTTTTGAAGTCATTTTGCTATTAAAGTCTATATTAGTGTTTTATCCAGACCTAATCAGCACGGCGCCGCGCCACGCCCCTTTATTGATCCGCCACCCTGCCCTTTTCAAAGGCAATTAGCGCCTCGCGCCTTTTTATCTATCTATTGTATTGCCTATAATGAGGGCCCTTTGTGATGGCATGTTATTGTATATTAATTAATCTGTGACCAACTAATAAGATTAGCTGTAGGGGCAGTCAGATTAAGAGTTTGTGTCCAGATACAATAAAAACATGCTGAGTTTAATTTTAAAAATGAGTGTAAATGGTCTGCTTTTAACAGCCTTGTTTTCATATGAAATTTCTAACATGTTTTCGTTTTGTAATTTTTTATGATAAACATGATAATACATGGCAGAATGCATATAAATGTAGACTCAATGTGGTCTTTAATCTTAAAGTATGACAAAACACATATATTTCTTACAATAATAAACAAAAATCGAATTGCAAAACGAGCTATAATTTCGGACAAATATATTTGGATAAATCATTTCAATCTGAATTTCAGTGTTTGTTTTCTAAATTTTTAATCTTGACTTTAGCTTTTCAATATTAATCAAAATATTAGTAGCACTGTCATCATCAACAGCAACAACATAAACCATAATGGTGAAAATAAAAATATCTCCTACAATAAAAAAAAATGAAAAAAAAAACAAAAAACAAGGTTATAAGTATTTACCATTAATAAGCATGATTTTAACTTGCCCATAAATAGTTTTAGTAGACAGTTGTTATGTTTGATTGCTCATTGAAAATAAATATTTTTTCTGATCTTTGCAATAATATAACTTAATAATAAGAATAAGCTATAAATATAATAGGAAAGTAAAAATTTGGTAATACTGGTAGATCTAATTTGACTTAAAAAATCATCAAACAGATAAAAGAAATCAGTCCGTAATACTTCAGAAAAAAAACTATTTTTAACCTAATGTGCCCTTTTTAACAGTGTCACCGCGCACAAAATGCCCCTGTTCCAAGTCAAGCACCATGCCCCTCTGTTTGTCTAGATTAAACACTACTATATAAACCATGTAACCCCCAGGGTTTGGCCAGTTTTGATCCCAGGGGCATCATTTGAACAATCTTTGTAGCGGACCACTATATAATGTTACATACCAAATATGAAACCTCTAGGCCTTACAGTTTCAGAGAAGAAGATTTTTAAAGTCATTTTGCTTTTTAAGTCTATATAAACTATGTGACCCCCGGGGCGTGGCCAGTTTTGACCCCAGGGGCATCATTTGAACAATGTTTGTAGAGGACCACTAGAGGATGTCACAGATCAAATATGAAAACTCTAAGCCTTGTGCTTTCAGAGAAGAAGATTTTTAAAGTTTTCAGTTTTAAAATATATTTTTAGCTCTTGTGACCTTCATATGCAGCGGACTGGAACGATTTGAACAATTTTGAAAGAGGGTCACCCAAGGATCAGTTTGGTGAAAATCTGTCCAGCGGTTTAGGAGGAAATGTTCTTTGAATAAAAATGTTGACACACGACGCACGACGCATGACGGACAACGCACGATGGACAAAAGACGATCCTAAAAGCTCACCATGAGCACGTTGTGCTCAGGTGAGCTAAAAACTGGATAAATATGCTAAAAATGTTTTTGCTCCCTTCGCTTGCTCAATTTGGTCAAAGATACACATCAACTTCAGTAAAACATACCCGACCTAGCCCGCCCCCTACAATTTCTTACGTCCACCGTAGTACCGGCGCTAAAGTTCATCGAAAACGATTAACTATAGACAATGGGTATATATACCTTTATTTGTGGATGATATTGTTTTCTTTTTTAAATTCGTATATTATATAAAGATGTCACATGCAATACAAGGTTGGCACAGGAAACAACATATAAGACATTTATACGTTTCGAATACCGTAAATATGATTTAAAGTCAACATTCAAGTCAAATCAATGACTACTTTCGAGTTTAAACAGTTTTGTCTCAATCAAATGTTTAGTTCCCAAAAATCTAAATAGAACAACTTTTGTTCAATGTTCCATTAATTAGCAAGCAAACCAAATTTCATATTGTTTTTTTGCATTCAAAAAATATATGTAAAGTGATAAAGTAGAGTGGTGTCCACAACGTTGGGTCCAATTCCTGGCTACTTTTCACATTTTGTCCGGCACCATACTAGTATGTCAGCGAAATGGACACTACATCGGCAGCACTTGCCGTATTATTTCACAACGCAATCATACGGGTATATTTTGACAATATTTCGTGTAAAAACATGTTCGTAAGTCTGTTCGTTAGTTCAGTTCGATGAAAAAAAAACAGTGCATAGCACATTTCAAGACAATTGATGAGCATGACTGTAAACGTGTCAGTTATTTAATGACATTCACGTCTAAAAGAAACCATTACACTTCGGTAAATGAATAATACAAAAATTCTCGATGCTTGTGTGTTTGAATTTAGTAAGCTAAGGATTTTTCATGTTTAGAGAGAGATGTTCCTGATATATATATATATATATATACCATTGAATGTCAAATATGTATTAAGTAGACAGGCACATCAAACAAGGGCAATATACTGGTAAAACAGGTGCATGACTTACAGATGAACCTACATGTCTTTCGAACATAATACGGTGAAGTATTAAGTTATTCAGTGAAACAAAGTGGTGATGATGATGTGATGATGATGATGTGATGATGATGATGATGTGCAAAGTGTTATCATCTATCATGGATATGGATCTGTAGCTGATCACTGCAGATCCACAAACATCATAAAGGGGTTATAACTGCACGATCAAAAGTTTACGCCCCCCGTAACCCGAAATCCTGGATCCGCTCCTGTATAGAGTGTAACAACAGTTTGAAAATCCTGCATGAAATATTGTTTATTAAAATCTGTGAGCAATTTTCGCGTAAAGTAAAACCCCAGAAAACCATACTGCCTTGAGAATAGGCAAAAACAATTTTCACGGTGTGTCCTGGTTTGATGCTTGAATTAAATTTTTACTGAACATACTATTTCCTTCATGTAAAAAATAAGAAATGTAGCATGTGAGATGGAAATAATACCATAACAACATCATCATCATCGACACGACAACAATAATACACATATGACCTTAAATGGTTCCACATTGACAATGGTTTTAATTTTCTGAAATGTTTATAAATAATTATTGATACGTAAATAATAAATGTGAAATAAAAGAAAAGTGCTACAAGATTATACTGACAAAAATACCCAAATTATTCAATTGCTTTGCTATCTGTTATACAATGTCTGTAACACAATTAGTAATTTGATATAATTGGGTACAAGATTTTTGAAGGTACCATAACATGAAACATGGCTGCACAGGTTTTATGGTATTTGTTGGATACCCAAACTTGACAGATTACGACGAATAGAATAGCAAAAAGTTCTAAACCGATGTGCATGAACTCTTCAGAGATTACGACGAATAGAACAGCAAAAAATTCAAAACCGATGTGCATGAACTATTCAGAGAATGTTGGAAACGGGCAACTATTAATTTTTTTTTTTTTTTTTTTTTTTTTTTGTTATGTAGCTTTTATTCACCTCCATACATTACAATTTGTATTGTTAGTTTACATGTTAATTTGTTAGTATATAATAGAGCTCCTTTAACATTTCGTTCAAATTGCTTGACATATTACTGGTATTGCTATAATAGAGGTAGATAAAATCCATGTATAACATTATACAGACACAACCACACATTTCACACACACAAACACATACACAAATGAAATGATAGGATAGAAACAAAAGTTTGGACTTCCGACAATTATAAACCATAAATCAATCATAGACAAATCAAATGAACATGGTATTAGATATTTTAAGCAAACAACACAGTTTACAATAAGATTATGCTATTGGTCTACAAATAGTTTTACAATTGCCCAGTTATGCAGTTCCTTTTCATGACATTTTGTATTAGCTTGAATTTCCCATGCTAAGCAAAGATTATTCTTCAGCCCTCTTATTGAGGGTATTAATCCATTTCTCTTGCATACAAATATATATTTTTTCATTTCTAGGATAAGAATATTTATATCAGTCATGTTAATATTTGTACTCCCAAATAACATTGTTTGACAGGAAATTTCAGTATATTTTTGCACATTATGTGACCCTAAGAATTCAATAACATAATCTACAATTCTCTTTGTAAAATTTGCAATCCCAGAATATATGTAATATAGTTTCCTCATTTTCATTACAAAAAGAACATAAATTGTCATTAACAATGTTCATTTTATATAGCAAAGATTTGGTTCCTAAGATTCTGTGAACAATTCTTGTCTGGAACCACTGAGTGTATGTATCTCTAGATATATTAAAAACAAGTGTATGCACTTTTGTCCATTCAATATTATTAAAAAGTGTATTCCATTTTGAATGACAAGTTGGTACATCTGTGTTATAAGTAAAACATTTATCAACAATTTTGTTTTGATTATGCATCAGTACTATGTTATTCAAGTATAATGATATAAATGCACATTGCATATTTGGCTTTTTTATAACTGGGAAGCCTGACAATCTGATAAATGCCCTCACAGTTCTGATTAAACCTTCATAAAATATGAAGTTAATTTTAACACCAATAAGATTTTCTACTACAGATTGTTCTAAAAACTGTCCAGAAGTGCATACTATATCTCTTACATATCTAATTCCCCTGTCATACATATTTTTATTGTATACACTATTTGTACCTATCTTAAAATTGTGGTTATAAAATAGAGGCATATCAAGGATATCTTCACACTTTCTAACAATTTGTTTATTAATATAATAAATATAACATGTAAGTACATCTCTCCAAAAACAATTTTTTAAACTTTTCATAATTTTTTCAATGTAATCTTTTCCTACATTCAACATTTTCTTCACATCAAACATAGAATATACCAGTTGGAAACATTTTCCATTACATGATACAATTTTTCTTATCCATGTCATTTTCATGGTTTTTTCAAAAGCATATATATCAGTCATACCAACACCTCCATCATCATATGATTTAATAGCAATAGTATGTTTAATTTTTGCAGGTCCATCCCATACAAAATTATAAAACAGGCTGTGTATCTGTTTTAATACTTTTTCCCCCGGACTAGGAAGAGCTATAAACAGATGTGTAAAAAGGGGAAGTAAGAGTGATTTAACAACAGTTATCTTTCCTAGGGGTGTTAAAGTTCTTCTGTTCCAAAAATTTATAACATTATGCAGCTTTCTAAGTTTACTGGAGAAGTTCATGTCAATCTTTTTTAAATCGACATCAAATAATATTCCTAAAACTTTGAAGTTTGTTGTGCCCCAGACTAGTTTATACTTAGTTTTTATTGATTGTGTGCTGAACTTTTTGGAGCCAATCCATACAAGATTTGTTTTGTCATAGTTGATTTTTAATCCAGAACCTAAGGCAAAGTTATTTAAAAGATCAAGGGTAGCATTGAGGGAAACATCTGTGCCATCTAAAAAGAGAGATGTATCATCAGCAAACTGAGAAATTTTATATTCAATATATTCAATCTCTATTCCTTTAATTGCATTACAATTTCTTATTTTAATTGCCAAAATTTCAGCACAGAGAATAAAAATATAGGAACTTATTGGGTCTCCTTGTCGGCAATCTCTTTCTATTGTAATAAACTCTGATAAAAACCCATTGATTTGAATTGACGTCATGGTATTATATAGGAAAAGGGAAATCCATTTTTTGAATGCTATACTAAAATTAAAATAATCTAATGTTTTTTCTATGAAATCAAACTCAAGGGTATCGAACGCCTTTTCAAAGTCGATGGTCATCAAGAGTCCAGGGATATTGTTATCTTCTGTATATTTCATAATATCATATAATAGTCTGGTATTCTCACCAATATATCTGCCTTTAATAAATCCTGTCTGATCTTTAGAAATTAAGGTATCAAGGACAGTTTTTAATCTGTTAGCAATAGTCCCAGATGCAAGCTTGTAAATGACATTTAAAAGTGTTAATGGTCTTAGGTTTTTTAGAAAATGTCTGGGTTTATTATCTTTAGGTATACATGTGATTATACCTTGTTTTTGAGTAACTGACATGGTTCCAGAGGTAAAAGCATAGTTGAGGCTTCTTACTATAAAGAGGCCTAAATCTTTCCAAAAAACTTTAAAAAATTCAGCTGTAAAACCATCTGATCCAGGGCTTTTATCATGTTTCATATTTTTTAAAGTAACTGATATTTCCTTAAGTGTTAGTAAGCCTTCTAATGATTGAGATTGTGCATTACTCAATTTAATAGTGTTTATGCCTTTAAGGTCATCATGTACATTGTAAGAGTCATTGAAAACAGACTTTGTATACAATTTTTTATAAAATTGGGCAGCTTCTTTTAAAATACCATGATTGTCAAGTAGCCGTTGACCTTCATCATTTTCAATAAAGGGGATGTTTTTACTAGAAGCATATTGAGTTTCTAAGTTACAAAAGTATTTTGAGGGTTTTTCGCCTTCATCAATCCATTTTGCCCTAGCTCTAATGAAAGCACCTTTCATTTTCATGTTCCGTATGTTTAAGAGTTCTTGATGCAATAGATTGAGCTCTTCTATGTTTTCATTTGTTAATTTTTTTTCAATGTCTTCAATTGCTTTTAAAATATAATCTTCTCTTTCTTTTCTCTTTTTGGATTTGAAGCTTGAATATGATATGGTTTTACCTCTGATTAACTATTAATTATTAGGTCTTGGTTTAGATCTGGACCACCATCAGAAATAAGGAATCTATTACATGATTCTTTATTATAGTGCAAGGGGGTGACCTAACAGTAGGAAATTCAATTGTTAACAAGTGTTACCTATCGTGGTGGAGATCTGCGCTTTCTGAGTGCTTTCTAAATGAATGCAATTTCAACGTTTATTTGTAGTTTGTCAACTTGGATAAATGTAATGCTTACAAACTTTGCCATACTATTAACATTTATATGATTTATAAATGCCCTCTTTATGTATGGTCGGCAAAAAACTCCCAATGAATGATGAATGACTTCCATGTCAAAACAAGTTACTAGTGTGCGGCTAGAGGACAGTCAACGCACCCAGTCAGACACTGCTGTCACTCACATGGTATCTCGTTACTGACTAAAAATAGTGACAGGAATAAAAGCTTTTTTGTTAATTTTAGAATTGCTTAACAATATTCAATGTGAAAAACAAGTACATAAGTACCTAAGTATTAATACACTCTTTACTGCTGTTGACAATGTTAAATTGTCGTTACATTCTGATGTATGCTAAAAAAATTTGTAACAACACAGCTTATTATAAGTCAATGTTGCTTGCAAAGAAATTATGAAACAAATTCACTTTCACTAGCATAACAACACTACTGCAGAAGCAATATTAGCAACTACAGCTATCATATAAGTGTTCTTGTGTATATTCTCAAAGGGCAACAATGGTACTAATTGTGAACCAAACAGAGTAAAAGAGTAGTATCAAGTTTTCAATAAATAATTGTTTTATTATAGGTCATGCCTTTGAGGAAATATCTGACAAATTTGTGATAATTGGACATAGCCCATTTACAAAGATAGTACCATTCTATAATAACATTTACTTGTATAAAACAAGCATCATCTTAAAAGAGACCAACTTTCTGAAAGAGACCAACTTTCTGAATTGATTTAATGGAGACAAAAGTATTTATCATGACCCATAACTATAACCATTCTCAATCTCAAAAATAGCCTTATATCTGGCCAATGAAAATCAAAGCTCATATGTAACAATCATTTTCATTGGTCGAAAATATATGTAAAAACTAAACTTGAGATTGCAAAATTTAGTAACCATAGGGCTAAATGTTCACTTCAAGAGACTCAATCATTGAATAAGTACCAAATTCTGTTATTGATTTCTAATAGTTCTAACACTTTGAAATTCTTTGGAAATGCCAGATTAAGGACAACATCTTTCATTGTCTCAAAAAAGCTAAAAATGTTCTAACATCTACAACAAACACCAAATATACACAAACTAAACTGTTAGCAATTGCAATAACTACGGTAATAATATTCCTAAACCACAAACAGACAAGTACAGCTTACTTTCATTGTCCATTTCTACAACTGCATAACAGAGTTTCAGAGTTTATTAGCAAATTGTCAACTTTGCTTTTGCCATAATAATGTCAGGTTATTCTTCGACAATATAATGGTAACAGTACAAAAATGCCAGTCACATTATAATGATATTATGCAAATATTTATCAAAATATTGTTATTATGTTTTCAAACTTTTTTTATTTGCAAAATTATAGCTTAATACAATTTAAATACCCACCTACAATGTTGGCTTGGTCATCAGTTTTATAACCTTATGGAAATCCAGTTTTATTTATTGTTAATAATACAAGTACAGTAAACTCCATTTGTAATAATATTGAGTGGAACACCGGACTTATATCGCTATATCCGAATATCGTTACATCCGTAGATAGGCCACCAAGAGCATTAGCATACAGGTTTAGAAGAGAGAAGAGAGACCATAATATATAAGGGAAAACATTAATAAATGCAATCAATTTATGACAATAAAATAAACAGTCAGGATAATTATCAAAAATCCTTCGTAATTGTCACAGCCACTGTACACATATAATGTTCGAATATTCATGGTTAGTACCCATTACGTCACATATCAAATACTGTCGCAGATAAAAAAAATTAACCAATTATAGGGACTGTCACACCCAATGCCAATTTTAATTGATAACCACAACAGTAATTATTTAATCAAGCGGTCCCGTATAACTGTTTACCTGGATCAATGTTTTTCACACCTTGTCCAGACTCTAAATATCGTAACAAAAGGGGGAATATTTGCGAGTTGGATTTAAAACAACATCGTTACATCCAAAACTTCGTTACATGCGATATCGTAACAACCAATGTTATATCAATAGAAATATACTTGGATCCGGCGAGGACCTTGGACTCGGCATCGTTATAGGCGATACATCACTATATGCGATATCGTTACAAGTGGAGTTTACTGTATTATCAAATTTGGTGAAGAAGCCACTTTCTTAAGCTGTTCATCCATATTATATTTTTAAGTTTGAGCCAAATCAAATCTCAGTCAGTATGTATTTCAAACTCCGTTTTTGATCTTAAATCTCAGAATTTGTGAGGCTTTTTATGTATGATGGTTAAGAAATTCCCAACAAATATATGTGTTCAATATAATAAAATAATATTTATTGCTGATTTTAAGTGTGTTTCTCAAACAGTTATCTTATGATAAGTCCAGTCAGTATGCAATCAATGAACCAAATGCATACCTTCATCTGCATTGTAATCGCTGTCTTTTTCAACCTCGATGTCCAACTCCTGGTCCAACTCATTGAGCTTTTTCACCTGCAACATTGTAAATGCACACTCTGCATACCTCAGTCTATACTACAACATAGTAAATGCACACTCTGCATACCTCATTCTATACTACAACATTGTAAATGCACACTCTGCATACCTCAGTCTATACTACAACATTGTAAATGCACACTCTGCATACCTCAGTCTATACTACAACATTGTAAATGCACACTCTGCATACCTCAGTCTATACTACAACATTGTAAATGCACACTCTGCATACCTCAGTCTATACTACAACATTGTAAATGCACACTCTGCATACCTCAGTCTATACTACAACATTGTAAATGCACACTCTGCATACCACAGTCTATACTACAACATTGTAAATGCACACTCTGCACACCTCAGTCTATACTACAACATTGTAAATGCACACTCTGCATACCTTAGTCTAAACTACAACATTGTAAATGCACACTCTGCATACCTCAGTATATACCTCAGTATATACTACAACATTGTAAATGCACACTCAGTCTATACTACAACATTGTAAATGCACACTCTGCATACCTCAGTCTATACTACAACATTGTAAATGCACACTCTGCAAACCTCAGTCTATACTACAACATTTCACAACTTTAAAAAATAAACTGCGAAAAATCAGTCTAAAATACATTAATATGAAATCGTAATCGAAAAGTATGGAAGCTTCCTAGTGCCAAAGTCTATATTATTTTTGTATTCCATTATCTCCTAATTAGGACATAGTAAGATACTAAGTCCTAATAAGGAGATAAAAAGTCTTAATTAGGAGATACTAAGTCCTAATTAGGAGATACTAAGTCCTAATTAGGAGATAGCATCTCATAATTAGGTGATACTTAGTCCTTATTAGGAGAACTAAGTCCTAATTATGACATAGAATCTCATAATTAGGAGATACTAAGTCCTAATTAGGATATAAAAAGTCTTAATTAGGAGATACTAAGTCCTAATTAGGAGATACTCAGTCCTAATTAGGAGATAGCATCTCATAATTAGGTGATACTAAGTCCTTATTAGGAGATACTAAGCCCTAATTATGACATAACATTTCATAATTAGGAGATACTAAGTCCTAATTAGGAGATAGTATCTCCTAATTAGGAGATATAAAGTCCTAATTAGGACATACTAACTCCTAATTAGGAGATACAAAGTCCTTATTAGGCTATAGTATCTCCTAATTAAGAGATAGTAAGTCCTAATTCGGAGGAAGTAAGTCCTAATTAGGAGATACTAGGTCCTAATTATGATATTCTTAGTCCTATTATAGTTAGTATGTCATAATTAGGACTTATCTCCTCATTATGAGATTCTATCTCCTAATTAGGGTTTATTATCTCCTATTAAGGACTTACTATCTCCTAATTAGGAGATACTATCTCCTAATTAGGACTTAGTATCTCCTAACTAGGACATAATATCTCCTTATTAGGGGTTAGTATCTACTAATTAAGACTTACTATCTCCTAATTAGGACTTACTATCTCCTAATTAGGACTTACTATCTCATAATTAGGACATAGTAACTCTAATTAGGACTTATTATCTACTAATTATGAGATAATGAAATGCAAAAATAATATAGACTTTGGCACTAGGACGCTTCCATTGAAAAGCCAATCCAGTGTTCCTGCTGAGTGTTGTACTTTCTTAAACACAAGCAGTCTTGTTTATGTACATGTATACCATTTAAAACCAGTGTTTTCTGCAAAAGAGTGCGAAATGTCTGCTGACAACCATGACGTCACGTTCCACGCATGTGCTTTCTAAATACATGTCTTTAACATTTGAAAGGCGAAGGCACAACGTGCTTGGGGAAATGCTCCCGCCGTTTTTGCAAGAACAAGCATGTATAATATACATGTATTTTAATCATGATTCTTACAATGACGCTTTTGCTTTTAAAAGGCTAGAGATATACCATTTAAACGGTGATGTTTATTTCTTTTATTTCATTTTGTTTAAATGTTAACAAAAAATTGAAAACGTGTTAGCCTTTATTTTAAGAGCTAAAATGCACCAGATAATGTCATATGACACGTCGCAAAATAAATTTCGACAGGGACTGGGGCGCCTGAGAAAAATCCTGGGTTACTGTTAACAGCTAGGGGAAGTAACTTACTGTTTTTACATCTTTTATGACATTTTTAATGAAAGTGATAAAATTCCCAATTTGGGTGAAAATGATGCTAATTTTTCCAATTTTACCGGTAACGGTACCATTCCCAAAGTGCTGAGGGAAAACACTGACTAAACAGACATGTAATGTGTTCATAAAAAGTCATGCTTTCTGTTCACAAAAGTCATGCTTTCTTTTCACAAACCAGCCAGGCTATGTGCTAACAGAAAAACATGTACCAACAACCAGGAGTTGTGTTCACAAAACCGCCATGCAATGTGTTCACAAAATCGCCATGCAATGTGTTCATAAAACCGCCATGCAATGTGTTCATAAAACAACCAAAAGTTGTGTTCCCAAAACAGCAAGGCCTAACATTAACAAATCCTGGTGTTACCTTTTCCCGAGCTCGTTCAGCCCTCTGCTCCCTGATCTTTTGTCTCTCTTGGCGCTCCTTCAATTTCGCATCACGAGTCATTCCAGCAGACTCCAAGGCCTCTTCGATCTACAAACAAACAATTTCATAAACCGTTCACGTTTTCAGAATGTTTTTCACTGAAGTGAAATAAAACAAGCACTAGAGGCAGAAGAAGCCATTTAATTTTTCTTTTAAATCCAGTCAGTGCCAATACACATGTTTTATCTCAGTCTCAAGAATCAATTCCAAAAACATGACAAAATATTCAACACAACAAGAAATGCCAGAGACATGCTTCCAGAGACAAAGAACTACAGCTCTTTGCATGATTAAGTTATGCTATTTACAGATGGACAGACAGACATAACAACTACTATAATTTTATGCCCCAAAGTACTTAGGGAGCAAAAAAATACACAATTTGTTATGTTTATGGGCAAACATGAGTAACTACCAGGTATATATATCAATTGCTTTTTGTCACAAAGTATCTATCACATTGCCATTAATATTATTTTTTATATTTCGCCACCTTAGACTTACAACGGCCAATTTGCTTCTTATATACACATGTTATATAGGCCCTCATAATACTAAGGTGCCGATTTGTTTTTACATAGAATACTATGTCACATCCAAGTGACCCATCCGTCAGCCAATCAAAACCTTACGTTAAATGTGTTGAAAGTAAGACGTTCAAATATTTTTCGAGAGAAATCTGCAGAAGATGAGATCTGCATTTTTATGACAAGTTGACATACAATAATAAACAACCAATGTTAATTTCCAAGTTGTTCAATTTAACCAAACATACCAATTCGAAAGAAAATACCGACTGCATTACCTTTAATCGTGGCGGGGGAGGCCCTAAGAGTGTGTTCTGTGTTTCCTGGCCATCCAAGTCCACAGTGAAGGCCACAGAGCGAGGCACTGAAAAGGGAGAGTAGAACCACTACCCACTGTCACCAGTTGTCTCCTTTTGTATGGGTAAGCATTTACCTGTTTAACTTTACATGGATCTATTTACATGTATATAATAAGGATACACATACTTATATATTACCACACAGAAAATGTGATTTTCTTGCAAACTCTTGAATATGTTAAATATTTTCGTTTGTTCACAGTCTAGTGACATTTTAAAACGCCATACATTTTGTTACATAACATGCATACTATTCTAATACTAAAATGTCAAAAACTTAATTTCTTTAATATTGACATTTTCTCTCAAAAGAAACCTCACCAACACATTCTTGGCTCTTACTGTGGGGACACATACTTGGTTCAACTTCTTTATACAAAAACCAGTAATGTGAAAATGGTTTTTAAGGCATAAATAACAGAAAATAGACATCTCAGTGTGAGCTAACGCCAACAACATCTGGTTAAATGTCTACTATGTGTTGGGTCTGACCTTATCACATAGTAAGTGAATTGTAAGCTCACTTCACATTGTTCCATGTCATGGAAAGTTTTCTTAAAGTCCATCCATGCCGGGTCCAGCTAGCTCAGTTGGTATAGCGGTGGTCTGCCAATCTGGGGATCGTGAGTTCAAACCCCAGCCCAGCCCCATAACTTGTGTGGGGATTGGTCATGAAATTATTTCTATGGCCATTCTCCCCCTACCTCTGATTCAAGTAGGGCAGTTGTCAGTTACTGGCATAAGTATGTGCACTTAGTACTGGTAAACCGCTTAGATCGGCAAAGCTTGCCCAGGAAAAGTGTGAGTAGATTAACTGACTGCCGTGATATGATTGAAATACTGTTAAAAACAGCGAAAAATCCAAATAAACAAACAAACTTAAAATCTATAATGGGTGATGATTCTATGAGCACAAAATAATGGGCGCAGTCTGAGTGACAAATGCCACCCAAAGAAATGTTAAACTAAAAACTATGACACATGTTATGCTCTGCATAAGATGATGAAACAAAGGGCAGTAACTCCATAAATATTATAGAAAGAGTTATGGTTCTTGCCCTCTGTATTTCATCTCAAATGTCTGTTGTCAATAAAAAAAGTTTCATTAAATCCCTTCATTAGCAGTGACAGTTATGCTCAACACACAAAATAAACAAAGGACAGTAACTCCAACCATATTGAGGAGAAAGTTGTGGTTTTTGTGGTTTTGAACTAAGCACTGCCTAGAAACACCCTCTATCAAGATAAAAGTTCATTTGAATCCTATTAATTAGGGATGGGACCGAATACTGAAATCAATATTCGAATATTCGTTTTAGCTATTCGAATATATTCGAATATTCGTTTTGTAAATACTGCTATATACTACTATAATACGGCACCCTGTCCGAATATTTACCGATCCGAAATATGTATACTACGTGTACGTAGTTGTTTTACCTTGTTTCAGTGGTAAATGAGCGATATAACTTTATGAGTGTTAGGCAAATATAAAGAAATGTAAGATATTGTTAAATGCATTGTTAATTAATTTGTTAATATTTCCGTTGTTTTTTTCAGAACCATGAAGCTTGTATCTGCTGTGCCGATTACATGTTGCCTGGGTTTTGTCTAATGTATAAAGTACTTCCAAGCACGTGATGGTGGCATTGTTTAATAATAAAGACTCTTGTATAATATACGGTGTTGATATAATGGAGAATAATTTACAAGTGACGTATAGTAAGATTGACCAGATCATGCTAATTTTGTTAAAGAAATTGATTGGCTGATAATGGATTCATTTTGTTTGGTTTACTTAGAGAGTAGTTGTAATTTACTGTAAACAAGTTAACCGAATAGATGTCACTTAAGGATAATAAACAACAATGTACGCCTTGTGCAAACTGTGAAACCGTTATCACAACATGGCCCAGTTTTGTTATTTGTGGATACAATGCGTCATATTCGCGCCTCCGACAAACCGTTAACTCGCGGCCCTTGTACAGACGAGTACCGATTTTCCAGTACTCATGAGTACTCAGTACTTATCTTAAATCATGAGTACAAGTATTTGTACTTACTGGAGTACTGCAGCAAAATCATCAGTACTTATGAGTATTTTATGAGTACTGTATGAGTACCTTCACACTTTTATCAAATTTTGAAGTAAAATGAAATTAAATAATTCAACTAAGTTATCTTATATCCAGTATTAATAAGTGTACACATAATTGTGGCACTGAAATTACTTTCACACTTTAATAAACCTTTAATGTGAAATATATTCAAATAATATAAAATTCAACCATGTTATCTTATATCCAGTATTAATAAGTGTACGCATAATTGTGACACTTGTAGGATTAATAAAACTACCTAAGGGCATGCACTGGACTGGATAGCTAGCTACCTGTACATATATACAATAGAAACAAATTATGGTATTCACACCTTTACTAACTGGCAGATTTCAGTTGGGTAAATAGAAGTCACAAATTCACACCCTTACGCTGTACAGAGTTACCTGCTCATCATTTCTGGATTCATTTATAAACTAGTTACTGTAGTTGTCATGTCGAAAACAACATTGTTAAAACATTTTGTGATTCCTGTAATTCAACAGCTTATTCTTAGACTTAAAACTAAAAATACAGAATATTCTTCAAATTGTTCTGTTCTATGTGTGGTATAAATTTAAATCTTACCTAATATTCACCCACTCTAATTACTGCATTCCTAATATAGAACGATTTGTTAATCACACAAACAACATTGGTACCCAGCATATGTGCAAACACAGCAGTATTTTTCTTGAGTCTAACTGTGTTCTTTATTCTTAATCAAAGAATGGGTTGGTGAATATGGGCCCAGAGGGAACAGTTGGAGATGTAAAAGCAAAATGCCAACACTGCCAAAAATTTGAATTACTTACAAATCATTTATCATATCTTAATTGTGACCATCATTTATAAGTTACAATCATTTTTAACTGTTAATTCTATAAATATGTTGTACTCAAAAGTACTCATGAGTACTTTATGGAGTACTCGGTACTTACTTAAGTACATGCACTAAATTGAGTACTCAGTACTTACTCAAGTACTTTGGAATTATCAAATACTCGGTACTTACTTAAGTACTGATCTTCAGTACTCCACCTATCCCTGGGTCATCTATATAGAAAACATAGTGGAAAACAAAAACAATCAAAAAGGTTTTGTGTCGCTCCTTCCTTAGTCTTCCTTAGTAAATTCCTTTTAAAGAACCATTAAATCATGAATGGAATATTAAAAGAACAACTAATAAATGTGACATTGTGCAACAGTCTTGGCAGGTAAAACACACCTGTAGTTTAAAGATCTGTAAATGAAAAAAGATTTTGCATGGGAAAAATACTGTTGCCTTGTTAATATTCAATCACCTTTAGAAATGTTCCAATGTCTGTATTTTTTTGGTTTCAGCAAATGGCAGGGTGATAAAGGTGCTGTACACAGTTTATGCCGGTGCTCTTTAAATCACCTGTTGTCTGCAGGGCGAACTATTAAATTATGGGACCTAGCAAAGAAACAGCTCTTAAAAGTATGTTTTATAAAAATATTTGTGTAAAAATAGGAATTGAATACAACTTCATAGTTAGGAAAAAAAATGGTTTACCATGTTATGACCCACATAACTCTGGTAACTTTTTTATTGAGCAAGTTCCAATAGAAATGTGAATTTACCATCATTTTCTTGAAATCAGTACTTTAATATTTTTGGTTGACCATCCATTCAATTTATATCTGTTCCAAATTGTTGCACTTGGCATGAGACCAGGGATGACAAAATCAATTGTTTGTATAGCCCAGCTTTTTCCAGTTCATGAAGGGAAAAGTGAAATGTTGCCACATTTATTTAATAATTACTTTTCAGACCAGCTGCAAACAGCATTTGTCAAAAAAAAGACAAGTTAGGCCGAAAATAAAATATTGTTTGTTTCCCCTCCGCGACCCATGCTAATAAAGGGTGGGTCGGTAGGTCGTAAAAATATTTTATTTCTATACACAATGAGTCATTTTCATTCATGTTTTCCTTATGTTCGAAATATTATGTTATAGTATAAATTCTTAATATTTTCGTTGTAGTAGATTAATAACGTTCTGCTTATTTACGTAATACTAGGTTCTAATTACCTTACAATAATTTATCAAAATTGATAATATACGTTAAAAACAAGAGCGTTAATTATAAAAACCTGTTAAAACAAAGAAGTAATAGCGTGACGTTGCAATTTGCCAGGCATCCAAAACAGAACGCTGTTAGTAACAGCCATAGCAACGGTGACTGTCAAACTGCGGCTAGCTTAGCATGTGGATAGTGTTTAAAAGGATCAGTCTGTTATACTGTATCTGAACAACGCAAATGCTAAATGAATTAGCATTCTATGAAAATAAAATCATAAGAAAAAAAAAAAAAAAAAGGACTTTGTTCATTAATAAAAAGCAACAGAACATTTTTGATAAAATAAAATAAAAAGAAAAGGCGCTGAAGTTTATTTACTTTCATTTTTGACAAGGTCTTTAGTTCCACTAACTTTCATTCAAATGTTGCCTCAGCCAAAGTTTTTGCATAATTCTAATCCGTGTGCAGTGATGAGTTTGAATAACACTTTTGTTAATTATTACTAGATCTAGTTATTGTATTTTTTTAACAAAATGAGACGTTTGACGCGATCAGTTTGTCGAGTTACATGACGTAATATTCTTAGCAAACGGTTCCTCTCACCAAAATTCACCAAAATTATTGTATTTATTTATTTATTTACTATTTTAATTTGTAGTAATTTATTACAAACGCGCTGTTTAAAACACACATATCTATAACAAAACACATACCTAACGCAAATGTGTTACAAATGACTTGCACCTTTACCAATTAGAATGAGGGGGTGGTAAACGACTACGCTCATTTGCATGTTGGAAATTTTATGCGTTCTCATTGGCTGACTGTTTGGCTCTTGTTAAGCTGATTTTCCTGCGTCAAGATTTTATCGATAATGGACACTTGGTGCATAAAGGCGAGTTTGTTAATTGCCGGTGGGCGTTCTTTGTCTTTTAAAAAAAACATGCATATGCGAGCGGAATGGTTGCGCCATAGAATTTGACAATGAATATAAAAGCATGTGTCAAAATATGCCGCATAACGCGTTACCGAGAACTGTCCGTTTAAAGTCATTGTATAAGCGTCTTTTGAAAGTAAGATTTGTACACGCTATTGGGTTCTTTAAGGAATTGCACCCCGCATTTTCACACACAAAATAAAATATTGTTTTCTTTGGTCTATACAACATTTTGGGTCGCGGCAATTTTGCTGGGTCGGTCGGGGGAGGGGCAACAAACAATATTTTATTTTAGGCCTTAGACATAAGATTTTGCTTCCCTTTTGATTTGGTATGAAAAAAAATCAATATCTATTTATGTATTTTTATTTGACCAATGTTAATGATTTCTTGAAATCTTGTCAAAATGCAACCCAATGTGTTAATTGTAGACATTTACTGGTCACGCTACGGAGGTATTCAGTATTTTGCACGTCTCAGTAGGGGGAGACGACACAGTAAATCATTCATACTTCCTGTCTGCAGCAATGAACGACAGACTGGTCAATGCTTGGTAAGCAGTTGTATTGGCTTGCATTTTACCATCATTAAACAACACTCTGTTTCATGTTAACTTTTTTTCATTGACTTTTGTGTTGAATTTTCCCCTGTACATTTTTAATATGAGTTTGTTTACATTGATTACTTGCAAAATTGAAACACAGATGCTAATGAATTTGTTGATATGATGTTTGATGAATCTAAATTTATTTTTAACCATGCAGACTGTGACATTTTGGAAATAAGTATAGACCTTAGATTTAATTTAATGAGATAAAGCCTTTTCATGGATTGTAGAAGCTGTGCATTTCTGTAATAAGCGTTAACTTCTGTTTAATTAAAATCAATTTTTAAAAGAGTGTAAACAAATCTTATCAATTATTTAACTTTTTCCAGGCACATAGACACTTCTTCCAAAGACAAAAATGCCCTGGCTGCCTTTTCACTCACTGATGAACCTGTTTCTCTTCAGACATCTTCTCATGAAAAGGTACCATATTTAACCTTTACTTGTGTGTTGTTTATATAATGAAGTCAAAATGCACAAAATGTAATGTTTTTATATTTTTTGTAAACAAAAAATAGTGGCAATCAAGTAGCTTTGGGTATGGACATGTGTATATATCGGCATTTAAATATACTTCATGTGTTTTGACACCTGCTATTTTCTTAAAACAGTTTGTAAATTTTGTTATAGTATTTATTGTGCTCAAAGTACTCCTGAATGGTTGTTGTTAAACTTTTGTCATTGCTTTTGCTTTATCGATAGAATCTGGCTGAGAATGTTTGATTGTATACGGTATTTAATTACTGTTATGTGGTTGTTTTCAGGCCATTGTTCTCGTTGTTGTTACAAAGTGTGGAAAGGCATTAATATTTGAGCACACATTGAATGGGTGAGTGCGTTTTTCTTGAAATTCATAATGACTTAAAAAATTGTACCTTTCATGATATCACAACGCAAGTTTGCAAAATGTCGTAAATATATATTTAACAAGTGATATCTAATCTTTCTGGTTATTATTATTTGAACAGAATGATGAATTTGTGTGTGTTTTGGGCATATTCATGAACATTACAATTCAAAAATGATTACAAGTAATGGCGTCAGTCTATAAAATATGATTTTATACAATTCTGTCATCATTTCTGTGATAAAAGAGTTGAAGATGTGTTTTGGATCATGATCAATTTTGTTTGGTGAAATATTACATGTACAATTATAGGGAATTCTGTGAACTAGGTGTAGTAAAGTCGTACATGTGATATTGTGGTGGTATGGGAGATCAGTCTTTAACAGTTTGGTACCTTATCTTGGGCTTGACAAAGTATGTACATTGTCATTTTCATACTGTCTGACAGTTGCTATTTCCATCTCAAAGCACTGTGCATGGTCTTCATCCCTGCCAGTCGTAGTTCTAGGTTCCCCAGACTTGACATCTGTGTGCACTTAAGTTGTGCACGCGGCTGTATCCCTGGGGTAGATTACCTCCCCTGTCGGTACAGTCAGTGTAACCCAGTAGTGCAGCTGACTATCTAGGCAGGAACATCTTCATACATGCATGTATCAAACTGTCATTCTTATCACATTCTTACTGTACGGCATGCCTATGTTTATTTATAGCTCGGACACTTTAACCTCACACTGACCGTTTATGCATGACTATATTACAAATCCGTTACCATGAATATATAAGCTTTCATACTGAGATCGAATTATATCACTGAAAAATGTGAAACACGTTATGAACAAAACCGAGTATAAATATAGGAAACAATTGAAGCGCGTGATGTATGCTAATAAGAGTTCATGAGTGTCAGTTTAATGTGTCCGAGCTATGCCTGTTGATTATCTCGGCCCAGAAAGATTTCTTGTTTTCTGGTATTTGGTTGTAACTTGTTGTTTATTTCAGACTATCCTTTGTGATACCAAAATGTACATGTTTTTGCTGTTGTCTTTTGGTCATTTCATGTTCATATTCATCTGGTATATCAAATTGCATCATATCATTTTCACTTTCCATGGGTACATGACAATGGTTACATGTATGACCATTTTTTACAAAGATATATTGAAAGTTAACAGAGGGGTATCAAAATATAACTGACATTTGCCTATAAAAACAGTCAAACTTGAAATTCTTTACCAACTTAAAACAATATACCAGCATTCTAGTTTAAATGGTTAATTTTCAAATATGATTCGTGACAGTGCATGTATATTTTGTTTGTCTAAAAGCAGCAAGCTTTCAGCAAGTCTTGAAATTGTGTCCAGTCCCAGCTTGTATGCTTCCACCCAGCTAATAGTTGAGACCCGTTGCAATAATGTGTGTATATGATCCACACACCTTGACAGGGCACTTTCAATTTCAGGAAGTTAAAGAAACCCCTGTTGCCAAAGGTAACGATCCAGATAGCCAGTGACTGTGGGAAGGGAGAGGTGCCCCGGCCTATACAGATCCTGGCTGCGTACGTCTGTGATGAAGAGAACCACAAGCTGATACTTGTACACGGGAACCATCTGAAACCTACTTTTGAAAAAGTGGTTAGCAACAAAATTACCACCATACCTAAATGATTCTCAAAAAGAATGCTTTTCAATATATGTCATAACTGATTAAATAATCTGTAAAGCTACTCTTTATGCATTGTAGACTAATTACACAAGTTTTATATATTTAATTACAGGCTTATTCAACATCAGAGTCTGAAATGTGCTTGGTACGAGAGGACCCCATGAAGTCTGTATATAGAAAAGAAACCAGTGTTTCTAAAGTAAGTCAATTTGTTGGAATCTATGTACTGGGTATGAACATTGGCAAGGAATGTTTATTGGCATTTTTTCCATATAAGAGCTGAACCAATACCAGTCCAACTTAAAAAAGACTCCAGTAGTGTTGGCATTGGCCTGATGGCACTGAATTATACATTCAAAAAATAAAAAGTACTCGTATGAAAAATAGATGTCAGAGGTTTCCTAGGTTATTGGAATATACCCAGTTCCATTGTTATGATTAGAGATGTATCAATTTTCAAGGTGAAGACCCCGGATGTGTCTAAGGACATGACGTTGTTGGTCCCTGGTCAGATGGCTCCCAGTCTTCCCACACAGGAGCAGACGTCACGGAGAAAACGGAAGACGTCTGTTGGTGAGGTATGTAACCATTTTGACTACACCCCCAATTTTAAGGTCAAATGAATTTGTATCCCAAGTTAAGAAAATTCAAGAAAGCAATCTCAAGTTGACATCAAGTCCAGAAAACAGAAAACATTTGAGGGGCATCGTGGGAAAACCAGACTTAATGCATGTGCGTAAAGTGTTGTCCCGGATTAGCCTGTGCAGTCCGCACAGGCTAATCCAGGACGGCACATTCCGCCTACAGTGGATTTATGCTTAGAAGAGACTTCCTTGAAACAGAAAATACCATAAAAGCGGAAAGTGCCGTCCCGGATTACAGGCTAATCCGGGACGACACTTTACGCACATGCATTAAGACCGGTTTTCTCACGACGCGCCACATTTTATATATTCAAAAAGGTTTTTATTGTGCAGAAAATGCAGCCACAAAACAGTCAATTGTAAATTTAATCTTGTACTGTTTTGGTTTACCATGTTTTTATTCAGCCAAGATCCTGATTTCTCGAGTAAGTCATAGTATATTGCAAGTTTTAGTTCTGATGAATTTGAATTTTGGACATTTGTTTTTTATATCATATATTATGGAAATGAGCAACAGAACCAGATCATTTCAAGCTGGAGAAATTATCGAAAAACCCCACAATTTTACAATTTAAACTATATTTTCAAGCACTAAATTTCTGCCATTAAAGTTACAATCTTATTTTCAGATGACAATGGAACAGAGGCTGAGTGCCATCAGCCTGGAGAAGCCCAAGACGGGTCCCAAGCAGCCCCCGCGTGCCGACACCCTGGTGACACTGCTTGTACAGGGGCTGCAGAGTCAGGACAGCCAGCTGCTCAATGTACGGGTGCAGGGGTTTGAATTCCAAGCTAATGTGTTTAGTCATAAGGAGACTAGAATATTTATAAAAAAAATCTTCTGGACTTGTATTCTTCTGTGTTCCTTATTTTAACACAGATTTAACTCATAATTTCCAATGAGGAAGGGTAGCAAAGGGGATTTGATGAACCCTCATTAATAAAAGTAGTGGGAACAGATACTTGTCAGAACCTTTCTTATGCAAATAAGCAACATTTTAATGAATTACCAGTCTTCTGTATTGCTGTATACAATTTGCAAGACAAAAACATAGTTGTCATAATAAATTTTAACATGGTGAAACATTTCAAATTTGGAAAGTACATTTTATGACAAACGCTGTGTTACCTGTTTCTTATATGATCATAATTTGTTTATGCTACTTCTTCAGAGCGTGTTGCGAATGCGTGACAAGAAGCTGATAGACAACACACTGAGGAAGCTGCCCGTCCAGCTGGTGATACCCCTGGTGAAGGAGCTCACACGCCGCATGCACGCACATGCTGAGAGGTACACACACAATCTCGTAGTTTGTTCTTGGTTTACTGTTTGACTAAAATGTGTCTTCATGCCGAGAGGTACACACACAATCTCGTAGTTTGTTCTTGGTTTACTGTTTGACTAAAATGTGTCTTCATGCTGAGAGGTACACACACAATCTCGTAGTTTGTTCTTGGTTTACTGTTTGACTAAAATGTGTCTTCATGCTGAGAGATACACACACAATCTCGTAGTTTGTTCTTGGTTTACTGTTTGACTAAAATGTGTCTTCATGCTGAGAGGTACACACACAATCTCGTAGTTTGTTCTTGGTTTACTGTTTGACTAAAATGTGTCTTCATGCTGAGAGGTACACACACAATCTCGTAGTTTGTTCTTGGTTTACTGTTTGACTAAAATGTGTCTTCATGCCGAGAGGTACACGCACAATCTCGTAGTTTGTTCTTGGTTTACTGTTTGACTAAAATGCTAGTCTTCCTGCTGTGCTGTACAAATCTTAAATTCTAACATGATACTCACTAATTTTTCTATAGACAAGGACAAAATTATCGCTGTTAAACTACCCAATAAACTACGCAAAAAGTAGTCCTGATTCTGAGCGGAGCATAGTAAAATGTAGTTCTAATTACAACTGCAAAAATATTTGTCAAATAATTTTTGCATTACAGTTGTTTATTGGCCATTCAACAACAATTTGGAGTTCTGATGCTTAGGAATTAAGACCACGAGAGCGTTATCCATAATGGTTTAATAGCCACACATCAGAACGACAAAGAGTTGTTTATTGGCGATAAACAACAGATAAATTAAAACTTATTTCTTAAATAAATGAAATATGTATTTCATAGTACAATGTTAGTGCTGCTAATGCAGCAGGGTTTTTTTTGTAACTTAATACAGTATTATTTGGCTGTACTAATATCTTCTGTTCTTGCTATGCTCTCTTGTTCTTTGCTATGCTGTACTGATTTGTAATGCACAAATGTACTATGTGTTGTTTTCAGTGCCTCCCCAAATGTTGCCTGGATGAAGTCAGTGCTCTCTGTTCACACATCATATCTCATGACGGTCAGTTGCTTTCTTCAGACATTTACCTAGAAAATCTTTATATTATACATGTATCTGCCGCAAATAACTGTAAAACCTTGTGTACTAGTGCAACTCCAAAAACATTTTAGACTAAGAAAAAGTACTTTTGAGCTCACTCCCTAATCTTAAGCCAGTACATTACAATAAATGAACTAAAGTCCTTAAAAACAATACTTTTCAATAAATGGGTATCGGGAATTAATTGTTAATATTTTGTTGTTTACCTTCTTTTCAGTTCCCAGAGATAGTGGATGCCTTTAGTTCCCTGTACCAAATGATGGATGCCCGTGTTAACATGCTCGGTAGACTGTCACGCTTGAAGGGAAAGGTTGATGTCATGCTGTCACAGGTAAGCATGTATGTGTTTCTCTCCTATGTGTAGCTCTCTGAATAGCTAAATGCATTGTCAATCAAATCTTGTTAATCAGGTAAGTCCATTGACAGATCACTATGGGATTTATTAACATGCCTACTCAGTTTATTATAAAAAAAATAAATATTTACAGAATACAAATGAGGCGTGTCATGGGAAAATCGGGCTGAATGCATGTGCGTAGTGTCATCCCGGATCAGCCTGTGCAGTCCACACGGGTTGATCCAGGACGGCACTTCCCACCTACAGTGGATTTATGTTTAGAAGAGACTTCCTTGAAACAGAGAAAATACCATAAAAGGCGAAGTGTCGGCCTGGGCTAGCCTGTACGGACTGCACAGCTAATCCAGGACAACACATTACGCACATGCATTAAGCCTGGTTTTCCCACGACTCACCTCAAATGTATACATGTAGTACCTTATCATCTTTAAAGTGGAAGACATCTCCGTCAAAAAAGGAACTCTGGGTTTCTAAACACATTGTCAATCTCTCGTTGAATGTTGACATTCAGGTTGTATTTCTTGCGTGTCTCCACAGATCCAGGCCCAGACCAAGGAGGAGCAGGGGGCCAGTCAGGAGCCGCTGCTGCAGTTTGAGGAAGGTGAAGGAGGCTTATTTATATAACGTGTAATAGACCTTTGCAGCATTGAGACTACTATTAGCACATTTCCCAGATATTGTTGGTAAGATTAACCTAGTGAGAATCCTTGCAGCATACACAAGGCTTCTTGAGCTCTCACACCCAAAATATAACAAGTTCAACCTTTTATAATTGCACACATTGTCTTTTGCATTTGGTAATAAATGTATGCTCCTTCCCTGCTATTGTTGATTTACTTCTTCAGTTTTCATTTCCTTGATATGTGCATTACAAGCTATGTCATTAACATTCCTCAGTTTCCTGTGTTCTGTTTTGTGCAAACTAAGAGCAATATAGTATATTCCAGTCAGATAATTTGAATATGATTTGCAAATGTGTAAATATTCAAACCTAATTGAAACAGGAACATGTTTCTTTATTACTGAATAAAATTAGCTTGTTAAGCTTGCTTATCCAGTTGATGGATCCCTAATGCATATTCAACTTCAATCTCGGCCAAACATGCTTAATTGTGCAAACAAAACTTCTTTTAACTATTTAACACTGTAAATTGTATTTTCAGTTGCAATATTTTAACAAAGAGCTTGCTATTTCAGAGTCATCCGAGGAGGAAGATGAGGATTTGGAGGTGATGGCAATAGGTCCTGGGGCGTCAGATTCGGAGGTAATTAAAACCTCGGGTTTAGCACTGTGGGGCATTGGATATCTGAAATCGAGTCTTTCCCTTGTACAAGACAAGTTTATTGAGAAAATATTTGAGGCGAGTCGTGCGTAAAGTGTCATCCTGGATCAGCCTGTGCAGTCCGCACAGACTGATCTGAGACGACACTTCGCAAACAGTGATTTATGTTTAGAAGAGACTTCCTTGAAACTGAAAATACCATAAAAGCAGAAAGTGTGGTCCCGGATCAGCCTGTGCGGACGTGTATTAAGCCTGGTTTTCCTACGACACGCCTCATTTGTTTTACACATATTTGTTTAGTCTTTAAATGCATTTACTTTGATAGATGTTTGTGAAACATAAAGACTAGCTAACCTTATTGAAATTTTGCAACTTGTATCATTTACTGGTATTTATTTATTACAATCCAACTATCACATAATACTTGTTCTGTTTGTAGCAAGATAACTGGGAGGACTTTTCTGATGACAACTCGGACATGGAGACCCAGGAAGAAATGAATGGCAAGGGATGATGGGTGTCAAATCAGACAATAACGAGAAACCAATTGCACGTCTCACACACACCTTCAAAGCAGCGTGCCCGACTGGGCTGGCCAAATACATTCTGTAACAAGCGTGTTTAATTTTACAGTAAATGAAGTGGAATGGTTGTTTTCATGGCTGCAGTTCATCTGGAAATGTTATTGGATTGATTTAAATTAGTGGTAAACTGTGTTCGAAAATTGGTAACAGAGTGCTATAGAAACTGTATTCGCCTTTACATTATTTCCCATATAAAAATGAAGCAGCTGTTTGTTGTTTAGGTGGTAAACTGTGTTCGAAAATTGGTAACAGAGTGCTATAGAAACTGTATTCGCCTTTACATTATTTCCCATATAAAAATGAAGCAGCTGTTTGTTGTTTAGGTGAAATGATAATCAATAAATCATAATGCCAAAAAGAAAAATTAAATTTTGATATTAAAAGAACTCACAATCACCATAATTTTGTTGCTACAGAACAAATCAGTATGTCCATATTTTGAAATCTCCACTGGTATAACTAATGCATTTCACAATACACCAGATTTGTAATATTTTTAAAGGAAATTATTGTTTTCTTATAAATATTCTGTCATGTAAATATAATGCATGTATTTGTGCTGTATCTGTTGAAAGTATGGCATTAAAAATCTAAAGGTGCAACTATATTGTTTTCTCTTTTGAAAGTTTTTAATCTCAATTATTGACTCAAAACATTAAAACAAATGATTGCTACGTCTTAAGCAAAAAGTTAAAGAAAGTTACGCAGTACCAGCAAGTCCTATCGCCAGGCCCCATAACATTTTGAAACATGCAACTTAAATTTTGTCTAATATAATCGATAAAGGGTAAGATCTAGGATCAGAAAAGGTACAGGGTGCTGCTCAAAATAGGCAGGGAAAACCCAGTTTTTTTTTAATTTTCAGTATTTACATGTAGGTAAATCCAGGTTTTTTATCAGTTTAATGCTTCTACATGTAATTAGGGTTTTAGGCATTGACTCTGAATTTTTCATTGAATACTGGCAAAAATATATGATATTTCTAAAGCTATTCAACTGTTGACCTGCCCAAAGGGGCAGCAGGGAGGAACCAAAAAGGAGCAGGGTGCTGCACCCTGCTATTTAGGTTTGGATCTTTTCCTAAATCCATGCTCACTTTCATTTTAGTATTTGTAGCGTGTCGTGGGAAAACAAGACATTATGCACATGCGTAGTGTCGTCCCGAATTAGCCTGTGCAGTCCGCACAGGCTTATCTGGGACGGCACTTTCCGCTTTTAAGGTATTTTCTGTTTCAAGGTCTCTTCTAAACATAAATCCACTGTAGGTGGAAAGTGCCATCCCGCATTAGACTGCACAGGCTAATCCGGGACAACACTTTACACACATGTATTAAGTCAGGTTTTCCCACGACGCGCCACATTTCAAGTTAACTAACAAATGTGAGAACGCTTTCTACTGATAAACAAAATTACGATTAGTAAGCAATCGGTAAAGACTTTCCACTTTGTATGACATGGCAAGATCACTCTGATCCTAAATCTTTTAATGGTTGCATCAAAGGAGTCCAGGATGCCATCTTCTATTTCATAGGTTTGGTTAAAATTGTAAGCTTGCCATGTTTCTGTGCTTGTGTGTTTTAGAAACTCAAGCATTACATTTTTGGATGTAGCATGTTTCAAATGCAACATACAAATTGATGAAAATACATTTCATGTAAATTTTATTGTTCCAATCGTGCCCATGTCAAACTGACAAAAACACGTTTTCAAATACTCGACAGTAAGATAAATTTACTGTATACACACACTGAATACAGTGATCAATTTACCATTTCGCCAATGCTCTTTCTACTACAAGATTCTCATTTAATTTTTAAACTTTCAAAGTGCAAAAATAACATACTTTAACAACTGCAACCATTCGTATCGCCACATGTTGCACCATTTCATTCTTCCAGAGGTATCTGTTACAGTTCAAATGAGTAATAAAGTACATAAGAATACATAATATCTTTCCTTTCATCTCTCAATATATTCACACATAGATATGCACCATTAAATAAATGTCTCTACATTCAAAAGTTCAAAATATGGTAACAACAAATGCTACGCCTTCTTCCCATGCTGGCACTATACAATCATTTCGAGTTCTCGTGCATACATAATAGTCTGTTCTGCCAACTCCTTGGCTGGTATTACATCGTCTGTCTCATTCACCTCTTGTGCGAAATAGAAAAATCCATCTGTCTTTAGTTCCCAGTTACGCTGAAAGAAATATAACAAATTCTAGGCATAATGGTTGGAATCCTTAATTTCTAAACATGGCAAAGAATGAAGAGATACTTCTTATTTTGCCATTTTCAAATACAGAATATTTAATTTTTAGTTAAGATTTTCCTTAGCAAGTCTTGTGCATATGGCCCCAGAACTATCAAATTGCATTACAAGTTCTGGCATTTCAGAAATCCAATACGACATAAGGTGAACTAGAAATGTGTCCACAGCCACAGATACCCCCACCTATGCAGCCTGTTCTACATGGCCCGGCTTTGTCTATATGCAAGCAAATTACTTTGCAAAACGAGAATTGTCCTTTTATATTGTACTTTCTACTAATGTATTCTTTTATTCTGTGAAGTAAGTTGAGGTATCACAAATTTCCAATCAATAGTTTAAATCCTGACAAAAAATCTTTATAAATCTTAACATTTATACATATTCTTGACCTTTGACCTTTAAGCGTGATCTTGACTTTGGACCACGGCCCCTGGTTCTTGCACGCTACACACCACCTCATAATGCTTATCACTTGTGCCAAGTTATTTCAAATTCCTTCAATGCTGGACACAATTATTGGATATGGTTCTTGAGTGCAACACACCTTCTTATCATGCTTAACAATTCTGACAAGTTATTTGAAATTCCATCCCCGCTGGACAAAATTATGCTCTGGAAAAGGTCAATGGCTTAAATTCTTATATATTTTAAGTAGGGAAAGATCTAGACCGAAATAGCAGGGTGCTGCACCCTGCTCCATTTTGGTTTCCCCCTGCTGCCCCTCTGGGCACGACAACACAGAAATGTTGAATATATTTTGAAATTCAACATATTTTTGCAATTATTCAATGAAAAATCAACAGACTATGCTTAAAAAGCATGATTAGAAGCATTAGACTCATATAAACCCTGGATTTAGGAATAAATGGAAAATGTCAACAAACTGGTCCAGTTTTCCGCCCTGCTCCTGTTTAGCAGCACCCTGTACCTTTTCTGATCTTAGATCTTTCCCTATTTTAAGTGTGACCTTGACTTTTTATCAAATTATTTGAAATTCCTTCCATGCTGGACAAAATTATGCTCCGGACATGGTCTATGGCTAAAATTCTTATATTTGGCCTTTGACCTTTAATTGTGACCTTGACCTTGGACCTAGGGACTTGGTTCTTGCACGCGACACACCGTCTCACCATGCTAAACATTTGTGTCAAGTTATTTGAAATTTCTTCAATGCTGGACAAAATTATGCTCTGGACAGGGTCTATGGTTTAAATTCTTATATTTGACCTTAAGTGTGACCTTGACCTTGGACCTAGGAACCTGGTTATTGCGCGCGACACACCGTCTCACAATGCTTAACAATTGTGATAAGTTATGTGAAATTCCTTTAATGCTGGACAAAATAATGCTCTGGACAGTGTCTATGGCTTAAATTCTTCTATTTGACCTTTTAAGTGTGACCCTTGCACCTAGGGACCTGGTTCTTGCGCGACACACTGTCTAATTAAGTTATTTGAAAATCCTCTAATGCTGGTCAAAGTTATTGTCCGGACAAGAATCCAAACATGCGTACACACTTACATACCAACGGACAGGGTAAACACTCTATGCCCCCCATTATTGATGGTGGGGGGCATACAAATATTACACTCATAAATACTTATAAACAAACCTGTTGTGCATATTCTTTCATCTGTTTTACAGACTCAAAGAACAGCATTCTAGCAGTCTCATTCAGTGCTATCTTCTCATATGCCTTCTCTATACAGCCTGCTATCTCATTCCTGAAAACAAGTTTTTATTTAAATCTAAATGTAGAAAGTTTTATAAATGGTTGTTTCTAAAGGGTAAACACTACATTGAATATGTATCAAAATCTGGCATTGCTGGAGGTAAACACTACATTGTATATGTATCAAAATCTGGCATTGCTGCGGGTAAACACTACATTGTATATGTATCAAAATCTGGCATTGCTGGGCATAAACACTACATTGTATATGTATCAAAATCTGGCATGGCTGGGGGTAAACACTACATTGTATATGTATCAAAATCTGGCATGGCTGGGGTAAACACTACATTGTATATGTATCAAAATCTGGCATTGCTGGGGGTAAACACTACAATGTATATGTATCCAAAATCTGGCATTGCTGGGGCATAAACACTACATTGTATGTGTATCAAAATCTGGCATTGCTGGGGGTAAACACTACGTTGTATATGTATCAAAAGCTGGCAATGCTGGGGGTAAACACTACGTTGTATATGTATCAAAATCTGGCTTGGCTGGGGGTAAACACTACATTGCATATGTATCAAAATCTGGCATTACTGGACATAGTACAATTTAAACCAATATGTATATGAATGTGTGCTTTCTATGATATATATACAATATTCATCATTTCTAACTACTATTACTGATATCAAAGCGTTAAACGAAGACTGAATAACGAATGAACATTTCTAGTACCTACCTAATGGTGTCTAAGAGAATGTTGATGAAGAAATTGTAGTTTTCTGCTGGCACATTTCCTTTCGCCAGAAACACCCTAAATTCAAATAAATTCATGTTTAATACAATGAAGGAGAATGATGTCTTAACGAGCTAGAACAAGATAATATACTGAATGGATAACTTGTATATTTTCAACAAATTATCAAAAACAACAAATTATCAAAAACACTCGAGCCAAAATAAACCCATGTGTCATACAACAAGGACTTTTTTTACTGAACTTTTAAACAGATTTATATTCAGTTTCAAGGTATAGTTCGTCTCGTCAAAACGCATGATTTAGTCAAGTGTTTACGTTTTTTTTATAGTTCTCTAAAAAAATTCAGTCAGGTATTTAACATGGTATATCATCGAACTAAACTTTAAAGTACATAAAATACCTTGTTGTAACTGCCTTCCATGAGATACTGCTCCATGGATACTGGATGCTTGATGTAGATGTTGGTCTGAAGTTCTTTCACAGGTAACAACTCCAGCTCCTGTACCAATAACCATAATAATGCCATCAACCTGTGTTTTTTTCACCTTTGAGGGGAAAGGTGGCAGGGCCATTCAGATGGGGAATTTTATGGCAAAAAGGGGATTATTTTTTTTTTTTAAGCATTATTACATTTTTATATTCTACGTTGTCAAAAAACATTAATGAATTTGTTTTGCTACAAATGATAACTTAGATTATGTACAAGCTTGGTTTGATGAAAATTGCAGGGATTGTGGGATGTTTATGAAAAGTCCTCTATCTTAGTCAATTAGTGTCTGAATTTGGTCAATTTTTTTTATAAAGCTTACAATCTGAGAATTTTAAGGTAACCATAGCGGAAAAATATACTTTTAAAGTTGGGGGAAAGGGGCCGAATTTCGGCCCCAAATTGGCCCTAAAAAAAAAACTGGTTGTCAACTGTGTTATCAATAACAGTTGTCCACTGAGCACCAAACACCTTGAGCTTATTTTATCAATACCTTTACATTTTACACATGAACCCTAGGACATAAGGAATTTGTGGTATTTTAAGTATGTTTACATAAATATTATTAATATCTTTTGAAATACCTGGTTGCTTATTTGATTGAATGCAATATGATCAAATACGTCTATGTAAGGTCAAAACAGCAGTCACTATTCAACATTTGCTGAGGGAAAAATAATTTATGGGAAAGCCCTAATGTCAAACTATAACAAGAGATGTTTGTAAAACATGTATGCCCCCTGACTTGCAGCCAAGTTGTGAATATGTGCAATTGTTAAGAAAAAATTTTTATATGCAAGCCCAAGCGAGGTCTCGACATATGGTATCTATGTATGAAGTTTCATTAAAATATCTCGATGCATTCTCAAGTTATTGAGCGGAAACTGTTTTTCTATTTTTAGTAATGGTGACCTTGACCCCACCCAACCCCATATGAAATCCCAAGAGAGGTCTCAATATAAGGTACCTATGTATGAAGTTTCATTTAAATATCTTGATGCGTTCTCAAGTTATTGAGTGGAAACCGTTTTTATATTTTTAGCAACGGTGACCGTGACCCAACCCACCCCATATGCAATCCCAAGCGAGGTCTCGATATAATGTATATATGTATGAAGTTTCATTAAAATATTCTCAATGCATTCTCAAGTTATTGAGGCGGGAAACCGTTTTTCTATTTTTCGTAACGGTGACCTTGACCCCACCCACCCCATATGCAATCCCAAGCGAGGTCTCAATATAAGGTAATATGTATGAAGTTTTATTAAAATATCTCGATGCGTTCTCAAGTTATTGAGCGGAAACCGTTTTTCTATTTTTAGCAATGGTGACCTTGACCTTTGGCCTGTTGACCTCAAAATTTATAGGGTTCTTCCTTTTCCTCCCAAATAACCAGCGTACCAACTTTCATGATCGTAGGTCAAAGCGTTCTCAAGATATAGTGCGGAAACGAAATGGTCTACGGACAGACCTACCGAACCGACCGACGTGACAGTTGCAAAGCAAGATACCCCCACTTCTTCGAAGGGGGGGCATAATTATCACTCTAACTACTTGAGAAGTTTGTTTCATTTCTGGCTTTAGTAAAGCACTGTTAGTACTGACAAGTGGGTACATACGGTGTGGAATTCAGCCACTCTGTTCTGTGACAGGAGACAGAGGAGATTGAGTCCCAGCAGCTGGTACTTGTATGTTGACTCTGGTAGATTCTCTCTGCAATTATAAATCTTATATGAGGTGTGTCGTGGGAAACCTGGGCTTAATGTACGTCCATAATGTGTCGTCCCAGATGAGCCTGTGCAGTCCGCACAGGCTAATCCACGATGACACTTTCCGCTAACAGTGGATTTATGTTTTGAAGAGACTTCCGTGAAACAGAAAATACCATAAAAGCGGAAAGTGAAGTCCTGGATTGGCCTGTGCGGACTGCACAGGCTAATCTGGGACGACACATTACGCACATGCATTTAGCCCGGGTTTCCCATGACACGCCTCATATAATAATTCAACTGATATGGTTTGGGTATTACTGTTGTGTGCTCACGTAAATGGCAATGTACTCAAAAGCGTGTTTTGGATTTACTATTATTTGATTTTGCACAGACGTTAGAATTGTCACTTATTGATTGAAAACTCCATACACTGTCTACATGTAAATCTAAAACCATAATGATTTCCACAAAATCTGTCTGCAATTAATGTGTTTATAATTATTAAATTAATTTATACTAGTTCATATTAAGTTAAAAATAAATTATATTCATTTATAAAAAGGATTGCAGTTACATATTTGCTTAAATAAATAATTGTTTCAAAGAGATTATATTTCTGCAACACAGCAGAACTGTTCATCATGCCCTATGAACAAAGAATGTGTTTTGCTTACAAAATCTTAAGTAATTTCTCGCAAATTTTACTTACTTATAATCCATGTAGTAACATTTCAGTTGAGCCATGTATCGTTCAAATGCTGGTATGTCTTTCTTAGCTATCGCCCACTGTGCACCAACTTCCAGTATATCTCCTGAAAATTTTAAAAACATTGCACACGTGTACATTGTAACAAATCTTATTAACCACTAATGGGAGACCAGAGTAATCAGCAACAAGAGGGCCATGATGATGCAAAGCAATCTACAGGTGCAATACAGATGCCTGTCCAGCCTACTTATGTAGTTACCCTGGTGCTATACAGGTGCTATACAGGTCTTTCTGGTCTGATCTGAACCATATTTGACTTCGATTGAGATCTGATGGTCATACACAAACTGGGCAAGTTTGGTAAAGATCAGACAAAAAAAATCGCTATGTCTCTATCCTCCAGAGTCCCTTTTTGTGCATTTTTTCTCACAAACAAGGGGTAACATTAACTCTGGTGTTTGTATGCCAATCTAGTCCACTTTTAGACTATTTTGGAATTATATGTTCTTAAACAATCTGTGCATGATTGGTCAAGATCAGATGAAAAATTACGTCTGTATGTTGCACAATGTCCATTTTGCGCTTTTTTTCATGAAGACGGGGCAATAACTCTTGTATTCGTAGTCTGACCTAGCCTTTTATCAAACTTCACAGAGATTTTATGGTTATACATAAACTGTGCAAGTTTGTTCAAGACAGGGTTTCCCTTGAATTCTGAAAATGGGTGTCATTGTGACCTGCAGCTTTGGGATTTTGGGGGTCATATGCAATTTTGGGGGTCAATCATCAAATTACATTACATATTGCCAAATATAGTGACTGATGGAATTAATATTTTACTGTGATTTTTAACTTTTAACTTGAACAACAATATATTATTTCTAGCAACATAAAACAAATAATATATTAAAATCCACTCACATTTACTAAAGACATTTTCTCATAAGTGACTGATTTTCTACTTTCATTTCCAGTTTCAGTACATTGTGATATTATAAAATTTAGTTCAGAAAACTTGTAGTAATAATTATCATGATCAGCATTGCAGAATAACAAAAAATGTTTTCATTTCAGTTTAACAATAAGTAAAGAGCAAACAATGAACCCAACACGCACAGACGATCACGATGTCCGCCATTTTGTTTTTCAGCTTTGCACCTGTATCACTATACTCTTTATGTGAAATTAGTGAGCAGGTGTGAAAGTCTCAACCAATTCTATATAGCATGCAATTAATCCATCATTTAACTGAGCATTATTATGTAATAAATATAATTTGTTTGTTTAATGCAGACATAATTATAACTATTTTAAAAGCTCCACCTTGTTTATTGGATAAAGTGAGAAACAAACTGAATGGAGTTATTTACTGCATTATGATTGTTTGATCTTGCATCATATGTAAATATTAATAGGTCACGAACTTTGGTTGATGCTATGTATCATATTTCCCGAGTCAACATAACGTTTGTATGTGGTTTTTCGGCAGTCAAAATCATGTCAAACCAAATTTATGAGCATCAAAACCTATAGATATGGGTCTATTCAATGCCTTGAAAATTTATGCATTTTTTCAGAACGCAAAATAATTGTTTGAGGCTCATTTGATGAACAAATATGACAATGACACAGGATTGTGTTTCAAGGAAAACCCTGTCAAAATTGAATACAAATTGAAGTATCTATCATGTCCGCAAGTCCAACTGTTGACGAATTACGGAGGACGCGCGACATACCCACATACCAATTCAAGTGCTTATGTGTCAATTATCAATTATAAAGAATATGAATTTTTATAAAAAATCTTATTTTTATTTACTTGTTCTAAATTCTATTTGTAGGTTTATAAGATGTCAAAGAGGTCTGGCACAAATTGAAGTGTAACAGAATCAAAACACATAAAAACATAGAGGTGACATTTTTTACTCTTATACAATGTCTATCTATCTTTCATTAAGTCAAACCCCTTTCGAGGACTTAGACTCTAGTGTAACAATAATGATTAAAATATAGCTGATCTGATTTTATTTCATAATACATGTTAAAACGTTTATTTTTAATTTCATGATCAACTACTCCTTTCAACTGCTAAAACCTTATTTATAAGAGATGTTCTAATCAATATCTTACTAGCAACAAGCAGTTCTTGTTTTGATGGAGCCGACTCGTCTGTAGGCAAAAATGATATTTGTGTCAAAGCAATCTGAAAAAAAAACAACATAAACGTATTTGTACAGCAATTGTAATATTTTTAATGCATTTCAAATGTCTGAAAACTGCAGGTTAACTGTGACAAACATGACATTTTATAGAATGACACAATATTACACGGCAAATTAACACAGCGCGAAAAGGGCTGACGGATCCAATACCGTCGCGAAAATGACAACGCGAATTCTAGTCGGCGTGAAAATAAAGAGTAAATAAACGGTTGTAAGTGATGAATAAAATTAAAAAATGTTGAGATACTTTTAATTTTGATAAAAGTTCGCCACATCTGTCTAAATTTGTTGGTTTCTTGTCCCATTCTCGCTTTAAACTTTGATACATAATCACAATTTCTTTCAGAGAAGCCATTGTTGCGTTGAAATAATGTTTCGTTGTAATAATTTAAATTTATTGAGGGTCGTTGTCGAATAAGGTCGAAAAGACATATCACACAGTTTTCTTACACTAAAATAAAGAACCACACTGTTAATTCTATCCTTTTAAGACATTCAGTTAAATGAAGAAACATTGAGATATTACATCTATTTGTGGATCTGAAAGGCGGATATATAGGGAGGGGTAAGAGACTTACGCCTGCGTAAACGTGTCTAAAATTCAAAATACGTTAATGACCTTTCTTATCATGTTATGTTGCACTTAAGTCTAATACACGACTAGAATATCAGATTAACAGTGATATCCGACATATAGATTTTCATTTTTTTCTAATGTATATTTTTTAAATGTATACATGATGTTAACTACTGTCCCCCTCTAAATCCAAATAATGTATCCACACCTGGATTTCACATACTGGTAGTATAACAATTCCAGACATCGATTTATTACTGGCTTGAAAAAAGTACACTCCACTCCTGCAGCCACTTTATGAAGTATAGGGGCACGTCTTTTGCGTCTTAGTACATATGAACATGTGGACTCGTAAAAACAACAGTCTCCTATTACGACACTCTAGTTAAATATTCGTCTTGCGACAAGATGTTATTTTGGCACATTATATTTCCTAGCAAGTATACTAAAAGATAATTCGATCGTCCTATCGCATTATTGAAAAACGCGAGTTGGATGTCAAGATCAATATTCATTGAATATGAGGTGTACTATTACGTTCATGGAGTTATTATTTAACATTAAATCATTGTTGTCGTAAAAACCTTACCATCGTCGCAATTAAAATACCACAGACTGCCAAATTTGAATTTTAAGCTCGTATATACTCACACAATTAACCCCGGACTTCGTCACCACTGAGGTTCAAGTCCTTTTCAGTTTTGTGACACCACTTATTCACATTACATTGCCCGATTTAATACACCGACATATGAAAATGCATAGGACACAGTCACAGACACGAAATTGTAAAAGGAGGTGAAACCCGGGATATTGCCACAGTTGAAACACAGGTATAAATATATACCATTTTGTAGCCTCTTGGAATATAAGTGCGAGTATTTGTTCTTAATGAAATACTGAAAGGCAATGTGCATATGGCCTTTTCAAACTGCAGATATTCAAAATTCTAATTTCAAAAGTGGTAAATAAATATAAAAGTGAATTAGGAAAACATAAAAGCAAAGCTAACTTACAAGTTGTATTCATATATTTATTCAGTGGACACTGTTAGCATAAATTACTATGTACATGTCTGTTATTATCACACACACATGGGTAACCATTATCAAAATTTCAAACAATATGTTTCACACACAAAATTTTATGAATTACAAAGTGATAGAAACATTTTAATGTCATGCGCTTACGGCTATGTACACCGCATTTTCCCATCGCAATTTCAAACGAATAATACATTTTACTGTCATGCACCATAAAGGTAACACCACATTTTTTCCCATAGCAATTTCAAACATATAAAGCCAGCACATTGCTCAAAGCCAAGCCGGTCGCGCTCTGTTGATAAGGTTCTCGAGTTGAACCGGAAGTGAGAACCGGAAGTACTGTGGTCTAGTGAAGGCGCAGTACCCCACGGCCAGGAGGCCAGACACGCCGATGTACATGGTACGCCTCAACACCTGACAAACACATCAGGTACATAAACTCAATTTTTTTAAGAAATTACACTATAAAAAGCACTCATTTTAGAAAACTTATAAATGGTAGAACATTTAGCGTATGCTTGTTAAACATTGTACACTGTTTAATACAGAAAAAATACACGTACGTTTGAAGCATAAATAAACGCCAATGTTTTACCGTGTCTTGCCACTGTTTGTTCTTGATACACTGATGATAGCGAATCCTTGAGAACGATACCTGAAAACAGCCAAAACACAGAGCTTTCAGATAAATTAATGTCTATTAACTTATTATGCGACATATTTATCTGTCACATTTCGTACGAATGTTATGGAAACCCGATTTCACTTGCAGCAGCATGCAGACTCGCCTTTTCACTTGAAAACATTAAAGCATTAATAAAATATGCTTTATGAAAATACCGGTAGATATGATTTTGTTTTCATTTACGTATATAATTATAATACATCTCTTTCATAAAATGTATACTAATCAAGATTATATTAGAAACACAAACAAAACAAACAGCAGGATTAAGTGCAAAGATATTGGTGCACATAGCTGAAGGCGGGGTAGGTTTGCGTGGTTAGCTGGTCACGTGACAGCGACACCAGACTTACCGATGTGTACAGGGGGACCCACGTGTTGGGGAACAGCCAGTACAGGAAGTTGTCTAGCTTCTTCCGTAACAGAAACATCCGGGAATTTACGGACTCGCGCATCTAAATTCAAGCATTGGGATGATTACTAGTATTTCATATTTAACAATGCAAAGATAAAAAACTCACTACTAAAGAACTCAATCGCATACTTATTTACAATGTAAAATTTTGACAAATGAAATAATTTGTTACATATCGGCTTTCGAATTACATTTGCGATTATTTTAAGATACGACTTAGTTAAATTTGAGGAAACCCGGGCTTAATGCATGTGCGTACAGTGACGTCCCGGATTAGCCTGTGCATTCCGCACAGGCTAATCCAGGACGACTCTTTCTGCTTTTATGGCATTTTCTGTTTCGAGGTAGTCTCTTCTAAACATAAATCCAATGAAGGCGGAAAGTGTTGTTCCGGATTAGCCTGTGCGGACTGCACAGGCTAATCCGGGACGACACTTTACGCACATGCATTAAGCCCGGTTTTCCCACGAAACGCCTTATATGTCTAAGGCATTACCTCGATGTAGTTGTAGAAGGCCAGATCAACGATAGCCTTGGCATCAACAGATCTGGTTTCTGTGTACTCCGCCAATGTCGCGCCTGAGGAAGCAAGAGGACATTACTGGCACAAATACTGGCGTAGCGATGATATTCCAAGGGCGTAGCGATGATATTCCAAGATTCGTTGAAATTTGGTTATTCGACAAAGAATAATTATTATTCTTGTGCTGTTCGTTTTATTGAGAACTGAAATGAGGAAGTAACTTATAAATTATTCAGAATTAATGAGAATTACAATATTTTGACTGCAGGTCCTTTTACACTATATTATCATCTTTCGGTGTTGCGATTATCACCTAAAATACTAAAGATCAAATATGCACGAATCTGGTGTTGTCTATACATGTACACTAGTATATTGTATACAAGTTTTAATTAATTTAGCGTCTCATAGCATGCTTTAAAGCTTCCGCTTTAAAGATGATAAGGTACTACAAGTATACATTTGAGGCGTGTCGTGCGAAAACCGGGCTTAATGCATGTGCGTAAAGTGTCGTCCCGGATTAGCCTGTGCGCACTTTCCGCCTACAGTGGATTTATGTTTTTAAGGGACTTCCTTGAAACAGAAAATACCATAAAAGCGGAAAGTGCCGTCCTGGATTAGCCTGTGCGGACTGCACGGGCTAATCCGGGACGACACTTCTTGCACATGCCTTAAGCCCGGTTTTTCACGACACGCCTCACATTTTATAAATCGCCCCAGTGCTAGCTAGCTACCTATGTCGTTGTTGTGCTTAGCCAGAAGATCATCGAACTCTATACAGTCCTCGAAACCCTGAATGGTAAGATTTGTACGACAGTGAACATGAGTCATGGAAAGAAGTAATACTATATTTTCTTTGATCATAGTAAAACACAACTAAAATTCCCAGTGTATGAAATATTTTGTTTTAATATTTTGTCATCAATAAGGCTTACTTTCGTCCATGTTGATTCCGCCGTATTAATGGACAATGAATAAATACAAATCTAAACGAACATACTTATGGCAATAGATCTAATACATGTTAATTTGTATTCAAACGTAGCAGTATCACATACAGTATAAAATGCTGGATTGTATTATAGGTTTTTTATCTAAAATTTATAGGTTTTTAATATAAAATTATAACAATAACAAATATTTGTTCTAAAAACAATAGTACGTACATGTGTTTTTATAACTTTTTAACTATATAATATTACGTAGCCTACAGCGTCCCGCAGTACGTACACAGTTCATGCCCTGGCCGTAAAAGGGGACCATGGCGTGCGCAGCGTCCCCCAGGATCACCGCCTTGTCCTTCACGTGGTACGGGGAACACTGGAATTATACATCATCATCATCATCACCATCATCATCATCATCATCATCATCATCATCATCACCATCATCATCATCATTGTCATCAACAACAACTACACCAGCATCAGCAGCAACAGCATCATCATCATTATTATCATTATCATTATTGTTATTACTACTATCATCATAATCATCGTAATTCTCAGCACCATGATGACAGTCATTATCAGCAGCATCATCAGCATTGTCTACGTCAAATGCAATTATCCTTCCTTAACCAAATAATCGCCATCTTCCTCATTATATCAATTAAAAACTTCATCTGCTTCATCATCATCATCATCACCATTATCACCACCACCACCACCACCATCATCATCATCATCATCATCATCATCACCTTCAACAACAACAACAACATCATTAATCATGACCGTCAACAATAAATAATAAAATAATACTTATTAGGATATAAAATATAAACAAATCTAAGGTTTTAACATAGAAATTAACAATACCTTCACTGAGATTAATGGAAGCGCCTTGCTTGTAGACACAGTCTCAGTTACATACTCTCTGAAACAAGCAAAATACATGCGTTCAAATGTTAATGTAAAATTACCCGATAGAAAAGCAGGAATAACGCGTCCGTAACGAGTGGCGGGTCAGGCTGAATATAATTACCATGCAGGTGATATCAACCTGAAGACATGGCAAACTTGTACAAACAATTTCATTTTTAAAACTGTATTACATGTATTATAAGTTTTAAGGAAATGGAAAAGTGCAATGTAGAATTATAACTGAGATGTTATTCCCCCCAGAAAACTGGATTTTAGTTTTTGCTATCTTTTGTTGATAAAGAAACTACAAAAACAAAACGAAAAGGGATATGCCGAGCTGAGAATCTACGTACATGTATTCATCTATTATGGCGAGCAATATAAAAACAAGGCCATACACGCCGCATTCCCAACACATACTCTCCGAGATGTGGAATGGAGTCCGGGAATGTCTCCTGGAAGAATTTCAGCACGTCCTGTTTCGTCTTCAGCGTCCGGAAGATGGCGAACGGCATGAAGAGAGTGCACGTATAGGTCTTGTCCTGGTTGGGCAGCGCTATCATCATGAACTCGTTCCGCGCCCAGATGTGCAGATAGTTCACCTCCATCGCAAACTGCGGAAAAAAAACGATTATCGCCATGACAAACGAACATCGCCGATGACAAACGAACATCGCCGATAACATTATTATGAACACCGCCGATGACATACTAACGAACATCGCCGATGGCAATCAAACCTCGCCGATGACAAACGAACATCGTCTATGACAAACGAACATCGTCGATTCGATGGGACACAATACAAGCAAACATTATATTTTCAGGAGATGCAAACTGGCAAAACACGCTAAGCGCAGAAAAATGTCTTTGCATGTTTAAACAAGTTATCCTACCTTAATTGCATTTACAGGAGTAGCGAGCTACTATTGATGCAGGAAAATCGCCAATGTTGATTGGACAAAAATCCTCGTACATCCAAACTCAATTTAATTGTCAATGCATATTATAAGTCTGTAAAATGAAATATTTATTTTAGGAGGCTTATTTCATATAAGTTTTACAAAGGCTCGAACACCTGGTCCCCGGGTGCCGGGGGCATACACAGCTCCATGTAGCCGTGCGGGATGAACACCTGCTCGTAGTCGAACAGCGTCTGCTTCATCATCTGCTGCCGCACGCCGGAAAACGCGCCGTCACAGCCCACCACCAGATCCGCCGTCGCCGTCACCTCGCTGCCGTCATTCCTGCGACACACGTCACAACCGACGACATTTATTTGCGTCATATTAATGACAATAATAATAATAAAATATCTCTACCGCGTCATATGATATATCTGATATTGAACACGTACAACATGAAATGTAGTCCATAACGAGGTCACATCAATGTCCAAGCCGCTTAATTTCAATATAATTAGCTGGTCTTATTAATACGGTAATGGGTTGAGATGTGAACAGCAGTAACGGATAACGGAATGGAGGTTTCAACATTTGGAGGCGCCTTGAAACCTGAGAAAGCTCTGGAACCTGTCGACTTCGAAGTTTTGTCGTTTTATGTCGATTACAGGACTTACTTTTGGAACGTCACTTGGCCTTTGTCAAAGTCGCACTCCATCACTTTATACTCAAAGTGCATGGTCACGTTTGGCAGCTTCTCCGCCTCTGAAAACATGTAGACACCTGGAATCTACGCAAGCGTTGTAAATGATACGGATTTCAACAGCTAATACATTGCGGTGCAGATACGCATTTGACCGTACACGAACAATTATGTTGAACAATTCTCATTGTGTATTTTATTACAATTGTTGAGATTGTCCGACGTATATAAAAGTTGTTAATTTGTCTAATTATTAATCACACATAATCAAACTGAACTAAACTTTGTATGTGAAGAACCTGTGTGTATACTTACGTGTAAGCAAGACCTCGTTCAGGTGTCGTCTGTCCACTGACATGATATACTTAAAAACAGAAAACGGACTTCCAATGGAACTGCTGTGAACATTTCTCTAAAAGCTTCCAAATCCGCAATGGTCACACAAAGGTCAGGACATGCATTAATTTCCATAATGCATGAATAAACAATTAAAACATGACTGTATAATATTCAAAGAACAATACATTAATTAACATTCATATGTGAAATTATTTAATTCAGTCGATGTTAATCTACAACAGTAATCTAAATGAAACTGTAGCGATATAAAAATATTATTATTAGGCTTATCGCGGCTGAGTACAAAAGAAGAGATCTCGAGAGGCGAGCTATTTGGTACCTGGTCTTTCTTGCCGTACGGTATAGGACGCCGGCTTCCATTCAGGTCGTGTATCATGCGGGCGTACATGGGGATGCCGGTTTGCACGACAATATCCTCGAGCCCCACCCGCCGCAGCGCCTCCCGCCCCCGCTCTGACAGCGCCAGATTGATACTGCGGCCGCGCACCACTTCCATCGTCCGGATATCTGTATGCAGCAGCAACGAAAATTCCCTAGGGTGATACTTTTAGCCGGATTCTTTCATTTTGGTGAGGGCATACTTAACTATGAACATGGCCATTATATCCAGACAACATATCGCCGAAGTCGACACTTATTCCGTATACATGTACATGTAAATATTATTTGTAAGCATAATGAAGGAAATGATTATGAACACAGGTACTCTTATTTAGAGTGCTGGTATCTTTCTATCCTTAATTCTTCCTTATTAATAAATGCATCATCGACCACCGACCTGGCTACCGTTTATAAATTCGTATAAATGCCAAAAAGATAGGGAAACAATCTACAATGTTTATTATGTAAGGTTTAGCAATGAACAGTAAACTAAGCGTTACTGTTACCTGGCCTCATCTCGTACACGTCCACCTTGAACCCTCGCTTCGCCATGAAACATGCTTGCAGCGCTCCAACCTATAGCGGATATAGATCTACAGGTACTAGAACGTGAAACAATGAAGTCCTTTCATGTGGATTTGGTAATATACAATAATACCGGATGATGATAATATTATAATAATAATTATAATGCTTATAATAATAATCATCATAATAATAATCATATTATTATTATTATACTACTAATAATAATAATACTAATAATAATTATTATTATTGATTATTATTATTATTATTATAACAATAATAATGATAATGATGATGATGGTGCTGGTGGTGGTGGTGGTGATGATGGTGATGATAGTGATGATGATGATGGTGATGATGGTGGTGGTGGTGGTGATGATGATGATGACGATAAGATGATGATGATGATGAACGTGGTGGTGTTGGTGATGATGATGATGGTGGTGGTGATGATGATGGTGGTGGTGATGATGATGATGATTATGATGATGCTGCTGCTGATGATGATGATGTTTCTTTCCGTTGACCATAGATCATATATCATTTGGTATGAGCACCATGCAATTCTTGCTTCTTTCGTGCAAGCCAGGGATCTTAATTCGTGCATTTCGATGCATTGCACGTGCACATATAAACAGTTATATGTGGTATTGTACACTACAATATTCTGTATGAGTTAGTGTAAACAAAATCCAAAAATCTTGACAGATAACGCAATATTCATAGTGTCCTGTGCGACGTTTTATTTTATACATAAAGTCAATAATTATGTAAGTAAGGTTTGGTAACTGTCCATAACTACATACAAATAAGGTATATATTTACCAGACCGCCTCCAACTATGATCACAGATTTCATATATCCTGTTGGGAATCAAACACCAACTAAAACGAGTCTGTCAATGGCACCTTATAAGTTAACCAGTGTTTTATAATCTACAGAGTCGCCAAATTATGACAGAACAGGTAAATTTAAGTTGTACTAAGGCAAGCGTGTAAAGCTATACTATTTACACACAAGTTTGATTTAAAGCAATACAAAGGTACGGCTATATGTGTTGAAATGCAGGGTTATAATATACTATCTGTTTTGATTTCGAGACGATGTAAACATCTTTTAAAACAATACATAATGCGAATATGTTTATTCATTCATGGCTGTTTTATTGAAAGATCTTACAAGATTAAGATAAGGCTTTGCACAGCAATTTATTGTATTGACTAAGTACTATGGTGGGCTGTTAATGCCACTTGACTGTACCTGGACGTTTCGCCCAGACATTATTCTACCCTACCGCTTAGGCGTAAAAAAATTTGTTTGTTTCAGGTTACCCGACCTACCCTAAAAAAAAGCCCCGACCCTAGAACATTTTATTAGGTTTGTCGGATATATTTTTTTGTTTTATTTGCTTTTTTCAATAATTAACAGTATTTTTTTATAAATAAGTGTTTTGTTTTCATAGAATCCACGTATAAACAATGTTTAAGGCTACTACTGATATGCTTTGAGTTTTTATTCAGCTTTATAATCTTCAAGTTGACCATTTACCAAATAAATAAAATAATAAATCCCGACCTACCTATCCTAATTTGTTGGGGCATGTAACCTGAAACAAACATACATTTTTTACGCCTTAGTAAAACAAAACCCTACAACTTTACAGATATAACAATATGAATTTAAATACATTATTTATTTGGGCACGTATGCTTCGTTATTGTATAAATATACGTCAAAATGAGTAGAAATAAAGACACGTATTTAACAAAAACAAACTACTTAACAACAATAAATACTTATCAACCAAGTCAGCGACATATGGCAAAAAAGCACGTATACGTACTGTGTATCACAGTTAAAACGCTGACACTTGATGGTTTGGCTATATATACATGTTACAATAATAAGAGTGGCGGTACTATATTTCGTCACAGTACAGAGTTCGAATGTTTGTATTCGTGTAACAATCCAATTGAAGGCCCTTGTTCGTGTAATACTTACATACTTATGAATACTAAAATATTTACATGTATTTATAACACAATACCGTTTTGTATCCCTTTTGTCCCTTGGCGATGAATCTAAGATGTTGTTTAAGGAGCGACCACACTATAGGATTGAAGTAAATACAACACACATGTTATGATCAAAACTGGGCATTGATTAAAATGCCATAAAATAAGGCCTACATTTAAAAAAAAAAGTTTGCCCTTCACAGACCCGAAATTGTAGAGGTGGGTCGGTAGGTCGGAAAAATATTCTATTTTATTCCGAGAATTTAATCTTTGTCATAACTAAAAATCGTCATTTATCAATACATTATAATTGTATCTTTGTTTGAAAATCACAATTAGTTTCTTCATTTTGATTGATACAACCAAGACTATACATGGTAAAACTGGTTTTAATAATAGACATAAATATAATACGCAATGCTTGAAAAACAATTTGTGAAGTACATGTATTCTACTTAATACCAATGTCTGAACTGACTAGACACACATATTAATTAATACAGCATAGATACATACTGTCTGACAAGAAAACGTCTGTATTATTATCAACGGCTGAGCTGGCTAGACAGTCCCAATCATATTAATACGGTACAAATACATTCTGGTTGACTAGACAAATGTCAAATCATTGAACTGATAATTAAAACTACTTTGATTAAAATGTCAGAAATAAGAAAATCATAAATGTTGTTAACTCGGATGTCTCTGTCCTCTCAAATATAAACTGTGTTTTTGTTGATGACAATTTAACAAAGAACACTTACTAGTACTGATAGAAGAATTATTCCTTAACAAAGCCAGAAATGACATACACTTTTTTGTTAATATCAGGGTAAAACTTTTCTTCACTGCCTCTTGTTGATTTGCTAATTGAAATCGAAACTTTGTCGGTAATTTTCTTGTTCTCGTCTACCACGCAGAATGTATTATACAATACATCCCAATTTTTACTTGTTTCAACTTTATGAATTTTGTATTTATTTATTGATTTCAACAAACACGCTGAAGGTTAGAAACAGATAATTCAAATTTCCACATGGTCCCATTGTAAAACAGCAAAATCTCCTGGCATCGCCACTTTTCTTCGATGCAGATATTGCGAGTCTGATCTCTTTGGAAAGATGTTTCTCTCTGCTTTCACAATTTAAAATAAACAAGAGCTGTTAGAGGACAGCGCCCTCTTCTATTCGAAGTATTTCAGTTCGTACATATTTCGGATAGTGGAAGGGGCATACATTTGTTAACATACACAACTTTTAAGTTAAGCCTTTAAACATTTTTGGAACAAAAACTTTAACCACAAAATGTATGTAAAAAGTGTGCATAACTCTGTTAAAATACAAAACAGAGTTATGGGTAATGTTGCCCCTGATACTAGAGTTGATGACAAAGGTTAGTTCCAAGTTTCCAGTGAATAACTTATGTAGTTTCGAAGTTATAAAACTTTTGAATATAAATTTCAACCGAAAAATCTATGTGAAAAAGGGACCTGACTCTGTCAAAATACAAAACAGAGTTATTAGTAAAGTTGCCCCTGATACTAGAGTTGATGACAAAGGTTTAGTTCCAAGTTTCAGGTGAATAACTTATGTAGTTTTGAAGTTACCACACTTTTGAACATAAACTTTAAACTGAAAATCTAAGTGGAAAGGGGGCATAACTTCGTCAAAATACAAAATAGAGTTATGGGTAATGTTGCTCTTGATACTAGAGTTGAGGACAAAGGTTTGTTTCAAGTTTCAAGTGAAAAGCTTATGTAGTATAGAAGTTACAAAACTTTTGAACATAAACTTTAAGCAGAAAATTTATGTGAAAAAGGGGCATAACTCTGTCAAAATACAACACAGAGTTATGGGGAATGTTGCCCTTGATACTGGAGTTGATGACAAAGGTATATTCCAAGTTTCAAGTGAATAATTTATGCAGTTTGGAAGTTTTTTGAATAAAAACTTCCACCAATTCAGACGCCGACGCCGACGCCGGGGGTAGTAGGATAATTTACCTATTCTTGGAATAGTCCAGCTAAAAAAAGATATGTTATGCTAAGAAAATTCATCTCACTTGATTGTTGTCGCCCGAAAGAAACACTCGCGATTTCGACAAAAGCACATGCCGTACATCCTTAAACTGCTGAATATTACAATTTCAAGTAATTCGGTGTCATGATACATCAAACTGCATAAAAGACATGCCGTTTCAGGAAATAACTATTGAAACCAGTGTCCGTTATGCGAAATGTCTCTTTCTTTTGACAGAAGAGAAAACGAAATATTTCATATACGGACAACTTTCAAGTTACTAGTGGTCCACCTTTCTAGTTACTGTTATCTAACCTTAAAACAAAACGTATATACACAGATGATGACGTCATACGTCGAGCGGTGTGTACACAACAAAACGTGAAATACACCATGTTTACTAGTATCCGGTCAATAGGCGCTTGTTTTCACACTCAAATGCATTATATTCTTTTGTGCACGCGCCTTAATGATCAAAATTGTAGCTCATGAAAGTTGTGAGCGAAACAAGAATACGAAATTTAAAGCAAGAAAAAAAAAATAAGTAAAAAAATAATTACCACAGATTTTGCAATACAATTTTTTGAGTCGGCGGCTTTTTTGTGGGTCGGTCGGTAAAGGGCAAACAAACTTATTTTTAATTTAGGCCTAATGACTAATCAATCCATCCAAACATACACCTCAACTTGAATTACTAGTATACCATATTTCAGAGAGTTTTCATTGTTTTGCGGTATTCAATAACTGTGATATCAGACCGGTAAATGGTGGGCGGAACCTAATATGCAAGCTTACCGTGCAATAAGTAGCGTGCAGTATATTGAAATGTAGTTGTAATTTATACGCACGCTACTTATTTCACTGAACGACTGCACTGAGTGGACACTTTGTGACAGCGCTAAATTTGGAAATGACACGCATGCCATGCATGTCAGACATCACTTGACGTCCAGGAACTGCCCATTGGGATCGGCATCGTAGAAAATGTGGTATATAATATGACAATAGTTTTATTTCAAAACTAACCTTACGGGCGGACAAAAACAGGCTCAGGTTGTCTGGTACAAGAGGATGCGTTAGTAACGACTGACGTTGTCTGGTATGAGACAATATGTATCAATAATGGTTGACGTTGACTGGTATGAGACGATGCGTCAATAACGACTGACGTTGGCAAACATGAGAAGATGCGTCAATAACGGCTAACGTTGTCTGGAATGACGGGATGCGTCTCGACTGACGATGTCTGGCATGAGAGAATGCGTTAATAACGACTGACGTTGTCTGGCATAAGAGGATGCGTCAATTACGACTGACGTTGTCTGCCATGAGAGGATGCGTCAATAACGACTGACGTTGTCTGCCATGAGAGGGTACGTCAATAACGATTGACGTTGTGGGAGCAGTGGTCTAGTGGTAAGACGCTGGCTTTGGGATCTCGCCCAGACCACTGGATTTTTTTCTGAGCTGCGCCGAGTGTTAACGGACGACTTATGACCCAGTGATCGGGGGGGGGGGGGGGGCGTATATGTAAAAAGGCTGAAGATGTATATCATAGCAGACTATAAACCGAACCTTTACCTTTACGTTGTCTGGTATGAGAGGATGCGTCAGTAACTACTGATCGACGTTGTCTGGTACGAGCTAGGGATGCGTCAATAACAATCGACGTTGTCGGGTATGAGGGGATGCGTCAATAACGATCGACGTTGTCTGGTAAGAGAGGATGCGTCAGTAAGGACTGATCGACGTTGTCTGGTATGTGGGAATGCGTCAATAACGATCGACGTTGTCTGGCATGAGGGGATGCGTCAATAACGACTGACGTTTCTTGGTATGAGTTCATGCGTCAATCACGACTGACGTTGTCTGGCATGAGATGATGCGTCAATAACGACTGATCGACGTTGTCTGGTATGTGGGGATGCGTCAACAACGACTGACTTTGTCTGGCATGAGATGATGCGTCAATAATGGCTGGCGTTGTTGGAATAAGAAGATACGTCAATAACGACTGACGTTGCCTGGTATGAGAGGATGCGTCATAAGCGGTATGAGTGGACGCATCGCTTGAATCATCAAATTGACTGTTAAAATAAAACTGAACTTGTGCTTGGTAGTGGATCGTTTCGAGTTACGTAATTATGTTTAGCCGTTTGGCTAAGAACTGCAAGGAGTTCTAGATATGCTAATGTCGCGAATACGTACTGTGTTTACTACGAGTGACAGGGTTGTATTTTCTTAGACATAGAATAACATATTTAAGTTTAAAATTGAAATCAGTGAGATCTTCTCTCTAAATAAACCAGGCGTTTAAAGTAAAATAAATAAACTGGAAAGAGACAAAAGATACCAGGCTGCCAGTCTGGCTATTGGATTCCGTGCGGGTACGACTGAGTGGTTTCTAGCCTGAAGTGAATGATCTATAAAATAACCTAGCTATTATGAGACATTGTTCAAACAAATAAATAATTGTTTATTATAAATTAATATCTTTTAAAACAATTGATTAAATACAAATTAAATTAAACTTGGGAATATTCCTTTTAATAAAGTCTTAAAATAATATTATTAGCATATGCTGGTCCCTATATTTACATGTCTCCACGTTACGGTGGCGTCACAAGCACCTTGGTTTGAAAGTTGACATTCTTTGCATGTACATTATGTAAAGCTTGAATTGACATCTATAAAAGAGTGGAGGTGTGTGCCAAATTCCTTCCGAGATATCAGAGACTCTGTTTTTGAAAGGTATGATATTGTTTTACATTAGTAAACTGTAATGTGTCAAGTAAATAATTAATTTATTAAGCAAAAATTCAATTACTTTTATTAAAAATAAAATAGTAAAAAGCACTTCACCTCATCAATTTAAATTGATACTTTACAAGTTTTGTTTGGGTTTTATCTCAGTGGCCGAGAACAAAATAAATACAATATATAATATATAATGTTTATATTTGTAGTGTAATATATTGGGTATTTTTATTCTAGGCCCCGTGGATTGAATGAATCAAATAATTCGATGTTAGAGTGATATTGCTTTTATCATTTATAAAATAAACCACAGGTGCCTGTAACAATGCTTACCTTTGTTCCTTACATAAATACCATACCTCTATGGCGTATATGCAGAGCAATAGATAGGCGCATAGTTGCGTAAATACCCAATTATAAAGCACCATTTACTCAAATAATTTAATATTTAATGAGTAACAAAAATCAGTTCATATACTGAATACTCAAAAACACCTAACAGATGGCATAAAGATTGTTGCATGTTTAACTGATAGTCATAATTAAATTATTATTGATGGAATTTGTCTGTTACAGTTTTACTCAATTAGCATATTTCCAACTATCAGTCTATGTTAAGGCCTAAAATAAAATATTGTTTGTTTCCCCTCCTGGGACCGACCCAGCAAAATCGCCGCGAGCCAACAAAATTTATAGACCAAAGAAAACAATATTTTATTTGTGTGTGAAAATGCTGGATGCGAATCTTTAAAAAGAATCCAATAGCGTGTACAAATCTTACTTTCAAAAGACGCTTATAAAATTACTTTAAACTGACAGTTCTCGGTAACGCTTAATTCGGCGTATTTTGACTCATGCTTGTACGAAAAGGACGTCATAACATTCAGTGTCAGATTCTAGGGCACAACCATTTCCGCTCGCATATGCAAAGAACGCCCACAACAAACTCGCCTGTATGCACCAAGTGTCCATTATCGATAAAATCTTGACGCAGGAGGAGTCAGCTTAATAAGAGCCAAACAGAACGCATAAAATTTCCAACATGCAAATGAGCATCGTCGTTTGAAAGTTTATCACGCCCTCATTCTAATTTTAATTGGTAAAGGTGCAAGTCATATGTATTTTGTTATAGATATGCGTGTTTTTAACGGCCGTGTTTGTAATAAATTACTACAAATTAAAATAGTAAATAAATAAATAATTATAAATAAATATCATAATTTTTTGGTGAATTTTGGTGAAAGGAACCGTTTACTGAGAATATGAATTACGACGTCATGTAACTTGAGAAACTGATTGCATCAAACTTCTTATTTTGTTAAAAAAATACAATTACTAGACGAAATATACGAAAGTGTTATTCAAACTCATCACTGCACACGGGTTAGAATTATGCAAATACTTTGGATGAGGCAACATTTGAATGAAAGTTAGCGGAACTAAAGTTCTTGTAAAAAATTAAAGTAAATAAACTTCAGCGCCCTTTCTTTTTCTTTTAATTTATCAAAAATGTTCTGTTGCTTTCATTTTATTAATGAACAAAGTCCTATTTGTTTTATTTTCCATATAATGCTAATTCATTTGTGCTCTAGCATTTGCGTTGTTCAGATACAGTATTACAGATTGATGCTTTTAAACACTATCCACGTGTGAAACGTGTAACACGCTTTTCAGCTACAAACTGCTAGCCGCAGTTTAACAGTCACCGTTGCTATGGCTGTTGCTAACAGCGTTCTGTTTTGGATGCCCGACAAATTGAAACGTCACGTTATTACTCCTTAGTTTTAACAGGTTTATATTATTAACGCTCTTGTTTTTAACGTATGTTATTGTTTGTTCAATTTTGATAAATTATTGTAAGGTAATTAGAACATAGTATTACGTAAATAAGCATAACGTTATTAATCTAGTACAACGAAAATATTAAGAATTTATACTATAACGTAACATTTCGAACATAAGGAAAACATGAATGAAAATGTCTTATTGTGTATAAAAATAAAATATTTTTCCGACCTACCGACCCACCCTTTATTAGCATGGGTCGCGGGAGGGGAAACAAACAATATTTTATTATCAGCCTAATTGCATAACATAATTTCAAGTACTCCATATTATCACTCAGTACTCAATAAGACAATTATTTAAAGAATAATACTAAATTCTGACAAAATCCTTATCTGTTGCTCTGATACATGCTTATGCACCTATCAATATTTTCTCCCGGGGGCGGGGGGGGGGGAGCGGCAGGCATATACGGGACTTAGACTGAAAGCAATTACCGACAGGTGGGAATTTGACACGAATTGATTCCGGGTCCAGGGAAATAGACTTTGTTTAGATTTTAGATCCCGGTTTATATTGGTCCGTGGGACATTTGATACACCAATTAAGCATCCCCAATTGAGGGGATTTAGACAAAAAAATGCTTGGCCCTAGGGTGGGGAATTAGACCCCCAACAATACAATTAGTCAAATTCCCCTGGGTTTGCACGCTGCTCCACCCCTGGGGGAATATATTGATAGGTGCATTATGAACAGTAAATACAATTTCTCACTTTAAGTGTACTTATGATATACATGTAATTATGCTTATTGTTAAAATGCTGTTGTTCAGATTCAGTATTTATACTATCAAGATGCATAATTTGCCATTACCATATTATAAGTACTGACCTAATTTATGGTGTACTTATATACCAGTATGTGTGTGAACTAGACACATGGGCTCGATCCTATACATTGATCTCAAAGTGTAAATGATAGAAGTTAGAACCCTATCAGTGTAAATAAGTGTTGTTAATCAGTGTCAAAAATTTTAGTCGATTATTCAGCAACAAGTTCTGACTAAATAACCGATTAATCAGGATTTTTGAAAGTAAAGAAAATATACCATAGATAACAACGTTTCAATGAATTTAGTCTGATTTTATAGCAATTATGAAGGAAATAGGCATAAACATGTTTTTGTATATACAATTTGCGAACTGCATTTCCTTATTAAAGCGCTGGACTATTGACAAGATACATATCAGATATATTAATAATTGAAAAGTTAATAAACCGCACAAAAACTATAAATCCTGATCATGTGTTGGGTACAAAAAATGCAAAATTAAAAAAAAAAAATTTACAACGAACGTGGCGTAGATAAAACATGTAATGCTAAGGGTTTCAAAAAATAAGCAATACATTTAGATTTATTTAGCCTTTTATTGATTGTGTTTATTGTTAGCTCACCGCATCATAAAGAGCTTGGTGAGCAATTGGTATAACCTACCTATCTATCATGCATCGTCTGTCTTCTGTCGTCATGAAATCTCGAATGGATCCATAATGGGCCAAATCTGGCCAGAAACAGCAGAGTTGTTTTGCTTTTGTGGAGGAAAGTGCAAAAATTGCCTTTATTAAAAAAATATACTTCCTTTTTCATCCGATCTGGACGAATCTTTAATTTGTATGTGTCAGTGTGACATATGCCGACGCCAAAAATTTCATAAACATTGAAGTTTTGACCCTTTTTTCGATGGACAAATATAACAAAATTTGTCATTTCCTATGTATAGAATTTTTTATGTGGCCATAAGATCATAGCTGGCTACAGAGTTATGACCCCTTGTTTGTGAAAGAAAAATGCAAAAAGTGAAAATAAATGGAAAGAAGACACTGTCCAAATTTGGTCAAGGTCAAAGTATGGTTGGGTGATATAGGTGGATTTGGAATGGTCATTAGCAACAACTTTGTAAGCACCCAAGTGCTGTTGTAAGCGGTGCTGGTGCTAGACGAAACGGTAAACTGTAGTTGACAAAGACATAGCCCCATTTGAATTATTCTAAGTCCAAATTAGGTCAAGGTGAAGTTCAAAGTGAGGTTGGGTGATATGAGTGGATTTGGAACGGTCATAATAATTAACTGTGTAAATATTCAAGTGTTGTAGTAAGCGGTGTTGGTGCTAGATGAAATGGTAAAATTTAGTTAAGAAAAATGGCACTTTTGAATTTTTATAAGTCCAAATTAGGTCAAGGTCAACGTCAAAGTGAGGTTGGGTGATATGGTGGATTGGGGATGGTCTTCAGCAACAACTGTGTAAGTATCCAATTGTTGTAGCAAGCGGTGTTGGTGCTAGAAGAAACAGTAAAACCAGTTAACCAAGAAACAGCCCATTTGAATTGCAAATTAGGTCAAGGTCTCGGTAAGGTTGGGTGATATGGGTGGATAGGAAATGGTCATAAGCAACAACTGTGTAAGTATCCAAGTGTTGTAGTAAGTGGTGTTGGTGCTAGACGAAATGGTAAATTCTACTTAACCTTGTCCCGGACGGACATAAGGACGGAAGGACGGATTGATGCCTTCCGCATCAAGATGCCGGGGGCATAAAAATGGACCTAATGCCAGATGGGTACGGGTACTTCATTATCCACCCAATCGGTACCAAACATATTCTATTTGTCGATGACCATCAGATCTCAGACAAATTTGAATATAGGAAGAGTAGATGATAATACAGCTTCACTCTAAGAATGAAGCATACCAAGACGCCAAGCATGACTGTACCTTTGCACAGCCATCCCCATTATCTTTCTGAACTGCAGCATTAACACTATTCTTCCAAAACTGAGTGCAAAAATGTTGATACCAGAGGAAAGAAAATACACCTTGGTCCATACTGGTTAATGACAAGTATTTATTTTTATATAAGTAAGGGTAAAAGGGTGAGCTAAAAATATGACAGTTAACTAGCCAGACAAATGATTAATTTTTATAAAGACCATAATTTTATTATATTTATTTTTACATTTTATACCCTTTGTTCAAACCTTTCACAAAAGTATTGTCTCCATCTTTAACAATACTGAGTGGAGCCATCATGGTCTTCTTTGTTTGTAATTAAGACATAACAGCTTTACTAGAGACAAATATTAAATCAATAAATCATATTAAAATATATAAATGTATACATTTTATTATATTGATCAATGTATTTAATTATTTGTGCAAGTGTTATTTAATTATATTATTTGGACACTGAAACATATAAATAAATTAGATCAATTGTACAAGTTAAAAGAAAGGGATTGGAAATTTTTCAAGAATGAAAACTCATGCATAGATATCTTCCAATAATCGACAAATTCCAAATCTTAATCGACTAATTAATCAGTACCTATAAGTCGTTGATTATTCGACGAAATGATTAATCGGCACAACACAAGTGCAAATGATAGTGATTGACTCTGCTATAAAGTAAATAAAAATTCATTAATGAGATATTTGAAGCTTAATGTCTGGAATGGAGACAATCACACTAGATGATGAAATGTTTAAACTTGTCTTCCACCTTTCAATAGTCTTAGTCTGTTTAAGAGGGCCCTTCACAATATACACGTGTGAAACGCCAACATTTAGATTAACTCACAAAAGTAATTGTTTTGTTGCTTGTTATAGATTTTGCTATAAATCCATTTGTGATGGCATATACCGATACATGTACATTTATTATAGGACTGGAATGTTGAATAGACACTTATAGTCCGTTGATAAAGAGGATCCTAATTCTTAGTGCACAATGGGATGTGGGAATTCCCAGGTTGCCCCGGAGGTGACAGCGGACCAGCGGCCCCTAGACAAACCCCTCCAGAATGGCAGCGTGAATCACAAAGCTAGCAATGGTAGTAAGAAAATACCTTCCACAGGCACCAATTCTGTCTCACAGACAAATAATCAGGGTAAGTGCTTACAATTCAGAAGTGTGAAATACACTGCTTGATTCTAAACTACCAGTACATGTATTAAAGGATAAAAAAATCAGTTCTGAGTTTTTATTAAAGAAATAATGTTCTGTTTATCATTGTTTATCGGTCAATAAACAACAATTTGCAGTTCTGATTTGTAGGAATTAAACCACGAGGGCGTTAGCCCGAGTTGTTTAAAAGCCATGCATCAGAACGACAAAGAGTTGTTCATTGGCCAATAAACAACGATAATTTAAAATTATTTTGATTCTAGCATGATTCGACACATATATTTTTGCAATTGTGATTGGAACTTCTTTTTACTATGCTCCGCTCAGAATCAGAACTTCTTTTTGCGTTGTTTATGGGGAGTTTAACAACGATCATTTTGTTTTTTGTCTATAGAAAAATTTGCATGTATCATGTTAGAATACATTATCTTGCCCGAAAAACATGTTGAACATTTGTTACAAAGAAGGGTTTTTGTCAGTTGCAATTAAGTTTAAGTGACACCCATGTACATGATTGTACTTTTATAGCAACAGAATTTTTTTTCTATGTCAGTAGTCCTGTGTTCATTTTCATGTGTCTGTATAGCACTTTGAAAATAATCATTTATTTTATGCAGTATAATGTTGTTGTAACAAAGTAGTGAAGAAATATCCAGATTTGAAAATTGTATGGGGTACATGTACATACAAATGATTATTGGGCAGAAAGAACATGATTCACTGAAAACCCCTCTTGTATATTGCTTTTGTCATTTTGATTTGTACACCTTTCACTTTTCAGTTGTTAACATTTTCAATTGTTTAATGAACTATTGTTATACATTATATGCATATACAAAGCTAATTGATTTCTGTTGACCATTGTCAATTAACAATTGATGGATTGGATATTCAATGTCATGTTTGTAGGTATTGCTATAAACAAGCCAGTAAAATCGTAAAGTGAAACTTTAATCTATACCATTGTCGGTACACAAGTGTGCTTGGCATTTATTCAAATGCAGTCTGTTTATCAGTACATTACAGTCTTGGTTTGTAAATCACCTGATTTATTGAATTTGTTTAAACTTTACTTTAATTACTCATCACATTAATACTTTACAGAATCAGATTTTTAAAAGCAGTGTAAGTTTTAAGAATTATTTTTTTGGTTTTGCTGATTATTTCATTGAAGCATATCACTTTATGATTTTTAATTATTTGATTACTCCATAACCCTCGTATTTAGTTATGTCCAACAACTTTGGAATTATTTGGCTGTGTTAATTTGTCATTTATTTGTTGTTATTAAATTGGAATTTGTTAACTTGCTTGATTTGTTACCCATCTCATGAAAATCATCTCCAGCCTGATGATGCTAAACTATCTGCTAACAGCGACAATTAATGGAGCGAAGTTAAGATTTTATTTTAATGAGATGGTTTGTTACGAAGTAAGTCACTTTCAAGTTTGACTCATCATTAGTCAATATATGACAAAACATTAGTTATGCATACAGATCAAATTTTCATATTTAATTTAGGTATCATTTAATGTCTTTATTTTTAATTGAATTTATATTTGTTTGTAAAATGTACCCAGTCTTTTTAAACATATTTAAAATATCTGTCAATTATTTTAAACTTTTGTGCACCTATTAATTGATTAAGGTTGGCAAAGAAAATCCGCCCTTTAAAACCCACCCTTTAAAACCCAGGTCTGGGTTTTAAAGGGTTTTATGATTTTTTCTGGGTTGTTAATTGCTGTTGTTTTTTTTTAAATAAATCTTAAACAAATGTTCTGTTTCTTAACAAACCTTAGTAGGTGCCTTAGTTAATTGAACTTCATTAACAGAAGTACATTTGAATTATGTCCTTTGTAATGAAAGGAAAATCAATTGCAGAGTATGAATTATTGAATAGATACCTATCAAACTGGCTATCCGGTCAGTGGAGACATGCACTGTGGGGTTTTCTTGTAAGTTGTATTTATCAGTACCCTGAGAGCGAAAGTACTTTCCATATTAGCAGGGGTGTAGAGAGAGTGCAAGTCTAAATCATTCGTGTGTGGCAACTAATAAATATTGAAAGCACTCATGACTGAATAGTAGAAGAACTTATGTGCTCATTTTCATACTGTGATTGCCATTAATCAGTTTAATAAGTGCGGAAGCACCAAGCAAGCCCGTACACTCATGACTCATGAGTTGTAAGTATCTAGGGAAGGGAAAGATCTAGGATCTAAAAGGTACAGGGTGCTGCTTAAAAGAAGCAGGGGGTGGGGTGGGGGGCAGACCAGTTTGTTGGCATTTTCTAATAATTTGCTAAATTCAGGGTTTTAATGAGTCTAATGCTTCTCATATAGGTTTAATAGCATAGTCTATTTATTTGAACTGGAATATTTGCAAAAATGTGTTGAATTAAAAAAGATATTCAACATTTCTGTGTTGACCAACCCAGAGGGGCAGCAGGGGGGAACCCAAAAGTGGCCGTGTGCAGCACCCCGCTATATTGCTCTAGATCTTTCCCTAGTTGGGTGTTATTTTTCTGTTCCAGTTCAAGTGACGAAGGCTAGTTCTTAGTAATACTTTGCATGCAGTGCTACCAAGGGCATAAACCGAGGCGTAGTCCTATACGCACTTAATTTTGTATTATATTGGAAATGTGTGTTTCATCGTGTACATTAATGAATTTATTCTGTCTTGGTCCTACACATTAACTATCCATCCTTAATACATGTAAATTAATATGTGTATCTAAACTCATGATATGCACAAAACATATGCCTCTGGCTCCCCCTTTCAAAGAAAAGGCAGCATATTGTTTTGCAGTTGTCGGTTGGTCTGACTGTCCGTCATAACTGTTTCCTGTAACTGGCCACCTGTACGGGACTACAGTTACATCCTGTTAAAAACACTCTGACTTGTTTTACTTTAACAGCCCCAAATTCGCGACTGTGCATACACTCAAATTTGGCAAAGGTTCGCCTCTTTCTATGTTATAGATCCACATGGAGATTGCATGATTGTTTTTGCTTAGTTGTTATTGCGAAATTAATTATTGGCCAACTAGCCAAAAGATTTATACACATCTTTTTCTATATGAAATCATTTATATGAAAGTGTGGTAAAGGTACATGGTAGTATTTGTATGAAAACATGTCATTAATAATGAATGGTTCTCCAGTGGCATGTCAGTTAAACTGAAATTGCTTTGAACTTCGGGTTGGGGAGCAGCCATAAGTAATCAGATAATGGCGTGTTCAATAATGCAAGATATTGCCTCGATGATATACTAATAAACAATGGTGGGTGACATTTAAATGATTATTTGTGTAACGCAAAGATAATTAAACTGTCCACACTAAAACTATAATTTTTATTTAATGTTTAACTGTTTGAATCCATTCCTTAAATAATTTCTTATCAAATTGTCCATTTTACTGTAGTATACTGGAAGGTACTTCCCTTTGTTCAATTTCCTTGTGTAGAGCATGACTCTGTTATGATTAATAGTAGGGATGGGACCGAATACTCGAATATTCAAATATTGGAAAATATTCGAATATAAAAAAACGAATACGAATATTCGATTTTCTCATTTATTTAAAGAACAAAATTTCTTTAAAAAATCATGTTTTTTTCCAGTTTGATTGCAAAGTTAACATGAATTCCAGTCGTATTGCCTGCCTAGCAGGTGGGCGGGGGCAGTGTAACGTTTTTACACCATATGCTAAACGTGTCCAATTAACCACAATTGATAAATGGCAGGGGGCCACGTCTGTAGAAGGGCCTCGAGTTAACGGTTTGTCGGAGGCGCGAATATGACGCATTGTATCCACAAATAACAAAACTGGGCCATGTTGTGATAACGGTTTCACAGTTTGCACAAGGCGTACATTGTTGTTTATTATCCTTAAGTGACACCTATTCGGTTAACTTGTTTACAGTAAATTACAATTACTCTCTAAGTAAACCAAACAAAATGAATCCATTATCAGCCAATCAATTTCTTTAACAAAATTAGCATGATCTGGTCAATCTTACTATACGTCACTTGTAAATTATTCTCCATTATATCAACACCGTATATTATACAAGAGTCTTTATTATTAAACAATGCCACCATCACGTGCTTGGAAGTACTTTATACATTAGACAAAACCCAGGCAACATGTAATCTGCACAGCAGATACAAGCTTCATGGTTCTGAAAAAAACAACGGAAATATTAACAAATTAATTAACAATGCATTTAACAATATCTTACATTTCTTTATATTTGCCTAACACTCATAAAGTTATATCGCTCATTTACCACTGAAACGAGGTAAAACAAGTACGTACACGTAGTATACATATTTCGGATCTGTAAATATTCGGACAGGGTGCCGTATATAGTAGTATATAGCAGTATTTACAAAACGAATATTCGAATATATTCGAATACCTAAAACGAATATTCGAATATTGATTTCAGTATTCAGTCCCATCCCTAATTAATAGGATTCAAATGAACTTTTATCTTGATAGAGGGTGTTTCTAGGCAGTGCTTAGTTCAAAACCACAAAAACCACAACTTTCTCCTCAATATGGTTGGAGTTACTGTCCTTTGTTTATTTTGTGTGTTGAGCATAACTCTCACTGCTAATGAAGGGATTTAATGAAACTTTTTTATTGACAACAGACATTTGAGATGAAATACAGAGGGCAAGAACCATAACTCTTTCTATAATATTTATGGAGTTACTGCCCTTTGTTTCATCATCTTATGCAGAGCATAACATGTGTCATAGTTTTTAGTTTAACATTTCTTTGGGTGGCATTTGTCACTCAGACTGCGCCCATTATTTTTTGCTCATAGAATCATCACCCATTATAGATTTTAAGTTTGTTTGTTTATTTGGATTTTTCGCTGTTTTTAACAGTATTTCAATCATATCACGGCAGTCAGTTAATCTACTCACACTTTTCCTGGGCAAGCTTTGACGATCTAAGCGGTTTACCAGTACTAAGTGCACATACTTATGCCAGTAACTGACAACTGCCCTACTTGAATCAGAGGTAGGGGGAGAATGGCCATAGAAATAATTTCATGACCAATCCCCACACAAATTATGGGGCTGGGCTGGGGTTTGAACTCACGATCCCCAGATTGGCAGTCCACCGCTATACCAACTGAGCTAGCCGGACCCGGCATGGATGGACTTTAAGAAAACTTTCCATGACATGGAACAATGTGAAGTGAGCTTACAATTCACTTACTATGTGATAAGGTCAGACCCAACACATAGTAGACATTTAACCAGATGTTGTTGGCGTTAGCTCACACTGAGATGTCTATTTTCTGTTATTTATGCCTTAAAAACCATTTTCACATTACTGGTTTTGTATAAAGAAGTTGAACCAAGTATGTGTCCCCACAGTAAGAGCCAAAAATGTGTTGGTGAGGTTTCTTTTGAGAGAAAATGTCAATATTAAAGAAATTAAGTTTTGACATTTTAGTATTAGAATAGTATGCATGTTATGTAACAAAATGTATGGCATTTTAAAATGTCACTAGACTGTGAACAAACGAAAATATTTAACATATTCAAGAGTTTGCAAGAAAATCACATTTCTGTGTGGTAATATATAAGTATGTGTATCCTTATTATATACATGTAAATAGATCCATGTAAAGTTAAACAGGTAAATGCTTACCCATACAAAAGGAGACAACTGGTGACAATGGGTAGTGGTTCTACTCTCCCTTTTCAGTGCCTCGCTCTGTGGCCTTCACTGTGGACTTGGATGGCCAGGAAACACAGAACACACTCTTAGGGCCTCCCCCGCCACGATTAAAGGTAATGCAGTCGGTATTTTCTTTCTAATTGGTATGTTTGGTTAAATTGAACAACTTGGAAATTAACATTGGTTGTTTATTATTGTATGTCAACTTGTCATAAAAATGCAGATCTCATCTTCTGCAGATTTCTCTCGAAAAATATTTGAACGTCTTACTTTCAACACATTTAACGTAAGGTTTTGATTGGCTGACAGATGGGTCACTTGGATGTGACCTTCTAATGGTCATTCTCAGACATGGCCTTCAAGGGTCATTCTCAGACATTAACTTCTATTGGCCATTGTCAGACATGACCTTCTTTTGGTCTTTTTGATACATGATCTTCAATTGGTCATTCTCTGGCATGATTTTTTATTTGTCATTCTCAGACGTAATCTTCTGTTGGTCATTCTCAGATGTGACCTTCTATGGGTCATTCTCAGACATGACCTGTAGTCATTCTCAGACATGACCTTCTATGGATCATTCTTAGACGTGACCTGTGGTCATTCTGATGCATGACCTGTGTCATTTTCAGACGTGACCTCCTATGGGTCATTCTCAGACGCGACCACTTAAGGACGTTCACAACAAAAAAAATATAATTGGGTTAATTTCTCCTTTTGCTTCATTATTTCTTTACTGTATATAGGTTACAATATACTAATTTCAATCAATAAATATAAATCTGTGTAAGTCATTAAGTTCCAGTCAATGGTTAAAAGTTAACAAAGCATTAAAAATAATCAAAAACACACGTATACAATGTATTGCCAAACACATTAGTTAAAAAAAGATCCATAAAAATATCTATATTCTATTTTGGCAATTGATACGTTGTTTACGTAAATACGAAACATGAAAAAGGCTACACAGGGACCCTATTTAAAGTCCAATATTTCCCGCACAATATCGGTGACCCATTCTTTTTATTAATGTTTTGGTGCAAGTATACATTGGTGCATATATGTGCGAAAATTTAAGAAAATCTGTCGTTTGGAACAAAATATATTGATGCATAATAAAAGACGTTTCAGAAGGTATTATTAGTACCCATTGGACCTACTTCAATGCGCAGTCAAATTCATTATTTTAACAGTAATTGTAGATAATGCGGTTTTTTTATTACCAAAATACACTTTTGTATTACCAAACAAGACATGTAAAACATCAGTTGAAAGAAACATAACCTTGTTTGAAAAAAGCTCTCCTATATACTTTAAACATTGATAAAAAATCCAAACTGAAAAACGGGGCTTCGACAGGTACTGTATTCAAATCCCAAAATTTCCGGAAGAAGGCCGGTGACCCCTATTTTTTAAGACTGTGTTTTAGTTTCAGTATACAATGATGCATGTGTATAGGAAGTTTTAACAAAATCTGTCGTTTGGAACCAAAGATATTCGCATATTTGATAAATTATTGATGTTTTTACAGGCATATTTAATGCATAATTAACTTCGTTAAGCGTCCATTAAAAGTCATTTATTAAATGATTACTGTAGATAAAGCACGTTTTATCATTAAACTGCACTTGTATATTACCAAACACAACATTTAAAAAAAGATCCATTTAAAAATCTCAATCTTTGTTTGAATATGAACGCTTTATATTACTCAACATTCTATGTAACACGCACTAAAAAAAGGGTCTTCGACAGGTACCGTATTCAAAATTCAATATTTCCGGAAAAAGGCCGGTGACCCCTATTTTTTAAGACTGTTTTAGTTTTAAGATACATTGATGCACGTTTGTGCCAATTTTGAAGAAAATCTGTCGTTGGAAAAAAAATGAAGGAAATTGTTGCAAACGTCTTTCAAAAAGTGGCTCTTATGTGTCATTCTCAGACATGACCTTCTATGTGTCACTTTCAGACATGACCTTCTATGTGTCATTCTCAGACATGACCTTCTATGTGTCATTCTCAGATGTGACCTTCGATGGGTAATTCTTAGACTTGACCTCCAATGGGTAATTCTCGGAAGTGACCTTCTATGGGTCTTTCTCAGACGTGACCTTCTATGGTCATTCTCAGACATGACCCTCTATGTATCATTCTCAGATGTAACCTCCTATGGGTCATTCTCAGACACCACCACCTAATGGCTCCTATGGGACATTCTCAGGCATGACCTTCTGTGTGTCAGACATGAGCTTCGATGGGTCATTCTCAGATGTGACCTCCAATGACACACATAAGGACATGTCTGAGAATGACCCATAAGTCAGATATGACCTATGGGTCATTCTCAGACATGCCCTTTTGTGTGTCATTCTCAGTTCCTCATTTTTGGGTACAAGTATTTGAGGAGATATTATTAACAACTGAACAAATATTCTTTACCTATGACCTTGTCCAATCCGAACATTAAGATTATGTTTAAATTTGCTTGTTCCAATGCCTCCATGATTTATGACATAAACAAAAAACTAAGTAGGATTTAAAATGTATCATAATAACAGAAAAGCAACAGTAAAAAAATTCTTAAAGATTGAAGCTCATAATGTCCGATCACCGAAGTCCAAATCATTTCTACCAGCAATATTATATGATTTAAGTTTTTTTTTTTCAGCGACTTGACCCACTAAATGTCCCTAAATTGACAGCATCAGAACTTACAGAGAAACAACGACAAGCGGACGAAAAGAGAGAAGCAGTAAGAGTTTTATGAAATATTTTTTCTGTACATCAACATTTTATAAGGAGAAAAAACGATTTACAGAAATAAATCCTTCCATAAAACAGTCATGTATTATGCATTGTTGTTCTTCTTGAAAACTTATAATTTCAGGCCTAAAGGTTGACTGTGATGCTAATCCACTATGCTCCTATACAATACTATTAAAACATAATTACGAAAGTTAACTGTAAACTCTTTCCTAGGGTCCGTATTCTAGAAACATCTTAAGTAAAATATTATCCTTAACCTTAAAATCATTAGTTTTCATTAACATTTCATTTCGTATTTAAATGGCTTTGTGCTAAGTGTGCATTAACTATCAACTTATTATGAACTAGTGTTAACTTTACAGTAAAGAGATTCTCAAATTTATATGAGGCGCGTTGTGGGAAAACCGGGCTTAATGCATGTGCGTTAAGTGTCGTCCCGGATTAACCTGTGCAGTCCGCACAGGCTAATCCAGGACAACACTTTCCGTTATTATGGTATTTTCTGTTTAAAGGAAGTCTCCTCTAAGCATAAATCTACTGTAGGCGGAAAGTGCCATCCCGGATTAGCCTGTGCGATCCGGGACGACACTTTATGCACATGCTTTAAGCCCGGATTTCCCACGATGCGTCTCATATGTAGTTTTAAAAAGATTACATTACATAAGCTGGAACTTTAGTGAAAATAGTTTAAGATAAACTTAAGATGTTTCTGGAATACAGACCCTGATTTGTACGTAAGTTTGAGGAATGCAACATCACAAGTTTTAAATTAATGCGTCAAATGTTGTAATGGAAAACTAATAATAAAAAATAGTTCCATGACATTGCCCATTTTGTGGCATCAATTTCTTAAAATATATCCATTGTATGCACAGTATGCTGTTCATATTTTTGTCATATGCCCTGCATAGGTTTTGATTTTGATGAAATATATAAGAGAAGATTGTTTCAGGAAATCAGAAGAAAACAGAGTGCTTCGTTAAAAGCGTCAAAGCGACGGAAACAGATTTTAGAGGCACAGAAATTTGAACAGGAATTTCAACAGAAGGAAAAACAAGAAAAGGTTCAAACAGAGGCTTAGCAGATTTATAAAGATAAAGGGCCATTTCTGTACGTTATATGTGCTTAAATGAGCTGTAATGTAAATTACTTACCAACTACAATTAGATTGTTAAGATAACTGTTAATAACTGAATGGCTTATGCATATGTGCCATTTCTCAGGGTTTGTTAATAACTGAATGGCTTATGCATATGTGCCATTTCTCAGGGTTTGTTAATAACTGAATGGCTTATGCATATGTGACATTTCTCAGGGTTTGTTAATAACTGAATGGCTTATGCATATGTGCCATTTCTCAGGGTTTGTTAATAACTGAATGGCTTATGCATATGTGACATTTCTCAGGGTTTGTTAATAACTGAATGGCTTATGCATATGTGCCATTTCTCAGGGTTTGTTAATAACTGAATGGCTTATGCATATGTGCCATTTCTCAGGGTTTGTAGACAATCATACTAGTATTCTATGTAAAAACAAATCGGCACCGTAGTATTATGAGGGCCTATATAACGTGTGTATAAGAAGCAAAATGGCCGTTGTAAGTCTAAGGTGGCGAAATATAAAAAATAATATTAATGGCAATGTGATAGATACTTTGTGACAAAAAGCGATTGATATATATACCTGGTAGTTACTCATGTTTGCCCATAAACGTAACAAATTGTGTATTTTTTTGCTCCCTAAGTACTTTGGGGCATAAAATTATAGTAGTTGTTATGTCTGTCTGTCCATCTGTAAATAGCATAACTTAATCATGCAAAGAGCTGTAGTTCTTTGTCTCTGGAAGCATGTCTCTGGCATTTCTTGTTGTGTTGAATATTTTGTCATGTTTTTGGAATTGATTCTTGAGACTGAGATAAAACATGTGTATTGGCACTGACTGGATTTAAAAGAAAAATTAAATGGCTTGTTCTGCCTCTAGTGCTTGTTTTATTTCACTTCAGTGAAAAACATTCTCAAAACGTGAACGGGTTATGAAATTGTTTGTTTGTAGATCGAAGAGGCCTTGGAGTCTGCTGGAATGACTCGTGATGCGAAATTGAAGGAGCGCCAGGAGAGACAAAAGATCAGGGAGCAGAGGGCTGAACGAGCTCGGGAAAAGGTAACACCAGGATTTGTTAATGTTAGGCCTTGCTGTTTTGGGAACACAACTTTTGGTTGTTTTATGAACACATTGCATGGCGGTTTTGTGAACACAACTCCTGGTTGTTGGTACATGTTTTTCTGTTAGCACATAGCCTGGCTGTTTTGTGAAAAGAAAGCATGACTTTTGTGAACAGAAAGCATGACTTTTTATGAACACATTACATGTCTGTTTAGTAAGTGTTTTTCCTCAGCACTTTGGGAATGGTACCGGTACCGGTAAAATTGGAAAAATTAGCCTCATTTTCAGCCAAATTGGGAATGATATCACTTTCATTAAAAATGTCATAAAAGATGTAAAAACAGTAAGTTACTTCCCCTAGCTGTTAACAGTAACCCAGGATTTTTCTCAGGCGCCCCAGTCCCTATGTCGAAAATTTATTTTGCGACTTGTGTCATATGACATTATCTGGTGCATTTTAGCTTTTAAAATAAAGGCTAACACGTTTTCAATTTTTTTTTAACATTTAAACAAAATGAAATAAAAGAAACATCACCGTTTAAATGGTATATCTCTAGCCTTTTAAAAGCAAAAGCGTCATTGTAAGAATCATGATTAAAATTCATGTATATTATACATGCTTTGTTCTTGCAAGAACGGCGGGAGAATTTCCCCAAGCACCTTGTGCCTACGCGTTTCAAATGTTAACGACATGTATTTAGAAAGCACACGCGTGGAACGTGACGTCATGGTTGTCAGCAGACATTTCGCACTCTTGCAGAAAACACTGGTTTTACATGGTATACATGTACATAAACAAGACCGCTTGTGTTTAAGAAACTACAACACTGAGCAGTAACACTGGATTGGCTTTTCTATGGAAGCATCCTAGTGCCAAAGTCTATATTATTTTGGCATTTCATTATCTCATAATTAGGAGATAATAAGTCCTAATTAGAAGTTACTATGTCCTAATTAGAAGTTACTATGTCCTAATTATGAGATAGTAAGTCCTACTTAGGAGATAGTAAGTCCTAATTAGGAGATAGTAAGTCTTAATTAGTAGATACTAAGTCTGAATAAGGAGATATTATGTCGTAGTTAGGAGATACTAAGTCCTAATTAGGAGATAGTAAGTCCTTAATAGGAGATAATAAGTCCTAATTAGGAGATAAAATCTCATAATGAGGAGATAAGTCCTAATTATGACATACTAACTCCTCATTAGGAGATACTAAGTCCTAATTAGGAGATACTAAGTCCTAATTATGAGATAGTAAGTCCTAAATTGGACTTAGTATCTCCTAATTAGGGCTTAGTTTCTCCTAATTAGGAGATACTATAATAGGACTAAGTATCTCATAATTAGGACCTAGTATCTCCTAATTAGGACTTACTTTCTCCGAATTAGGACTTACTATCTCTTAATTAGGAGATACTATAGCCTAATAAGGACTTTGTATCTCCTAATTAGGAGTTAGTATGTCCTAATTAGGACTTTATATCTCCTAATTAGGAGATACTATCTCCTAATTAGGACTTAGTATCTCCTAATTATGAAATGTTATGTCATAATTAGGGCTTAGTATCTCCTAATAAGGACTTAGTATCATCTTTTTATGAGACGCTATCTCCTAATTAGGACTTAGTATCTCCTAATTAGGACTTAGTATCTCCTAATTAGGAGTTAGTATGTCCTAATTAGGACTTTATATCTCCTAATTAGGAGATACTATCTCCTAATTAGGACTTAGTATCTCCTAATTATGAAATGTTATGTCATAATTAGGGCTTAGTATCTCCTAATAAGGACTTAGTATCATCTAATTATGAGACGCTATCTCCTAATTACGACTTAGTATCTCCTAATTAGGACTTAGTATCTCCTACTTAAGACTTTTTATATCCTAATTAGGACTTAGTATCTCCTAATTATGAGATTCTATGTCATAATTAGGACTTAGTTTCTCCTAATAAGGACTACGTATCACCTAATTATGAGATGCTATCTCCTAATTAGGACTTAGTTTCTCCTAATTAGGACTTAGTATCTCCTAATTAAGACTTTTTATCTCCTTATTAGGACTTAGTATCTCCTAATTAGGACTTACTATGTCCTAATTAGGAGATAATGGAATACAAAAATAATATAGACTTTGGCACTAGGAAGCTTCCATACTTTTCGATTACGATTTCATATTAGTGTATTTTAGACTGATTTTTCGCAGTTTATTTTTTAAAGTTCTGAAATGTTGTAGTATAGACTGAGGTTTGCAGAGTGTGCATGTACAATGTTGTAGTATAGACTGAGGTATGCAGAGTGTGCATTTACAATGTTGTAGTATTGACTGAGGTATGCAGAGTGTGCATTTACAATGTTGTAGTATAGACTGAGGTATCCATGTGTGCATTTACAATGTTGTAGTTTAGACTGAGGTATGCAGAGTGTGCATTTACAATGTTGTAGTTTAGACTGAGGTATGCAGAGTGTGCATTTACAATGTTGTAGTATAGACTGAGGTGTGCAGAGTGTGCATTTACAATGTTGTAGTATAGACTGAGGTGTGCAGAGTGTGCATTTACAATGTTGTAGTATAGACTGTGGTATGCAGAGTGTGCATTTACAATGTTGTAGTATAGACTGTGGTATGCAGAGTGTGCATTTACAATGTTGTAGTATATACTGAGGTGTGCAGAGTGTGCATTTACAATGTTGTAGTATAGACTGTGGTATGCAGAGTGTGCATTTACAATGTTGTAGTATAGACTGTGGTATGCAGAGTGTGCATTTACAATGTTGTAGTATAGACTGTGGTATGCAGAGTGTGCATTTACAATGTTGTAGTATAGACTGAGGTGTGCAGAGTGTGCATTTACAATGTTGTAGTATAGACTGTGGTATGCAGAGTGTGCATTTACAATGTTGTAGTATAGACTGAGGTGTGCAGAGTGTGCATTTACAATGTTGTAGTATAGACTGAGGTATGCAGAGTGTGCATTTACAATGTTGTAGTATAGACTGAGATATGCAGAGTGTGCATTTACAATGTTGCAGGTGCAAAAGCTCAATGAGTTGGACCACGAGTTGGACATCGAGGTTGAAAAAGACAGCGATTACAATGCAGATGAAGGTATGCATTTGGTTCATTGATTGCATACTGACTGGACTTATCATAAGATAACTGTTTGAGAAACACACTTGAAATCAGCAATAAACATTATTTTATTATATTTAACACATATATTTGTTGGGAATTTCTTAACCATCATACATAAAAAGCCTCACAAATTCTGAGATTTAAGATCAAAAACTGAGTTTGAAATACAAACTGACTGAGATTTGATTTGGCTCAAACTTAAAAATATAATGTGGATGCTTAAGAAAGTGGCTTCTTCACCAAATTTGATAATACAGTAAACTCCACTTGTAACGATATCGCATATAGTGATGTATTGCCTATAACGATGCCGAGTCCAAGGTCCTGGCCGGATCCAAATATATTTCTATTGATATAACATTGGTTGTTACGATATCGCATGTAACGAAGTTTTGGATGTAACGATGTTGTTTTGACCTCCAACTCGCAAATATTCCCCCTTTTGTTACGATATTTAGAGTCTGGACAAGGTGTGAAAAACATTGATCCAGGTAAACAGTTATACGGGACCGCTTGATTAAATAATTACTGTTGTTGTTATCAATTAAAATTGGCATTGGGTGTGACAGTCCCTATAATTGGTTAAAAATTTGTATCTGCGACAGTATTTGATATGTGACGTAATGGGTACTAACCATGAATATTCGAACATTATATGTGTACAGTGGCTGTGACAATTACGAAGGATTTTTGATAATTATCCTGACCTTTTATCTAATTGTCATAAATTGATTGCATTTATTAATGTTTTCCCTTTTATATTATGGTCTCTCTTCTCTCTTCTAAACCTGTATGCTCATGCTCTTGGTGGCCTATCTACGGATGTAACGATATTCGGATATAGCGATATAAGTCCGGTGTTCCACTCAATATTATTGCAAATGGAGTTTACTGTACTTGTATTATTAACAATAAATCAAAATGGATTTCCATAAGGTTATAAAACTGATGACCAAGCCAACATTGTAGGTGGGTATTTACATTGTATTAAGCTATAATTTTGCAAATAAAAAAGTTGTTTGAAAACATAATAACAATATTTTGATAAATATTTGCATAATATCATTATAATGTGACTGGCATTTTTGTACTGTTATCATTATATTCTCAAAGAATAACCTGACATTATTATGGCAAAAGCAAAGTTGACAAATGCTAATAAACTCTGAAACTCTGTTATGCAGTTGTAGAAATGGACAATGAAAGTAAGCTGTACTTGTCTGTTTGTGGTTTAGGAATATTATTACCGTAGTTATTGCAATTGCTAACAGTTTAGTTTGTGTATATTTGGTGTTTGTTGTAGATGTTAGAACATTTTTAGCTTTTTTGAGACAATGAAAGATGTTGTCCTTAATCTGGCATTTCCAAAGAATTTCAAAGTGTTAGAACTATTAGAAATCAATAACAGAACTTGGTACTTATTCGATGATTGAGTCTCTTGAAGTGAACATTTAGCCCTATGGCTACTAAAGTTTGCAATCTCAAGTTTAGTTTTTACATATATTTTCGACCAATGAAAATGATTGTTACATATGAGCTTTGATTTTCATTGGCCAGATATAAGGCTATTTTTGAGACTGGGAATGGTCATAGTTATGGGGTCATGATAAATACTTTTGTCTCCATTAAATCAATTCAGAAAGTTGGTCTCTTTCAGAAAGTTGGTCTCTTTTAAGATGATGCTTGTTTTATACAAGTAAATGTTATTATAGAATGGTACTATCTTTGTAAATGTCCAATTATCACAAATTTGTCAGATATTTCCTCAAAGGCATGACCTATAATAAAACAATTATTTACTGAAAACTTGATACTACTCTTTTACTCTGTTTGGTTCACAATTAGTACCATTGTTGCCCTTTGAGAATATACACAAGAACACTTATATGATAGCTGTAGTTGCTAATATTGCTTCTGCAGTAGTGTTGTTATGCTAGTGGAAGTGAATTTGTTTCATAATTTCTTTGCAAGCAACATTGACTTATAATAAGATGTGTTGTTACAAAAAAAATTAGCATACATCAGAATGTAACGACAATTGAACATTGTCAACAGCAGTAAAGAGTGTATTAATACTTAGGTACTTATGTACTTGTTTTTCACATTGAATACTGTTAAGCAATTCTAAAATTAACAGAAAAGCTTTTATTCGTGTCACTATTTTTAGTCAGTAACGAGATACCATGTGAGTGACACCAGTGTCTGACTGGGTGCGTTGACTGTCCTCTAGCCGCACACTCGTAACTTTTGTTTTGACATGGAAGTCATTCATCATTCATTGGGAGTTTTTTGCCGACCATACATAAAGAGGGCATTTATGAATCATATAAATGTTAAAAGTATGGCAAAGTTTGTAAGCATTACAATTATCCAAGTTGACAGACTACAAATAAACGTTGAAATTGCATTAATTTAGAAAGCACTCAGAAAGCGCAGATCTCCACCACGATAGGTAACACTTGTTAACAATTGAATTTCCTACAGTTAGGTCACCCCCCTTGCACTATAATACAGAATCATGTAATAGATTCCTTATTTCTGATGGTGGTCCAGATCTAAACCAAAACCTAATAATTAATAGTTGCCCGTTTCCAACATTCTCTGAAGAGTTCATGCACATCGGTTTATAATTTTTTGCTGTTCTATTCGTCGTAATCTCTGAAGAGTTCATGCACATCGGTTTAGAACTTTTTGCTATTCTATTCGTCGTAATCTGTCAAGTTTGGGTATCCAACAAATACCATAAAACCTGTGCAGCCATGTTTCATGTTATGGTACCTTCAAAAATCTTGTACCCAATTATATCAAATGACTAATTGTGTTACAGACATTGTATAACAGATAGCAAAGCAATTGAATAATTTGGGTATTTTTGTCAATATAAGCTTGTAGCACTTTTCTTTTATTTCACATTTATTATTTACGTATCAATAATTATTTATAAACATTTCAGAAAATTAAAACCATTGTCAATGTGGAACCATTTAAGGTCATATGTGTATTATTGTTGTTGTGTCGATGATGATGATGTTGTTATGGTATTATTTCCATCTCACATGCTACATTTCTTATTTTTTACATGAGGAAATAGCATGTTCAGTAAAAACTTCGGCTAGTAATTTAATAATTTAATTCAAGCATCAAACCAGGACACACCCTGAAAATTGTTTTTGCCTATTCTCAAGGCAGTATGGTTTTCTGGGGTTTTACTTTACGCAAAAACTGCTCACAGATTTTAATAAACAATATTTCATGCAGGATTTTCAAACTGTTGTTACACTCTATACAGGAGTGGATCCAGGATTTCGGGTTGCGGGGGGCGTAAACTTTTGATCGTGCAGTTATAACCCCTTTATGATGTTTGTGGATCTGCAGTGATCAGCTACAGATCCATATCCATGATATATGATAAAACTTTGCACATCATCATCATCACTTTGTTTCACTGAATAAATTAATACTTCACCGTATTATGTTCGAAAGACATGTAGGTTCATCTGTAAGTCATGCACCTGTTTTACCAGTATATTGCCCTTGTTTGATGTGCCTGTCTACTTAATACATAGTTGACATTCAATGGTATATATATATATATATATATATATCAGGAACATCTCTCTCTAAACATGAAAAATCCTTAGCTTACTAAATTCAAACACACAAGCATCGAGAATTTTTGTATTATTCATTTACCAAAGTGTAATGGTTTCTTTTAGACGTGAATGTCATTAAATAACTCACACGTTTACAGTCATGCTCATCAATTGTCTTGAAATGTGCTATGCACTGTTTTTTTTTTCATCGAACTGAACTAACGAACAGACTTACGAACATGTTTTTACACGAAATATTGTCAAAATATACCCGTATGATTTCGTTGTGAAATAATACGGCAAGTGCTGCCGACGTAGTGTCCATTTCGCTGACATACTAGTATGGTGCCGGACAAAATATGAAAAGTAGCCAGGAATTGGACCCAACGTTGTGGACACCACTCTACGTAATCTCTTTACATATATTTTTTGAATGCAAAAAAACAATATGAAATTTGGTTTGCTTGCTAATTAATGGAACATTGAACAAAAGTTGTTCTATTTAGATTTTTGGGAACTAAACATTTGATTGAGACAAAACTGTTTAAACTCGAAAGTAGTCATTGATTTGACTTGAATTTTGACTTTAAATCATATTTATGGTATTCGAAACGTATAAATGTCTTATATGTTGTTTCCTGTGCCAACCTTGTATTGCATGTGACATCTTTATATAATATACGAATTTAAAAAAGAAAACAATATCATCCACAAATAAAGGTATATATACCCATTGTCTATAGTTAATCGTTTTCGATGAACTTTGGCGCCGGTACTACGGTGGACATAAGAAATTCTAGGGGGCGGGCTAGGTCGGGTATGTTTTACTGAAGTTGATGTGTATCTTTGACCAAATTGAGCAAGCGAAGGGAGCAAAAACATTTTTAGCATATTTCTCCAGTTTTTAGCTCACCTGAGCACAACGTGCTCATGGTGAGCTTTTAGGATCGTCTTTTGTCTGTCGTGCGTTGTCCGTCATGCATCGTGCATCGTGTGTCAACATTTTTGTTCAAAGAACATCTGCTCCTAAACCGCTGAACAAATTTTCACCAAACTGATCCTTGGGTGACCCTTTTTCAAAATTGTTCAAATCGTTCCAGTCGGCTGCATATGAAGGTCACAAGAGCTAAAAATATATTTAAAAACTGAAAACTTTAAAAATCTTCTTCTCTGAAAGCACAAGGCTGAGAGCTTTCATATTTGATCTGTGACATCCTCTAGTGGTCCTCTACAAACGTTGTTCAAAAGCCCCTGGGGTCAAAACTGGCCACATGGTTTATATAGACTTAAATAGCAAAATGACTTTAAAAATCTTCTTCTCTGAAACTGTAAGGCCTAGAGGTTTCATATTTGGTATGTAACATTATATAGTGGTCCTCTACAAAGATTGTTCAAATGATGCCCCTGGGGTCAAAACTGGCCAAACCCTGGGGGTCACATGGTTTATATAGTAGTGTTTAATCTAGACAGACAGAGGGGCATGGTGCTTGACTTGGAACAGGGGCATTTTGTGCGTGGCGACACTGTTAAAAAGGGCACATTAGGTTAAAAATAGTATTTTTTCTGAAGTATTGCTGACTGATTTATTGTATCTGTTTGATGATTTTTTAAGTCAAATTAGATCTACCAGTATTACCAAATTTTTACTTTCCTATTATATTTATAGCTTATTCTTATTATTAAGTTATATTATTGCAAAGATCAGAAAAAATATTTATTTTCAATGAGCAATCAAACATAACAACTTTTTAATAAAACTATTTATGGGCAAGTTAAAATCGTGCTTATTAATGGTATATACTTATAGCCTGGTATTATTTTTATTTTTCATATTTTTTATTGTAGTAGATATTTTTATTTTCACCATTATGGTTTATGTTGTTGCTGTTGATGATGTCAGTGCTACTATTATTTTGATTAATATTGAAAAGCTAAAGTCAAGATTAAAAATTTAGAAACAAACACTGAAATTCGGATTAAAATGATATATCCAAATATATTTGTCCGAAATTATAGCTATGTTTGCAATTCGATTTTTGTTTATTATTGTAGGAAATATATGTGTTTTGTCATACTTTAAGATTAAAGACCACATGGAGTCTACATTTATATGCATTCTGCCATGTATTATCACGTTTATCATAAAAAATTACGAAACGAAAACATGTTAGAAATTTCATATGAAAACGAGGCTGTTAAAAGCAGACCATTTACGCTCATTTAACAAATAAACTCAGCATGTTTTTATTGTATCTGGACACAAACTCTTAATCTGACTGCCCCTACAGCTAATCTTATCAGTTGGTCACAGATTAATTAATATACCATAACATGCCATCACAAAGGGCCCTCATTTTAGGCAATACAATCGATAGATAAAAAGGCGCGAGGCGCTAATTGCCTTTGAAAAGGGCAGGGTGGCGGATCAATAAAGGGGCGTGGCGCGGCGCCGTGCTGATTAGGTCTGGATAAAACACTAATATAGACTTAATAGCAAAATGACTTTAAAAATCTTCTGCTCTGAAACCGCAAGGCCCAGAGGTTTTATATTTGGTATGTGACATTGTATAGTGGTCCTCTACAAAGATTATTCAAATGATGCCCCTGGGCTCAAAGCTGGCCACACCCTGGGGCTCACATGTGCTTAGTGTTATACAAACAAAAGTGTAAACAATTTATATTGATTGTACCACCATTTTCATCATAAAATGCCTATGTTTACACTTTCTTTTTGTATGTGCACGCATTCAGCCCAATTCTCTTTCATGCAGACATGATCACCCACATTTCTTAGCCATGAAGTTGGATCGGTGATATTGCTGGTTTTTCCGTTGGTTTGATATTATGCTATTAGTACATATGAGACATGTCGTGGGAAACCCGGGCTTAATACATGTGCATAAAGTGTCATCTTGGCTAATCTGGGATTACACTTTCCTCTTTTATGGTATTTTCTGTTTTGATGAAGTCTCTTCTAACATAAATCCAATGTAATTGGAAATTGCTATCCTTGATTAACCTGTGTGGACTGCACAGGCTGATGGGGGACAACACTTTACGCACGCGTATTAGGCCTGGTTTTCCCACGATACGCCTCATATATTCTAAATGGCACGGGGTGTGCATTTTCAGTGCCATGCACCATTGTACTCATTTCTTGGTGTACTAGTATTCTTATTGTTCTGGTTGTGTTTGCACATGTATATTTTATTAATATTTTAATAATATAATGTTGTTCCTAGTATTTTGTTCAATCAGTATTTATTGATTTTAAAAACAATGTCCTTTGAAGTCATAATTAAGTTTTCATATTTAATGCCACGTTTTGTGGAAATATGGTTCTTTTTCGTGGCTAAAATACCCTTAACTGGTGCAGACATTGGGTATTGGGTTGCTTATTAAATACAATATGTTTTTAAATTTAATGTTTAGTTTACAGTTCATTAGTGTATCTTTTCCTTGGCATAGCAACGATGTTTATTGCTTTAACATACAAATATGCCACATTCTATGGGCAATAAAATTAACAGTGTTTTGTAATTTATACAGACGCTAATGTATGCTCATTATAAAATATGTTACAATTTACAGTACTATTTCTTGCCGTAAATATTGCCTATTTATGAAGGTAAATTTTCTTTAAATCTTTTTGTTGTTCTATGATTTTTGTAGTTGATTCCTGGCTAAATGGTGACAACAACAACAACAAAGACACATCCTCTGTCGACTCGGATGAAAATATTTATGATGGACGTTCAAGCCCACACAAGGCAGTCAAGCGGTCAAACAATGCCTTGAATCGAGGAATAAGTGAAAAAACTATAGACAGCTTTGATAACGCCTACAACCGAAAACAGATGAGCTTTTCGATGAACCCCTCACAAATTGCAAACGAAGATGATTTCTTTGACGCATGACCATAACTTGTTTTAGTTACTCTGAATATGCAAAACAGGTTTGTATTGCTTAGATTTCAAGAAAGTTTATAAGCATAGATCAAGTATTAATGTATATCTAAGAACTTGACTTTAAGGTAGTGCTTTCAAAATTAATCGTTTAAAGTTTGTTGTAAAGCAACCCAGACGTACAGATACATGTAAGATAACATATTTTTTATAAAATAGGAAACTAAGCAAAATGTATGCCAATACTGTATTATGTGAAGTTAGAATAAGACATCAAACATAAAATGGACATGATCTTTGTTCTTTTTTCACGTAAAACTGAGCATTTCATGTTGTTTATGTATGTTTATTATATTCAGTCAATACTTTGGGTATAATGAGCATTTTTCCATGACTTTTTCATTAAAACTTATTATGTCTTTGATCATTTTTACTGTATTTATAAACTGTGTTCATGCACGCATGGACACAGTTAAATTTTGTGTGAAAATTTTGTAAACGCATACAAGTACACAGTTTTGTGGTAAAATCAATTTTACTGATGTAGTTATATATACAGGTGTCTATTGCACTCATTACTCTGCACAATTTTTATATTACAAATGTCAAACTGCATATAAAACATTGCATGTGCGTAGTGTCATCCCGGATTAGCCAGTGCGGACTGCACAGGCTAATCCGGGACGACACTTTATGCACATGCATTAAGAAAACCGTTTATCCTATATTTGACGTCTAATTCCAACTTCACATTATAGTGTGTTGTGCCTAAATTGTGTACCACAGAGATATTAATGGAAGAATATTTTCGTAAAAGTATCTGGATTAAAATAGGAAAATGATAGTTTCAAGCTTTTTTTTTCTTCAGAATTCGTATTTTTTAGTTTATAATTTGTAGGATCAAAAATGTGCCTGAATTGCCTTATATTAAGACCTTATGTTGACGGGCACTAAGATTTAAGAGTTTCATGTCTGACCAGTGAACATCGATTGTAAAATAATTGCTCGCTTTCGATTGGTGGATGAGATTTATTTAATATAAACACTGTACACACACTAAATTAATGTTTAACAAAGTTCATCCAAAACATTTAGCAACTGGTGTTTTGCAACCATACAAGAAACATTTTGAAGGTTAGTTGTTGTTGTTTTCATAATGGTGTACAGTCATATAACTTTGCCACATCACCCACAACTATGCCGGTATACTCTCATTAACGATTCGTGTCACAAGTACGGAGCTCTTGACAGTTTTGTATTTTTATACTTCATGAAAGTTTTAATAATACTGAATTAACATTAAGTGATTATTGCAGATTTTTTGTAAACCTTACAAAACTCTGTGTCTTGTTTGTTACAAGTTTAATGTTTTTGTTCTTTATTAATGAAACACATTTACCTACGGGGTGTAATTTTATAAATGAAAAGAAAAGAATGGTTATCTAAAGAAGGTCAGTCATGGCATTAAAATGTGTTCAATGTACATGAGTGTCAATCAGTAGAAATAATTATGTAGAATCTGACACAGGTTTTCATTTCCGTGCTGCAAAAGGTGAACAAGTTTCTTCAATTCTGGACAGCTTTTCAAAGACAGGTTGAATAGTAATTATATGAAATGAAAATAAGTGTCAGAATAATAGTATCACATGTATTGATAATTAAAAAGCATTTTCAAAACAAAAACACTCACACATATATTCCAGAGGGGAATCAGAAAAAAGTTTTCTTTCAAATGCTGAAAACTGTTAAGAAGTTTCATATAAATACAGTAACTGTATTTACTGTATTTTAGGATGAAATTTGTTAAAGCTAAACATATGTTACAAAAGGAAAAAAAAATTAAATGTCATGTGATAATAGTAGCGCATGTAGTGTTAGAAGTATATGTTTACTAGTAATCGTAGATTTTCTAATATAATTAGGCGATGCAACTGTTCATAATGAATCTATCATTAGAAGAGTATACATGCAGTAATGCACAGATATTGCAATGTGATTAAACAACAACCTTTTGGAAGTTAAAAAACTTAAACCTCAGCCAAATGGCTTGTGTAAGGCTTTATTTCACACGAGACAAACACTATTTTACTTCTACACCCAAATGGTTGAAACGGGTATTAATACGATAAGAAACGTTAACTTTCATCTCAATCATTTGTGCCCATGAAGATTATATCTTTTAATAATAAGTTAGATTGTATTATTTATTTAAATTGGAGCTGCTGTTATAAAATGTGTACACTGATATAGTATTATGTGTACCATATATTCACAATGCACTTGATGTTGTGTCAGAATTAATTTTCATTTAATATTGTTAAATGTAAAACATTGGTACATGTATTTTAGAAAATTACTCATTTGTTGCTTTACCTAAGGTTTTATTTCTCTGTTTTAGATAAATAAATATGAATCATTTATATTTTTCTTGATAGTATAATATTTAACTTTTTAATATTTCTTTATTTCTTAATTATTTTATGACATAATTATGACATTTTGATATTTGTCAATAACTGGTCTTATTTGACCCGATCATGGTTATGGTAACTTTAATAGGATGAGATCTTGATGCTAATTAATGTACAGTTTGTAAATTATTAAGCTTGAGCATGGTGTTTTGAGGTAGAAGACTGTTCTTGCCATTTCCTGATCAGTGTTCATCTACTGCAGTATTTTAATAATCTTTGTATGGTAGTACTCCTGTTGAATGTTATACTACCGACCAATATACAATTTGCATTTGCGTATTACAAATAGTTACATTATTTATACTAACTACAGTAATAGGTTTTAACTAATAAAAGCGGTTGATCTTCTTGCCAAGTTCAGTTTATAGCTTATTTATAAAGCTGGTATGCGATTTTACTCAGCTTTTTAAAAATGTTAGTCTTGTGAAAATATTGCAGTGCAGAGTTTTATATACAAACTTGATAGTTTCATAAACATCTTGAGAGACAAATTGTCCATTGAAAGCCAAAAGAGTAAATCAACATATGTGCAAAGAAAGCTGATAGGCCCTTTTGGCTTTCAATGGACGAAATAATGTCAATATAAAACTAGTATATACAATTTAAAAAATTAAACGAGACTTACCTTGGTCAAGTCGATGTTTGATCTTAATTCTTCGAGTGAAGAATTGAGTGAGGGCTTATGCATACATGTAACAGTAATTATGTCACACAACTCTTGGCTTTTATTGGCATAAATGAACCAAATACATGTATAAATAAGCACCAATTTCATTTTATTTCTGTGTATTCCAAACATACTTATTTTGGGGGTGGGGGGTGGGGCTTTCATGCTGAATCATGAATCACATGAAGTGTTGCTGGTGTATTTGAAGTGTAATATCAGGAGTCCTTGCATCTTTACAGGTAGAATACTGAGTAATCTGTGTTTTCTTGAAAATATGTAATGAATAATAAAAAAATATTAATTAATAAAATGAATACACTGTTTATAAGAATTTAATGTTGCTAAGCAGTGTTGTTTTGGATTAACTCAGTTAACACCATCAATTCAAGTTGATTATTTTCATTGCAGTATTTTATTTTCACAACATTCTGTTCTCGCATACATTTGAGAATTGGATCTACACTTGTTCAGCAGTATTAAAATAATGTTGTGTCTAAATTATTAAAATATAGCAGGGTATTGTACTAAAAATATATATTTGATTACATTGTACTTTTTTTTCATGTCGTGGTGGAAAAAAAACAGTACATCAGCATATACCAAAAATATTGTGAACGAAACGTCGTTGCTCAACAATGTTAACTTAATTCAACCTCTTAAGTTTAATATATAAAGCATCCAACTGGCTATGCAAACTGCTTTTAAAACTGGACTGCTGTTAATGACATGAAAATAACCATTGCAATACATTGTCTACCATTTTGTTCTTCAGATTTATACATTTATAGTGTTGTAGGACAACTGGTCTTAATGCATGTGCGTAAAGTGTCGTCCCGTATTAGCCTGTGCAGTCTGCACAGGCAAATCCAGGACGGCACTTTCAACTTTTATGGTATTTTCTGTTTCAAAAGTGTCGTCCCGGATTAACCTGTGCAGTCCGCACAGGCTAATCCAGGACGGCACTTTCCGGCTTTAGGGTATTTTCTGTTTCAAGGAAGTCTCTTCTAAACATAAATCCAATGTAGGCAGGAAGTGCCGTCCTGGATTAGCCTGTGCGGACTGCACAGGCTAATCCGGGATGACACTTTACGCACATGCATTAAGTCCGGTTTTCCCACGATGCGCCTCATTTATAGTGTTGTTTTTTTTACCAGAGTTTATAAATGTTAATTTTATTATTTTGGCTCGATGTTTATTGTTTTTGTACTTCTCAGTGTTGTCTTTTCTAAACTTTCATACTTTTAGGGTAATGCATCGCATTATCGAAATAAGTACATGTATAATAAATATAATATATACGATTTGTTTGTTTCACACAGTATCTCCGACAGTACCATTGTAAAGTATTGCTATAAAATAAAACACTGAAATACATGCCTTCTAGTTCTTATGTCTTATCCCCCACCTCCACTCCCTGATATTCCAGCTGGGACCACATATCCCACCCCCACTCCCTGATATTCCAGCTCGGACCACATATCTCACCCCCACTCCCTGATATTCCAGCTCGGACCACATATCCCACCCCCACTCCCTGATATTCCAGCTGGGACCACATATCCCACCCCCACTCCCTGATATTCCAGCTGGGACCACATTCCCACCCCCACTCCGATATTCCAGCTCAGACCACATATCCCACCCCCACTCCCTGATATTCCAGCTCGGACCACATATCCCACCCCCACTCCCCGATATTCCAGCTCGGACCACATATCCCACAGAGTTACAAGTTAGATAACTCCATTAAGATTGAAGGACTTAACAGAATAATGTACCATATGATATTAAAGGGGCTTATTCAGTTTTTTTGTATTTTTGAAAATGCTATCTGAAGTGATACATGCGTTTTCAAGCAAATCGCGCAGAAAAGATTACAAAGCATTTAATTGTATCGTATCCATCTACATTTGTTTATTCATAGTTCATATCCATAGTTCTTTATATATGTTGTACTTTTCTTATTGAAATGCAACAAAACTTCAGTCTCTTCATAGGTCTCTAACATCTATGGTGAATGTTTGTTCATCCACTTGGATGGTCAGTTTGGCACGTGTGGATATGCATGATATTGGTAGTTCTGAATTTTTAACTCACCTCAGCTATTTACCAATTACGACGAGATTTGATTGACGATGCATTTAGCCATTCAGAAAGCAATGACTTCATTTATTTGATGAAGATGTCTTGTAAAAACATTCATATTCTGTAAACGGTGTTTGTCTGACTGAATCTTATGTAGGCGGGGTTATAAATCACATAGCATATCATCAATTGGTCTAGGGACCTCTCCTGCGTTGCCTGTACGCAGTCAACAACTTTCTCATTCTCACGATACCGACCACTTTTTATCCAATCTTGATCTAACTTGCAGTTAGTCTATGACCATAAAATCTCGTATGGGATCGTTATATTGGGCCAGATCACACTAGGGTATCAGTAATAATACTGAAGCCCTTCCCCCAGGCAGGTGTGGATGTACAAAACATGGCTTACGAATTAATTTTGAAAAAGGCAGCTATGTAAATGTGATCTTCGAAGTACCATTTCTAAGCAATATAATTATGCCAATCTTGGCTCGCAAGTGGTCAAGCTGTGCAAACATTTCTGTCCTAGGACTGAATGGTGACACTATCTTTGTGCATTTCAATACATTGAATTTCAGCTATTTTGCTATTTGCAAAAGGTGTACGATTAAGGACTAGTTCATAACAGTTCCCTAGAGATGTTTTTATTCTAAACCAAACTTCCCATTCTTCTTACTTAACCATGAATGCATGTTTTGTGGGTTGTTTTGGTATGGACATATCCAGTTTACATGATTCCACATTTCGCAACGCCTTCCATAAACTTTGTACTATACAAAATTTCATAGCAAAATCTGAATGTTCATATCATCAAAATTATACAGTATTGAACTATTCAACCTAAATGGTCAGCAAGTGCATTGCACTTCACCCATCAATATACTTTTGTTCTTATAAACGCAGCATACAATCACAGAAAAAAAGAACAGGAATGTTTTCTTTAACGATTTTATTTTATCATAGAAGAAAACATTCAAACACATTTTGATGAAACTGAAGTATTGATACTACAGAAACGACCAAAACACACAATTTGAAATCATTCTTCAAGACATCTTTTTTTAATTGGAAGCAAAATAATCGCCTTTATATGTATAAAAAAATCACAGATTGAACAGAACAAAACTAACCGATACTGAAACTGTCGTGACAAAATGATGTGAAGTTCTGGGTCACAAAGTACTGAATGTGATCGCTTAAACACCCAACAGTCATATGCACTGTTTGTGAATATTATGCCAGGTAATGATGACATTTCCAAATAATTTGTTAAACAAATTCAACATATCAGGAACATAAGAGCCACATGATGGTATGAACAACTGATAAAAGCTTGACAAAAATGCTTTGAACAACAACAATGCTTGTGGATGGCTTGTGGATGCCTTTTCTAGTCTTTGATGGGGGACTGATGTATTTAATCCACTTCCTCCATGCGTGAAGCGTCGTCCTCCTCTCCTTCCAGTGGTGGCATGTCTTCAGCTTTGGCATCTGCGGTATCACTTGGGGCGGCTACATCTTCTTCATCAATGCCTGCAGCCAACATTTTAATACAGTATTTAAATGTTACTTTATATGCAATAGAAACGTTTGGCACTACTAAAAAAAGTACTGTAATATAAACAGGAAATATTGTTATTGAGAGATCGTCAGTGAACTTATAATCAGGCCTACTCAGGTCAACATTTACATCATAGTCTATACAAATGTTGCTTCAACACATCTGTTCTATAATAAAACCCTGACTTTCCGAATGGCTTAATGCATTGTCAATAAAAAATTCATCTATCAATTTAGTTACAACATGCCTTTTTTTATTACCCGGTAACTATGAAAAGGTTAAAGATATGTTGCTCTATTTTTCTACATACCAAGACCCAGCTTGATCATTCTGTGGATTCTGTTGGCGTGTAAGGTCGGGTCTTCAAGGGAGAAGCCTGATGCCAGGAGTGCGGTCTCAAACATAAGCAGGACAAGATCCTTGACTGCCTTGTCGTTCTTGTCTGCAGCCACCTTGTCCTTGAGTGCCTTGATGATGGAGTGGTCTGGGTTGACCTCCAGGTGTTTCTTTGCGGCCATGTAGCCCATCGTGCTGGAGTCCCTCAGGGCCTGGGCTTTCATGATCCTCTCCATGTTTGCAGACCAGCCGTACTGACTAGTGACAATGCAGCAGGGAGAGTTCACAAGACGGTTAGAGACGGTCACCTGGAAAACAAATACCAGAACTGATTAAATCTCAATTTCCAACAATTGGAAAACACATCAATTTTTCACACACACACAAAATACTAATGGAAAACTTTGAGAGTTTCAAGTAACTTAAAATTCAGATTACATTACTTTGTACATGATCACTGAAAAGCAAGACTTGCGCAGTCATTAGCCAAATTAACACACGGCAGCTTAGACATTTGAATATTTAGCTGAAGAAAATTCAGTTTTGCGACAACACTTTCTTTACAACTACAATTATGTCAATATACTGCACACTAGGTTAAACAAAATTTTCAGCAGGGGAATCGCATAAGTGTTGATTCATGTCGCTCACCTTCTCAACTTTCTTGTCCAGGATTTCCTTCATGACCTTGCACAGTCCCTCAAACTCTGCCTTCTGTTCCTCGCGCTTCTTTTTCTCCGCCTCGTCTTCAGGCAGTTCGAGACCCTCCTTTGTTACACAGACCAGGTTCTTGCCGTCGTATTCCTTCAGCTGTTGCACGGAGTACTCATCGATGGGATCCGTCATGTACACAACCTCGAACCCACGCTTGATCACGCGCTCTACGAAGGCAGAGGACTGCACTGTTTCTTTGCTTTCACCTAGAACAAGATAGCAACGGTAAATAGAAAACTATTTTAAACAATAATTTTTAACTCATTAAAACATGACAGCAAGATCAAAGACATTTTTCATCTCACTGAACACTGAAATTTCATATCTGGTCAAAAGCATTTGCCAAATGTCTAAATATTGTAATATTTATTTAAATGTTAGTAAAGCAAGTAGTTTCTCTTGAAACAATGTTCAAAGAACATAATTACTACCAGAGAACCTAAGGAGAACCCACTTTCAAACGATTAGCTACATATTGTTACAAAATGTAACAAATCAATTGAACAAAAATCTTCATTAAACTATGTAGTCTCCAAAATGACAGTGACTTGCTACAAGTACCAGTCACCAACGCCTGAAGAACTATTACTCTTTCCCTCGATACCAGCACTAAGTACAAATATACACGTGCTGTGCAAAGGGATTGCAACTTGTGCTAGCCTACTTCAGTTTGTTTTCCGTACACACTAAATATTTGTAGCGACCATGATCATACACCACTGTACGATTATCTTGTAGTTTGAGAACTGGGCTAGCATTTATAAAACCAGGTAAAAAATTAAAACCTTCAAATTCTGAAATTTTATAATTGGATTTTCTGTGAAAAAGAATGACAGATTTCGACACAGAAGCTGAAATATAATTCCAAGTTTCTTATTAACGAGTATGTCATGCACATGTTTCATAGTCAAGAATGACTTTAGAATCATTATCAATAATTATATGGCCTTGGCCATATGTTAATACCTGTGATGTAGTAGATGTCTTTCTGGTTCTCCTTCATTCTGGAGACATAGTCTTTCAGGGAGGTGAGGTCATCTCCAGACTGGGATGTGTAGTAGCGGAGGAAAGATGCCAGCTTCTTTCTGTTGGTGGAGTCTTCGTGAATACCGAGCTACAAAAGTACAGATATAAAATTATTTCTACAATGAATTCATTCTATACATAAGTACATAACTAAATTTTCTGAAATTAAACGTTAATATTACTCAAATTTCAATGGGATTACTTTTGATATATATAACTGATTGCACGTCAACAAATTGTAGTGTCAAGTTTTATTTTTAAAGATAAAAGATGCAGGCATGTTGTAGATTTTGCCAATGGAAACATTTCTCCCTTTATAAATACATTAAATACTTGCCTTCAGGTTCTTTGCAAACTGTTCATAGAACTTTTTGTAATTGTCTTTATCTTCACAGATATCATCAAAGAGCTCCAAACACTTCTTCACAAGATTTTTACGAATGACTTTCAAGATTTTGCTCTGCTGCAGCATTTCTCTTGAAATGTTGAGTGGCAAATCTTCACTGTCCACGACACCCTTGATGAAATTCAGGTACTCTGGGATTAGTTCCTCACAATTGTCCATGATAAACACTCTTCTCACATACAATTTAATATTGTTCTTTTTTTTCTTGTTCTCGAACATGTCAAAAGGAGCTCTCTTTGGCGCGAACAGCAATGCACGGAACTCCAGCTGTCCTTCAACTGAGAAATGCTGCAAAAACAAAATAACTGTGTGGAAAAAGGTTTACCAGAATTATTGAATACCATGGCAAAACAGCTGGGTTCAACAAAGCGGTTGAATTTAGTCCCTAATATGACAGTGTCTGAAAATCATACCAGACACCAACGCCTAGAGAACAAATATTATTTCCCTTGATACCAGCACAGAGTAAAAAATATACACATGCTGTGCAGAGAGAGTAATCTTGTATATAAAATTTCAATTTAGCTTGTTTCTGTCACATAAAGGATGTAGTCCCTAATATGACAGTGACTGGCAATCGTACCACACACCAACGCCTAGAGAACAATTATTCTTTCCCATGATACCAACACAGAGTACAAAATATACACATGCTGTGCAGAGGGAGTACATGTACTCTTATTCATAGTTCCCTTTGTTCACTACACAAATTAGCTTGTAGTTTTGTAACAGATTATAGATGATCTGATCATGTAGTCCCTAATATGACAGTGACTGGCAATCATACCACACACCAACGCCTAGAGAACAATTATTCTTTCCCTTGATACCAACACTGAGTACAAAATATACACATGCTGTGCAGAGGGAATACATGTACTCTTATTCATAGTTCCCTTTGTTCACTACACAAATTAGCTTGTATTTTTGTAACAGATTATAGATGATCTGATCATGTAGTCCCCAATATGACAGTGACTGGCAATCATACCACACACCAACGCCTAGAGAACAATTATTCTTTCCCTTGATACCAGCACAGGGTACATAATATACACATGCTGTGCAGAGGGAGTACTTCTTTTAACAATTTTTTAGCTCAAACTACACAAACAGTATTTTTGTCATATATTAAGGTGATGAACAGTGATTTTTGCTGTTGTGACTAGCCATTGTGCTTGCAACAACCCATTACAGATCAGCTGGTTCCCGTTCTCGTACACAATGTATAAAACCCTCTACAATCTGTTATGGCAACCAATCTATTAAACCACATTACCAAACCTTTCAGCAGTTACTTCCCCTAGCAGCAACTTGATTTGAGCAATGGCCAGAACCAGTCAAATCTCGGTACAGAGGTTGACGTTTGGGTAAAATGAAAGTTAAATACCGATACATATTACATCTTTTGGGATTATTTTTTTTCTAAAGATTTCAAAATTTTTAAAATTAAATATTGGGTAAATTTAGTAGGTAACTGAAGATTGGAAATCATTGTTTTCTGGTACCAAACTTACAGAGGATAAACGCTGATAATGAATGTAGTCCCTAATATGACGGTGACTGGCAATTTTACCACACACCAACGCCTAGAGAACAATTACTCTTTCCCTTGATACCAGCACCGAGTACAAAATATAAACATGCTGTGCAAAGGGAGTACTTCTTTTACTAATTTCACTTAAAAGATACACATGCTTTAAACTGTTTTTGTGATGTATTATTGACACACGGAGGCCATTTATAAATATAAATGCCCTACAACATTAACAACTATTATGAAAGGTTATGGATCTTTAAGCTGCATACCTTGACTGCGAGATGGTCCTCCCAGTCGTTGGTGAGGGACTTGTAGAACTCTCCGTACTCCTCCTTGGTGATGTCGTCCGGGTTTCTCGTCCACAGGGGCTTCGTCTTGTTAAGCTCCTCGTCTTCATTGTACTTCTCCTTGATCTTTTTCTTTTTCTTCTTGTCCTTCTCTTTGTCATCATCTTCGTCCTCTTCCAGATCCTCTACTTTGGGCTTATCATCTTCAGACTGATAAAAAGGCCAATACACAAACAATGAAAACTATTTTATTTAACATCAACCCAAACTAAAAGCTTTTCGTCATAAATTCAACACCTAGGGAAAGATCAAGAGCCAAATGGCAGAGTGCTGCACCCTGCTCCATTTTGGTTTCCCCCTCTAGGCTTGATAACATAGACATATTAAATATGTTTTGAAATTTAATATATTTAGCGAATATTCTGTAACAAATAACTGGAGTATACTTAAAAACCTTAATTGGAAGCATTAGAATCTTAAAAACCTCGAGTTTAGTAAATTGTTAGATAATATCAAACTGGTCCGGCTTTCCAACCTACTCCATATTAGCAGCACCATGTACCTTTTTTGATCCTATATCTTTCCCTAAACACACCAACTAGGAACTACTCTGATGAAAATGTGTTCAATGAACAATGAATTCTTTAACATACAACATTACACCAAGGTTGCTATTCTTCTGGGAATTGTCATGATCTCGTACTCCACCACAAATCACTAGACATCATTTATGTTCGTACATGTACAAGATACGGTCCATTAGTAGTTTAAATTATTTCATACCTTTTCCTCTCCCTCCTTGTCTTCCTTCTTCTCCTCCTCTTCCTCATCATCGGAGACTTCCTTGTCCCTCTCCTTCTCACAGACCAGCTTGATTGGGTAGCCAATGAACTGACTGTGCTTCTTCACCACCTCCTTGATGCGTTTCTCCTCGAGGTACTCTGCCTGGTCCTCCTTGATGGTCAAGATGACCATCGTGCCTCGCTCAATGGGAGCTTCTGCAAGGTGAATACAAACACTTTAAACAAATTTGATACAATTTAGGCAGGTCTTTAAATTTTAGGAACACAAACAAATTAAACTGCATTAACAAGGCTCTATTAATTTTGAGACAATGCACTAGTATTAAATGCACAATTTTCAAATTGTAAAACTATGTGGAAAAAAATTATTTACTCCCTTGATTTCCCACATAATTTTGCAAAAAACACACCCTATGTGCAAAAATTAATAGTGCAAGATTTGTACATTATTTTCATCATCTTACCATGATTAGGGCAAATTGTGAATGAACCACCCGCAGACGACTCCCATGTGTAGACTTCATCATCATTGTGCTTTGAGATGACCGTAACCTTATCGGCCACAAGGTATGAGGAGTAGAAACCCACACCAAACTGACCAATCATGGAAATGTCGGCACCTGCTTGCAGAGCCTCCATGAAGGCCTTTGTTCCGGACTTGGCAATAGTACCCAGGTTGTTGACAAGGTCTGCCTTGGTCATGCCAATACCAGTGTCCATAAGGGTCAGTCTTCCTCTCTCGCGATCCGGAATGATTTTAATGTAAAGATCCTTGCCGGTATCAAGTTTGGATGGATCTGTCAAGCTTTCATATCTGATCTTGTCAAGGGCATCTGAGGCGTTTGAAATCAATTCTCTGAGGAAGACTTCTTTGTTGGAGTAGAATGTGTTGATGATCAAGCTCATCAGCTGAGCAATCTCAGCCTGGAATGCGAAGGTCTCCGCCTCAGTTTCCTCCATGTTCTGTTGTTCAGGCATCTGGAATCAGAAACAGGTGACTGATAAATTGATGTACCTAGAAACAGAAGCCCGAAAAATAGCTATTATTCCTGTTAAAATTAAATAAGAACAGTTCACATAATTTATACATTAACAATTTCCGCCAATAGAGTCTACACTCTGAAGTTCGAAAAACAACGCCTGATCTGAACTTGACATTGAGAAATTTATGTGAATAATTATCGCGAACACACGTTTTTTTCTGAATATATAATACATATACCGACTGCTATTGCTAAGAAAATAAAAAGCAATCCTGATCTACTTTAAAACAAATCAAAGCACTGGTTATTTATTAAAAATAATTAAAATAATTTAGATGTTAACTCATGTTTTTTTTCCCCATCTAATACACTCTCATGGCATGCCATGTGCGAACAGTCTCAACAGACAAGATTAATCATGCTCATTTTCTAAGCAAATCCGAAGTCACATGTTCCACAATAAAATCATTTCAACGAAATATAAACAAATACGTTACATAAAAACGCAATAATTAATTAACTTATACATTGTTATATCAATTTATAACTGCATACCTTTGTTCAGTTTATAATGTTCAAAGTTTCAAGAAAATTCGGTTCTGTTCAACCTGAATGCGGCTTAGCAATGAAACACGCCGGTTGGAAAGGGATAGAACGCTCGCGGCGTAGGAAAATATCGTCATCAACAAAAATAGCAAATCAGTATTCAAACTGACACATTTGTTCAAACAAAACTATACGCAAATCTTCATACAAAATTTAGGCTTTATAACGTTTTTTCTTTAATGTTTATTACAAATGCTCGATATAGAGCTTCGTGTACTATTTAGCGGAAATACAGTTCTCGGGTTTATATAAAGCAGTAAACGGGTTGTTCTGGACGTTTCGCCGGATATGACATCATCATCTGGAACGTTCTACAGTTTGGTTTTTCCAATAAATTACACTAAATCGAAGCGAAAGTAGCGAACAAGGAAGTGGTGCGTGTTTTCGAGAAATTGGTCCATATTGCGCAGAAAGACATGATAAATTTAGTCAATTTATGTAAATATGTTTAAATAAAAAGTAAATATTCCTAATTGTATAGCGTAAGAAATCACTTAAACATAAAGGATAATAATGTTTTGTTATTTAATAAAATGTTTTGTCAAACTATTATATATAGCGATAACAAAGCTTTGTTTTTTCAGCCAGTCCATATCTGTCACCATAGTAAACCATACATTTTTATCACATCGCTGAAAATTTACTACGGTCATTGTTATGATGGAATTAAAGACATTAAAGTTGAAATGTTTATATATTAGTAATAAAATTGAAAATCATGAGCGTTTTGTTGATCATTTTCACTATTAAATTGCCGATTTTGTTGTGTACTGAACAGAATTTGTGTCTGCCATCTTTGTTTACACGAACGGATCATGTGATTTAAATCTAAATTACTCCTGCCTATTTTTAGCTACAATCATGTATTATACATCATTGGAAAGGTGAAAGAACACGCTTTCTATTGGTCTGAAAATAAATTATGTATATTAATGCATGGAAGAGCAGCAAGGCGCCAAATTAAGGCAATTTTCACTGGCCATTTGTCTGATGAAAACAATATGGTCACTGGAAAGCACAAGTATACCAGCAAAATATAAGCATCCATCCACCATTTAACATCAGTGTCTTACAATTACATCTTAGCGCATTTTTGCGCAATTCATTTAATTCAATGAACTGTCGATCAGGTACTTCGTGTTCTTCCGTCAGTTTCCGATAGCGACCCGTTATCAACCGAATCTGATTTCGTGTCACTCCGCTTAACGTTCGTCATACTGCAAAGAGTGATCTCCCCTGAATGTTATCAGTTTTCGCGAGGTATTGCAGTCTCGCAACTTTGACGTCTTTGTCAATCTTTGTTGTTTGATTGTATATTACAGGTACTGCAAACTATTTACCACATCAAAATAATTATTATTGCCATTAGTGCATGCAAGATGGCTGTTAATATAGTTATGTCACATAAGATTTACGATGTTTAGGTTGCTGGAAGATAGTTAAGATTTACGATGTTTAGGTTGCTGGAAGATAGTGAAACTGAAAGTGAAAGTGGACAACAAATTTGAAAAGACAAATAATCTGTCTCGATTTATAGCAAAGCATTGATCCTCAATCATCACCGTGTACACAACTGAAATGTAAAGCCTGTCGTGTTTATTTTCATTTATAATTGATCAATTTAATCTATACCATATCTTGAATGAGCTGCAAATAAGGTAGCTGGGTGGGAGAGGGGTGAGCCCTCCCTCCCTTGTCATTGCCTTTAAGTGGTCACTGCAGGTTTAATTGAATGACTTCATGTTGTATACTTACAAGGTTTAATATTTTCTTAATATTTAAAGCTTTGTTGTTGTTCTTTTTCTTTAAATCTTAAAACATCCTTACATTGAAAAACAATTCTTACATTGAAAACAATCTTGTAACAGCTTTTATTCTGCATGCTTGATCTTTTAACTTAACTGCAATACTAGTAGCACTTCATAAAATGCTGGTAAGTATTGCATGATTTCCTTTTGCATGTATTAATTTCAGGATTGCTGCAGTTTTTGAAGATATTGTGCTTTGGTTTTTAGTCTTCTGTTCATACAGTACAAACAAGGCAGTGGAGACAGTGGCTTTTGAAGACAGAAATTAACAGTCTTTCTCATGTTAGGTTGTTTCCAAGATGGTCAGCCAAGAAGTCTTTAAAGTTGTGTTGTGGTGCTTTGCATTGCAGTTTTTAATTTTTTTTTCTTTTGCCTAAGATGGCCTATTCAGTATTCAATTTGTTAATGTTTGATGTTACTGTTACTGTTCATATTTGTCGGAAAAGTGTTTCGTATAATATCAAGACCATGTTCTTTTAAAGTATTTTCTGATCAATACTTAAAAAATTTTCAGCATTTAAATTATGTTAATTGTTGTATTCAAGGTATGGTTTGAATTCTTTTGAACAAGTGAACAATTAGTATTCCAAAAAGTTCCTAAAGCAAAAGCTGCATTGAAAGACCACCTTTCATCAAGACTGCATGTTGTTTAATACATGTATTTACATTTCTGTGGCCAGTTTTTAATTACTTTGAAGAGTACATGATCTTTTTTGCAGATTTAAAAGGTAAAATATTTTACTTTGTGTTTTGGTCTCCAGAAAGAGTGGTCTTAAAACTGGAGATGATGTCGGATATATGCCTTTAAAGTTAATGAAAACACTGTTCCGAATACTGAAATAAATTAGCATGTTATATGTACTAAGCATGTTAAAGATATATATAATACATATAACTGAGCTTTATAAATATATATAACATCTTTTACTTGCAGTTTGTAAATGCCAAATGTTTTTTTTTACGCAGTACTAGAGACATTGTCTTACCCAGATTCAGTCCAGCATTTGGCTTTCATACTCATTCCATTTTAAATGATTTGTTGTCTTTTATAAGACACCATGTATGTAAGACAGTGAAAATATGTGAAGTATTTACTTAACAAAGCATAAAGTGACATGAAAAGATTACTTTGAACCTGTTTAACTGCCAGAAATTATTGCCAGGTGTATTATTGACAGAATTTACATATTTGACAGAAGGAAATGTGGGGGGTTACCTTCTTCTGATACACATAACTTTGTTATTTTTCAAGATACAGTAATTTCAATTGCAGTTTTGTTTTTCTGAAAGAATAACCTTTAAAATGGTGTATAATTTTGTAGGTTTTGCTAAAATAAAAAAAATCGTCTGTTATCGCTATTATATACAATGCGAGTGAACAAAAGTTATCACGTGACCACGAATGCGAACGACCACAGCTTTCTTGACAGAATAACGTCAAGTCAGAAGGTATTTATTGATGTTTGGTCCTTTTGATCTCTTGAAATTAAAAAACAGGACTGGTGCACCGAAGGCACCAATATTTCCACTTTCTATCGGTATATTGTTTGTGTTCCTAGGTACTGTACTTTCTGAGAACATTTAAAGACAAATTTCGAATCGACGATGCAGACGACCACACATGCTTTTAAAATATGGGTGTTTTTTTTAAATAAAATGTCGATTTGCAAGTGATTTATTATAGAAAAAATGCCTAAATAGCTTAAAAATGCCAATTTTGAGACAATCTGAGTTGCAAAATTATTCTAGAAATTGTTTAGAATATGTAATGACAAACTTTTGAAATATGCGAACGACCACACTCTGAAATTTTGTGCGAACGAACACACATTTTTTATACCTAAAAATGAAAAAAATATATATATATGTTTCAGATGGAGCATTTCAATCCACAAATATGCCAATATTGTGGCAATGTCGTGGCGAATAAGTCAACACTGCGCCAGCATGAAACCAACCATTAAGGGACAGGGAAGGGCTACACTTGCTGTAACAAAGTTTATCAGAGCAGGGCAAATCTGAATAGACACAGGTATATGTATTCCAAACGATTTTGTATGTTGATTATTTTCGCAAAAAGAAAAACGTTATTGATTTCTGATTATTCTGAAACGAATAATTTTTATTTAATAGTTTATTTGTAGTGTGATGTAAATGACCATACAGTCAATATGCTACTGAAAACTGGAAAATATGCCTATATATTTCGATGCTAATCAAAGACAAATTTAGCTGAATAAATAAACATTTTAACTTTTCAGTGGCTGGTTCTTCAAATCTACTTTTTTTTTAAATAAGCTAAACATTGAATTAAACTAACATTATGACTGTTGCAGTTGATCTGAATATTATATATAAATATAAATAGTAGCGTATAAAGAATATTTAACATTTCCACTACATATAATTAACTCTTCTGTTAGAGGTCATGTACATGGTGAAGAGAAGCTGTTCATTTGTACCTAGTGCAGTAAGTGCTTCCCTACCAATGCAAAGCACATGCGGTGGGAAAATGGAAAAAAAATTGCGTGTGACGTATGTGGGTTAGCGTTTGCAGAGAAGGCCAATTTAAAGTCACAGCTAGACATGCATAAGGGTGAGCTAAACTTGAAATGCCCTTAATGTGACAAAGTATTTCGGTCCCGGAGTAGCCTTTCCCATCATAATAAAGTTCATGACACAAAACAATCTCACTAAAGTGAACAATTGTGAACTTGTTATATACATGGATATTGTGATATCAAGAAGTGCCGAGTAATACATTGGAGTAACAAACGCGTTCGCGGTTTAATTTTTTTTACAAATTGAACTCGCTTTGAAATTATCATTTTATGTTTTGTTGTTTCGTTAACTGCCCAACTATTTTGATTATTAAAGTTTCTGATAAACCGTTTAAGGAAAAACAATCTTTTTAATGTTTTGTTTATGCAATATTTTTTCTGGAATTTTGATTTACATGTTCGATAAGTAAACAAGACTATTGTACGTTGTAAACTTTTCAGTAATAGAAAGTCTTGCATATCATATATAGTAATCATTTAAAATTAGAAACATGTCGCGCCATATGAAAACCTGTTAAATACAATCAACGGTTACCTAGACAGTCCTGTTATATGACCTCAAATGTATATCAATTGTTGATTATAATTAAAATAGTTCAAGAATTTTATATCTGAAAAATGTTTCTTGTCACGAACATGATTTTGAAACAGTATATGAGATTTTGACAATTATAAACACAAATACATTTTAAGAGGACATATCGTTTAGCTTCTCCATATATGCACACATCCTGTAACGATAATGTTATTAATACTAAACTTTACGATTGTTAAGTATATATGACAGTTCTAACTTTCTTTGAATTTAACTTTTCTACCTCTTTTTTAACTTAAAGTATCAATAAATTGAAGATAGTTTTATTTCAAGCTATACCGACTTTGGTAATGCCAGACCCGATCAGGACTTGCATCAGGACGAGACTAAATAATTTTGTTTCATTTTAAATTCATTTGTTTGTATATTATGCATATTTCAAAATGATCTCATGTTGTTTATGAACAAGGAAGTACAGAGATGTTTTACGAATAATTTAAAATAGTTATTTTTGATTATGTTTGTTTGATTTGCTGATGATATTTTTATTAATATGTTATGTGATATTATGTCAAGGGACAAAACAGTTTTGCCTGTTTTAGCACTGTGATCATTGTCTGTGATTAATTATTTTTGTATAATAAACAATGGAAACTTTATTAAAGTTGTTTATTTTACATTGGTCAATATACATGTGATTTGATTAGGAAACAAACAGATACTACTTAACAAATGTTCAGTTATCAATTCTATCATGGTATCATTAAGTTAAACGTATAAAAACACAATTGTTAACAACTAACGAAGTTTTACACATTTCAAGTTTACTTAACATACGATTTTTCATATCAATTATTTTCGAAATAAGCAGATGAATGTGACAATAAAACTTGAAAGCAAACAGAAAAACAAAATGAAATGACGACGGAAACACTATGAAATAAATCAACAAGTACTAGTATTGACTTTTGATCGTTTATTAGTGTTACGTAACCTCAACCAACTTTCAAGTCAACGTATATACGTGTATTTAAGTTTCCGCTTGTACAGACGAAAACTATTTAGTAATTAAAAACTAGCTTATTGTGCGTTTAAAAGCAATGATTGTTCTTAACTTTTATTCCATTTTAAATTCAAATATATGTTAATTAACTTCATTTTGTTATTTGTATTTATGACACTATATCTGTTCGTACATACACACTTTAAATAATGATGATTGAATCAAAAGCTACAAACGGTCGTCATGGTATCATTAAGTCAAACGTATACATTTCAGTTTCACTTGACATATACAATGATGTTTATATAAGTAGACTATTTAAAAAAAAAATAATAATTTTGAACGGATGGCACTGAATATTATACTGTTTCGTTCAAAGTAATACATTCGTCCTGATCCACTTTAAGTATCTCTTCCTAAAAATATTTAATATATATTAAGTTATTTTACGTATATTATTAAATGTTTTGAGAAAAGATCACTCATGTAATATTAAACAAGTAATCAATTTTAACACATGCATGCACTGATATCAAACATGTATGTATTTGCATTTACATCATGGTATATACCACTACATTATTGAACTAAGAGTCATATATTTTTAAGTCCCATTTTTGAGGTTACAAGACTTTATGATTCATTCCTTCTCGCTCTCTTCCATCTAACATCAATCGCGTCTTTATGTATCGAGTTTTGGTCCATACAAACAGTCCCACCTTTCTTCTTTGTTTGACGACGATCAAATATATGGTCCCTGTAAGAATGAAAAGTACAAATGGAAGCATAGATATTTACTAAATAAGCATATAAAGTATGTCAAGATATACTTTACGTAATTAATAATTAATGACGCTTTTTTTTTGCGAAAATAACATAAAATCGTTCGGAATAAATATACCTGTGTCTATTCAGATTTGCCCTGCTTTGATAAACTGTCAGATCAAGTGTAGCCCTTCCCTGTCCCTTTGTGGTTGGTTTCATGCTGGCGCCGTGTTGACTTATTTGCCATTCCCTTGCCATATTTGTGGATTGAAATGCTCCATCTGAAACATAAAAGTATTTTTATTTTGTTTTTTTTACATGTTTAGGTATAAAAAATGCGTGGTCGTTCGCATAAAATTTCAGAGTGTGGTCGTTCGTATATTTCAAAAGTTTGTCATTTATGCAATTTGGACAATGTCTAGAATCATTTTGCAACTCAGATTGTTTCAAATTTGCCATTGTTAAGCTATTTACGCACTTGTTCTATAATAAATCAATTGCAACTCGACGTTTTATAACAAAACACCCATATTTTAAGAGCATGTGTGGTCGTCTACATCGTAGACTCGAAATTTGTCTTTGAATGTTCTCGAAAAGTACAGTACCTAGGAACACAAACAATATACCGATAGAAAGCGGAAACAGTGGTGCATTCGGTGCACCAGTCCTTTTTTTCAATTTCAAATGATTAAAAGAAGAAAACATCAAACAATGAGTTCATCATAGACGGGTTTAACATTTAGTTCGGTAAAAGTTTCTTGACTTTAGGTGCCTATGTGATTTCGTATAAATGATCAGAGAAAAATTTCGAGGCATCCGTAGAACGCAACGGCATTCATGCACGTGCAGCATGTAACACTCAACAAAAACAACTACAGGGAGTTCAGGAAGCAGTGTTCGCACGAATTTGTATTTAAGTATGTAAGAGTTGGCATACAAAACTAGTTCCGAACACAATTATATTTTAACAAATTAACAGGCCCGAGAGAAAGATTAATTTGTATCTTACTTTGAGAGTGCGGAAATTATGTATTTTAATCTATATAACAACAAAAAATTATATTATATTTTTCTACATAAATATAGAAAAGTTTACTACTATACGTAGACACGGCATGTCTAAAATATTGTTAGGAGTGCGCCGGGTACGTACTGGTTTTATTCGTGTCTGCAAACCGCCCGATTCCTTCGACACATCCTTTGTTCAGCAAGTTCAGCAACACTCTTATTTTGCTACATCGTCTTTTTGTTATCACGTTTTGTGTCACTTTAAGTTTTTATTATTACAAAATAGCTTCTACATTAATGCCAATATCATAGATATATTGATAATTGATATTCTAGTTAATTCATCTTCGTTTTTCATACCCAACCAATTATGCGCACGTGCACTTTCATTATCTCCATACGGAAATCAATCATGGTGTCCTCGCGTTGCCATCTGTACCAAACCTGGGATCTCCATTATCTTGGTATTTCTCACCCCGGGTGCGGTGTAGATCAGGGCACTGTGAACTTGCTGATAAGTTTTCCACATCACCCGCCTATTGGTACCAGACATATGAGCTGAGTGAAAATGCTTTCCCGTTCTTATTTCTGTATAACCGACATTAATCACTATATGATCACACATGCATAGCCAATATGTTGTTTGTTTCCTCATTCAGAACGCAAATAAGATTGATATTAAATGTCGGGCAAACTATTACAACATATTTAACTCGAAATTATGTCACACTCTGTTAAAATATTCAGTACTTTGCCTATATTGACCGATATGATTATCTGCGTATTCTGGGATTCAACCCTACTCTCACATACCTAATTATATTTAAAGTATATAATCGTAAAAGCGTAAAAGGCGGATAACTATGAGCTCATCTTTTATCTTCAGCACTGTAGTTATTCCCCGTCCGGCTTCCGTACATCGTAGTACGATATAACGGTGTACATGATCACTGGTGATGATACTGGACAAGATAGCCACGTCATGTACCTGTACTTCAGCCCCAACCGTGTTCACAAAACATGAGGCGTGTCGTGGGAAACCCGCGCTTAATGCAAGTGCGAAGCGTCCGCACCGGCTGATCTGGGACGACACTTTCCGCTTTTATGGTATTTTCTGTTTCAATGTAGTCTCTTCTAAACATAAACCCACTGTAGACGGAGAGTGTCGTCCCGGATTAGCCTGTGCGGACTAATCCGGGACGACTCTTTACGCACATGCATTATGCAATTATAAAACTCCCACCGTCAGGTACCGGGTTGTTAATAACTCGTATAATGTAATATATATTTGAAATCTGTTGGTATCAGTGACAGCTGGATAAACACTAAGTTATTATCTAATCGTTTACACGTTGGCAATTGCAGCTTACTACAACTTATTTGTATTTAGTGTTATTTATTACGAACCTAATAACAACAACATTTATTCCCTGTAAGCGTTACAGCGCTCCTAGCATGATATCATGAATACAACATGCGATGTAGACAATCATATCACATACATTTTTTTACAAACCAACAATGATAGAAGCTTTATGGTTTAATAAACGGTTAAAAAAAGCAAATTCATAAAAAAAATACTTTGTAGTTTTTGAAATTATGTAAATTAACATTGCAATGTAGTCAGCATATATACATGTTGTACAACAATGAACAACGAAAGTTTTACGGTTATATAACATGTTAATGAACTAATATTCATAAAAAGAAACATCAGAATGTTTCATGTTTATTCTGTAGACAAACATTATATATTACGTTCCAATAGTAAAGGTGTCTAATATCTTATAATGCACCTATCCATATTTTCCCCCAGGGGGGAGCGGCGGGCAGACCAATGGGAATTTGACAAATGTTATTTTGGGGGGTCTTATTCCCCACCCTAGAGCCAAGTATATTTGTCTAAATCCCCTCAGTGGGAGATGCTATATATCTATCAAATGGCCCGGGGCGTATATTACCGGGATCTAAAATCCGACCAAAGTCTATTTCTCCGGGACCCAAATCATTTGGCGTGTCAAATTCCCGCCTGTCCGGAATCGCTTGCAGTCTAAAGTCCCGTATATGCCCGCCGCTCCTCCCTGCAGGAAAACAGTGATAGGTGCATAATAAATACGTTCAAGTTCTCAGATGGCTTCCTTTCGTGGTTTGAACTAAGAAGAAAGTGCACATATAAAGTGAACAGGTCAGCCCAATATCGCTCGACTACCCACACTATTGCGAGCACCAAACAACATAATTTGTTATATAATCTATAAATAGACGCTGTCCCATTGGTCCGAATAGCCATCGCTGACTGAATATAAAAGTGATGTCGCACGGCCTAAACTCTCAGGAACTCCCCGGGCTAACTGAGCGGACTGTGCCCCTGGCCTCTGGCTGTGTACTTCTACAATTAAAGTCCGCCCTGGCGCTCACCAGTGTCCTTTCTAAAGGAATTTTTAAACTCGGTGAAGTCGCGGTCCGGGCCTTATCACCGTCAAACATGAGGACAGCTTCAGGTCTCATAGCAGGGATCCCGGAAAACCAGGAATTATCAGAACTTCAAGGATACCTACATTTTATCCGTGCAACTATTGGCTCCATTATCAAATTAGAGCGGGTCGAGCCCTCTAGGCCACCTCCTCCTGGTTTTCCGCGGCTAGTCAAGATCACTATTCTCACTTCTGGCCCTGTCCCTCACAAGGTCTACGTTGCGGGGACTAACATCTCCCTGGACGTTAGACCTTGCCCCGTACCCCCTGTCAGATGTTATCGCTGCCAGGGGTACGGACACACCGCCAGCGGGGGTAAATGTCCTAACCCGTCCATTTGTTGCCGCTGTTCGGGAACCCCGTGCTTACGCCAATGCACCCGTAATATCCGCCGTTGTGTTAACTGCGGTGGCCCGCACTCTGCTTCCTACCAAGGCTGTCCTTCTTATAAGAGAGCTCTTAATATTGCCTCTTATTCCAACTTTTATGGTGTTTCTTGGTCGGAGGCGGAGTGCAAGCTATTGGCACTTGATACTGCGGCCCACAAGGATGGTGTCCTACACACTCCATCACCAACCGGCTCCAGATCCAGGTCCCCTCACACACATGCAGCCCCCGGTTCTAGCACGACCGATACTGGGTGCGCATGTCCTTCAGTTGAGGGGCCAGTGGGTAAGGTTACCCCCCCTCAACCGGTAAATAGCCTCCCACCTAAACAGGTTACTCCCCGCCTGGAGCCGGTTGCACACCATACACCTGTATTATCAACCCCCCCCCCCTGTTTCACCTATTCAGGAGGTCACAACCAAACAGCGACACCATTCTGTGGCTCAGAGGGTCTTCCCCGCTGCCGGATTGTAGTAGCACCACTTGTTCCGGCTCTACAATCTCCGACAACTCTTTATTCAATGTTACCGGGAATGACTCTCTGGTGTCAGTGCACTCTAGTATTCTAGAGAATCGCACTATCTCAAGACGTCTGCGAGATAGAGGAGGAGCCCTTGGTTAGTGTGCCCCCTAACCGTCCCAGAATGGTCGACACCCAGACATCCCCTATGAGTTCCCCTGCCTTTAATGTCAGTAAGCGCAACTCGCTTTCAGGAGACTCATTCATTAAAATTAAAGATCCGCCAGCGACAGGTCACCATTATCGCCATATACATGTCAGCGAGCTGACAGATTTAATTGCTGAGATAATAAAGGACCGTGACAGGCCAACTGGGTGTCGGGTTAACTCCTATATCACTAGCAAAATAGATTCCCGATTCAAAAAGGGCAGGGAATCTATCCCCAAAGTTACCCCTAAAATTATTATATCAGACACCGAAAGCCATTCTGGTACAAAGGATCCACCGATACATCCAGACCCTGGGACCCCCCCTCCGGACAGCGGCTTCCACTCCAACCTTTTGAAACCCCCTTCTCAACCCACCTCCAAACCACCCTCATCAAACAAAACCAGGCCATCCCGGCCGGCTCGGACCCCTTCTAAGCTTAAAGGGACCTTCTCCGGCCATAAGCTGGCAATCAGATCACCCCAAGCCAAAGTTAACAATATCAAGCGCAGACTGATTTCAAATCACTATGGACAGTGATCTAAATATCGTATCCTTTAATATTGGAGGTTTATCCTCCATCAAACACACCGAAATTAAACACTACTTAGACGAGAACCCCAACATCCATGTTCTCGCCCTTCAAGAAACCAAATTTCCTAGAAACGAATTTAAATCAATTTCTGGTTTTAATTGCGAATACAAGAACCATGCAAGCTTAAACAATAACATAGCTGGCGGTCTTGCCATCTATGTTAAAAATTGTATTAATTATGAATTACTGGGGGTGAACAACCAATTAAAGATTGATGGTAGCACTGCTATTGAGGCACTAGCAATAAAATTAATCATAAATAAGAACCGGCCCCTTATATTGGTCAGCCTTTACTCAAGAGGATGTGATCTTGATACTTTAAATGGCCTTTGAACAGACTTAGGGACCATTAAAGGACCCTATGATGTAATAATCACAGGTGACTTTAATGCACATCACCCCGCTTGGGGCTCCAACAACTCAGATGCAGCAGGTCGCGGGGTCATAGAATGGTTGGATGAGCATGACCTTGTCTTGCTCAATAACGGTTCGCCAACCAGACTTGACCCCTCCGGGTCAACAACATGTATCGACCTTACTGCAGCTAGTGCCGGGATAGCCAGTGCTTCTGCTTGGGACACCGTCACAGATAATTTTGGATCTGATCATTTCCCACAACTGGTTACATTGTACAACTATCTTGTACAGGGAACTGATATCCCCAGCTCAGGGGAGCACAAATTTGTTCTAAATAAAGCAAATTGGGATCAGTTCCGGGACCTCTGTTCAGATCTCTCCCTAGCAGATGTTCACTCCCAGGACCCCAGTACCTTTTGCACTAATTTAACAAATAAGATCCTGTCCATAGCAGAGTGCAGCATCCCCGTCTGCTCGGGTAAGGGAAAAGCCAGAAAGAATGTGCCCTGGTGGAACGAGGCGTGTTCCAAAGCGGTACAGGAAAGGAAAAAAAGCATTAAAAATACTCAAAAAGAACCCCGCTGAGCACAATCTAAAAAACTATATGTCCCTAGAAAACTCAGCAAAGCGGGTTATTTTGGAAGCTAAAACTCAAAATTAGAAAGAATTCTGTGAATCAGCAGTTGTTAATAAAAGCAATACTAGGGATTTTTGGCAAAAGATTCACAGAATTAAAGGAAATCGCACTAATCCTGTACCGCTACTAAAATATAAAGGCGAAATTGCCACGACCCCAAGGGAAAAGGCTCAATTTTTGGTCACACATTTTAAATCTGTCTCCAGTGATTCAAATCTCCCTCAAGAAACTTTGGATTATCAAAAGCGATTTGAATCGGAGAATAAAAATATATTAAACGAGCCTGGGGATAATAACACGCCTCTTAATTTACCTTTTACAATGATTGAATTAACTACTGCAATTAATGGTAGGAGTAACTCTGCCATGGGCCCAGATAGAATATCATATATGATGTTCAAAAATATGCTTAAAATCTGGCTTGATCTATTCAGTCGGGCCTACAGATCAGGAACGGTCCCCCCCGAATGGAAGCAGGCCACGGTGATTCCTATTCCAAAACCTGGTAAGGACAAAAGCGATCCAAAATCATATCGTCCAATAAGTCTCACCTCTCATGCAGGCAAATTACTGGAAATAATGGTTAAAAACAGATTAGAACACTTATTGGAAACTAAAAATATTCTGAACCCCTTCCAGTCTGGCTTTCGGAAAGGGCGTTCAACTCTTGATCAGCTAGCAAGACTACAACACGATATTCTTTCTGCTAAAAATCAAGGCCAAACAGTATTAGCTATATTTTTGGACCTTCAGGCGGCCTTCGATTTAACCTGGACTTTTGGCATCTTAAAAAAGCTAGCTGATTATGGAATCACTGGACACTGCTTCCATTACCTCAGAGCCTTCCTAGAAGGCAGGAAAATTCAGGTCAAGGTCGATGGGGAGTTATCAGAGGAAACCATAACTGACCGCGGTACCCCTCAGGGGTCCGTAATATCCCCAACTCTGTTCTCCCTCATCGTCAGTGATCTCCCTGAACAGTAAAAGACTCAGGAATGGTTATCTCCCAGTTTGCCGATGACTCCGGCGCATGGTTAAAGGGGTCTAATATGTCACGCCTGCAAAACAAGGCTCAAGCAGGTCTAGACTCCATATGGAAATGGTCTATAGAATGGGGATTCAAAATTTCACCAACCAAAACTGTAGGTATGTTATTTGGCGACCAAATTAAGCACTCTTTGGACTTATATTTAGGCGGCACCAAAATTGTTTTTGAAAAAGTGGTGAAATTTCTAGGTATGTACCTAGATAAACAGTTAAACTTTATTCACCACTTTAAATATTCGGCTGAACGGTGCGAAAGGGACTTAAATTTAATGAGAATGTTGAGAGGCACAGGTTTTGGTTCTGATAAAATAGCCTCTTACTTCTCTACAAGTCCCTTATACGTCCAAAGATAGATTATGGAGCCCAAATCTATGCATGTGCAACGCCAAACGCCCTTAAAATGGTAGATACCATTCAAAACAAGGCACTTAGGATAGCTCTGAGGGCCCTGAAATGTACCCCTAGCGCCATGCTCGAGGAGGAGGCGGGTTTGCTGCCTCTGAGTCTGCGCAGAAAACAGCAGTCAATTAATTTTTGGGCCAGAGCCATGTCCCGGCGTGGTTCAAACCCCGTAAATCAGCTTGTCGGGACCGGCACCTTCATCAAGGGTAAAATACTTAAACGTAAACACGTTGCGCTCCCCTTCGGGGCAAGTATTAAGACCCTGTTGGAGGATGCCGGTCTCGACAAGACCCCTGTAGCAGACTGACCATCCAAAACGCCCCCCTGGACCCTGGGACCTGTTGATGTAGACATAACTCTATCAAAGACCCTCACGAAATCTGACCTACCGCAGCTCGTTAAGTCAGAAACTCTGATTCATATTGATAATAGGTATGCTGAGCACCTAAAAATCTATACAGATGGCTCCAAATGCCCTAACTCTGGATTGGTAGCCAATTCATTTGTTATCCCTTCCAAAAACATTACGAAAACTCACCGACTCAGCAACCACCTGTCTATTTATTCGGATGAATTTTTGGCAATTAAATATGCATTGTGCTGGATTTTGGTTAATAAACCTACTAAAACTGCTATTTTATCAGACTCATTGTCATCCCTTGAGTCTATCAAAAATAGAAATAGCAGATCTAGGCCTGATATTTTATCTAATATTCTGGAACTTCATCAACAGTGCCTAGATAAATCTTTAAAGGTCACTTTAGTATGGTGTCCAGCACACGTCGACATCAGTGGGAATGAACAGGCAGACAGGGGGGCAAAGGAGGGTCTCAGGAGGGGGGCTGTTGATGCTGGGGAATCCCTGGCGCCGACCGAGATCTACTCACTGGCAAAGAAATTTGTCCTTAGTGAGTGGAATCTCAAGACAACCAAATTTGTCTGCCTACCGACATACTTTTCTCAGACCCGCGAAAACCCTCAGGCCGCCTGACAAATACTCAGCAAGCATTGTGCTTGACAGAGCCATCACGCGCCTGAGGATGTGAACCACTCTTCTACCTGGTGGCGCGGGAAAGTATGTCCTTGGGCTAGACCCTGCATGTCCGCGGTGCCGGGAGCCCTTCACAGCAGCCCACCTACTGCTGCAGTGCAACACATTTACAGGGCAGAGGGACCGGCTCAGGGCTGCATTGCACTCCCATGGACTAGTTTTAAACCTTACCAACGTGCTAGACCCCAAGGGAGCGGCTAGGGGCCCGGTCTTCTCTGCCCTGTCCACATTTCTTACAGACTGTGACATAACTGATAAGATCTAGGTCTTTGGGGGGGGAGGAGCAGTCAACACCCAACCAATTTTTATACAGTTCTTGTAATAGTTTTTATCAATTCTGTGATTTATTACAGTTCTGTGTATACTTCTTAATGCATTGTTTCTCCATGAGTTTTCAATGCTTAAGTTTGGTTTTACCATCATTGGGAAACTATGGAATGCCCTGCCCTTTCTAAACCAGGTCAATGGTATTGACCTGGTACTCTTTATTTTAAAAACATTTTCCAGAAGAGAGTATGACGTTAGTCCACAATTTACATTTTTCAGTTTCTTAATAAACCCCTTTTTATTGCAGTTTTTAATAACCAGAAAGGGCGGGGCCGTCCATTCTCCTGGATACAGTTGACTGCATTGCACCCCCTCCCTCCCCCTCTGACACCCCCATTCCCCCCCATCCTCAAAGAACCACGCCGGACTGGAGTGCACGGTGCAAGGACCTGTGTTCCTTGCAATTATTTGCATTCGGCCTTATCAAGACCAATACCACTAATAGGTATTGGAGTTTTTAATAGTATTACTGTGATAGGTACAGTGTCTTTTACTGTATTTTACCAATTATATCCAATTTTATTATCTAGATATGACCCTATGCAAAAAAATTTTTATCAGGGATTATTATAATCCTGTATTATAGTTCACGTTTACCTAGTTGGTATTATTTCCTACTTGTATTATTCAACTTCTTAAGATTTTATGTCCTTTCTGTATTTTTTTGCTTACTTTTAAATAATCTAGTCTTGCCGTGCACTCCCTCTGGTCCAAGGGACTAAACTCCAATAACTACATCTTTACTCTTCCAATTACCTCCCCTTCTTTTCAACCCAACACAGACCCCAACCCCCCGCTGGCCCCCCAACCCTACACTTCTAATATATCATCTTAATCCTCCCTGGGTGGCTACTTGTCTTTTATCTAATTCATTACTGTGTATTACATTAAAGGTACACAGTATCATATTAATCCATGTAAAATATTTTTAAACTGTAAATATATTATAAATAATGTTCTTGTTCCTTTAATTCTTAACTGTATATAGTTCATTTTCTTAACATATTGTTTTAAAGTGGCCTTATCTAGGTGACTGTTTTGTAACTAGCAGCCTATATTGCTGCATTTTATGTATATAAATGAATGTAGTTTTTACAATTGTTTTAATGCCACCCTGGGGGGGTACTATTATTTTAAAATAGCCCAACTTTCTTAAGGTACAAAACAGACAGGGTCTTAAGTTGGAGCAACTCGCTATATTCCCTGTCTGCAAGTGTTCAACATAAGTAAACCGCACGTCACATAAATGCTAATTAATTAAAATTACTTACACTCTTAACATACTTGCCTACGCAAGTCCCTTTTCATTTATATAATATTAAATCTTCAGTACTTGGTGATTCTTGACTCATTTTACTAATTATCAAGAGTATTCCTATTCCACATTTAGATAAAAAGGGCTAGAACCCTAAATATCATCTATGTATTGCATTACATTGAAATACCCATTTTATTCAGGGTATAACTATTATTATGACAGCATTTCTAAGTAATTTATTAGTAATTTTCTGCCTTTTCATATACCGGCAGCATTAAAGTGTAGCATAGACGTGCTAATATCATATCTATTCTCTAAAACTATGTTGAACCACTTAGAGATCTGGTAAAACATTAAACTATTCACTATTTTATCTTAAATAAACAACCAGTACTACTGTACCTGCATTGTTTCCAAACTTCTTTAGAAGTATATGGTTATTAAATCATATATTTCTTCCAGATCTTTAAGTTAATAAGACTCCAACAACCCCATTACAGCATATGCTGGAAAATGGGTCTAGAAAAATGATGACACATGTAAAATTATATGTTTTCCATCATTAAATCTTATTATGTTGGGCTATCTTCTCTCTTCTTTTCTATCCAAGTATTAAACTGCAAAGAAAACAATAAATAAACACAAATTACTCAACAAAATGTCTTCATACTTTAATAAAGCATAAATAACTATGCCACTTTAATAGAGAATTAGTTCTCCCAAATTTTACAAACATTTTAATCTTAAAATCTGCATATTTCCATCTAGCAGATCTATTATTTTCAATATTTCCTTGCAGTTGCAGTGCTTACTCGTCCAACCCTAACGTTATTATATAAGCCTCACGCTGATTGGTCAGACGGATTAGATACGAGAATTTTGATTTGTTCATTTACTATCCGTTTTGAGCGTCAAGTTCAGTATGCAAATTAGTTTCCCATGCTACAACATTCCTCTTAAAGTTCACGTAGTGCATTATATTGAGAAAAGTTCTTACTATTGCATTTATTACCGTTTCTTTCCCTATTTACAAAGATTTATCTAACTACACTATTTTTATGTACTTCTGGCTGTCTATTCAGTTTTAACAGTTAAGCATATTTTTGCGAATAGATTTCTATATAAAGCACCGCACCCACACTGCAAAGATTTTATGTGTCACACCCTTTAAAGAAGGGTTGTATTATAGTTTTAGTGAACGCAGAGTTTTAAATGTTAAGCAGTGTGCTCGGGCAATGGTTTTTAACCGAAGTCCCGAGGGTTAATAACCCCACTCGTCGTCGGCCTAAACTCATTGTGGCGGATCCGTGGTATAGTGGTAACGCACTGGCTTCACAACTCAGAGGACGCAGGTTCGAGCTCCCGCTACACCCTAACCTACCAACTCGTCTTTCGCATGAGACGTTAAACCGAGGTGCAGTGTACTAGGTGCTTCACACCGGGCACTAAAAGACCCAGGGTCGCCTCTGGAACGGGGCGTCTCCTGTATCTTGCACTATCCCCCGTAACCAACTAACAAGTCTTCTGGGGACTATGGCCATATGGGAGAGAGTCCCGGTGCACTCGATAAAAAATTCACTACATTAAACTCCTCATGTCTTATGGGCTAAAAATTGTTTACCCGGCTTACACGTACAAATTCACCCACAGCAACGGGAACCAGAATTCTAATTCTAGTCTGACGTCAACCAATCCATGGCCGATTACTCATGGACAATACAATATGGTAGACTAATGTCATAAAAACATAGTTTTCTAAATTGTTTGCGTTCGTTTTGCATGACGTATTTCATTTTAGAATATCCACCCCCTGTACGTCGGTAAACCAGTTTGCAGATGATAAATGAAATTTCAGAGAAAACACATCGTCCGCAATAGACAGGTAGGTACATATTTTGAATTTTTCGGCGATTTTAGTCAGTATATATACAAAATTATTGTACTCATGTATAAAGTAATGTCCAACGCCATTATGTATTAAGTGTTTTGCCAGAAATCTACGTTTTTCTAGGAAAAAAGATTTTTTTTTTTCTGGGGTAAATAAAAAATATTCCAAAAATGTACGTATTTATTTAATTTTTGCCATCTAAATCAACGAATTGGTGAACTAAACCGTTACAGAGTAATTATATAATCTATCTAGAAGGGCATTCAAACGTTTATTAGTTGATACCGTAGTGGTTTCTGGGTTAAAATCAATTATATCTTGGAATGGTATGCTCATTTATGGATGAAGCCGAACTGTTTGAAGAAATTGTGTAAATAAAGTCCAAACTTAAACTGGATAAAGCTCAAACTGCGCGATAAAATGATTTTTTGCTAAGTAAGGTTTGTTTTGTGCTATTTTTCATTACATATTTTCATTACATATTCATATTTTTATTATATGTAATAGAAGAAAAATATAGTTTATTCAACAATTGTACCATGTAGCATATAAAAAACGAACAAGGCCAACATGGCCCATGATCGTCATGAATAACAATTATGCAAATAGGAACAAATAATATTATCATGCTTAAAGAAAGAGAAAGACATTATATATATATATATCTACGCGAACTATATAAAAGTATTATGTACTGTATACTCGTGCTTTACAAACAATATTTGTATCTATAAGTAATACACAAAAGTAATCTGTACTGTATTACCATGCTTTACATACATGATCTGGGTCATGTGGGGTCAAAAACTAGGTCAAATTGAAGAAAAAGCTAGTTAACACTTGAGAAATCTTCATGAAACTTGGTCAGAACATTTGTCTTCTTAATGATATCTTAGTAATACATAAAAGTGATTTGTAATGTATTATCATGCTTTACACAAATAATTTTTTATCGTAGTTAACTACTAGTTATACATAACAGTGATCTGTACTGTATTCTCATGCTTTACAAAGATAATTTAGATTTAACTAATATGTGAAAGCTATCGGTACTGTATGCTCATGCTTTGCAAAATTATATCTAAGTTAAACATTAAAGTAATATGCACAGTATTCATAAAAGTGATCTGTATTGCATGCAACAATAAAAGAGCATTAATCATCATGTACTGACAGTATTTGTCATTTCAAAAGCTCTACATGCATAAACAGCTAGTAACTTAGGATTCTATGAGGAAAATAAATCTGTGGCTTTTAACATGCTAGGGTGACGTCTATAATACACTGATATATGTATTGTATTTTTGTCTTGTTTGTTAGTAGATGTTACATTCAAAAGTGATATTTATCTCCGAGAACTGGGCAAACACTATATAACTAATATCGGTATTATTCCACCTTCCCTTCTCGATGTTAACCCATTTAAGGTAAAATTGAAGTTCAAAACAGAAGATATTTCTATAAAATAATGCCCTTGGATAGCCATTTATGCGTCCTTCTACACCTTCGACAAAAGTGTCAGTAATTCTTTGCTTAAACACAGAAAAGAAACCATTGAGATTACCAACACCTTGTGCCAAGCAGACATGACTGAATCCCAATGAACTTAGATTACATTTCACTTGACTTGCCCAGTTGGTTTTTAGGGGATTACTTTCAATATCGTCTGGAATAATTTTGTATATCATTTTAATGAATTTATGTTCTGGATCACAGTTCACCTTAAACCAGTACTTTATTATATTCATTTTACTCATAGTTAAAAAGTTAAGTATCCCTGTCTCCGATAATATAAAGTCATTATGTGTGCTGATTTTGACACCTATTTGTCCTTCACCATTTAATAACATATTTTAAATTAAAATAAGCAATTTTATTGTTGTTTTATTGACATTACAAAGGCATTTGATTACATTGTAAGGGATATCTTTGGTACAGAATATACAGACTCGGTATTCGAGGACAACGTTTTACAGTTATAAAAGCAATGTATACTCATGTGTACACAAAAGTAAGACATCATGAAATATCGGAACTGCATTTGAGAGTCATTTAGGTCTAAGACAAGGCTAGTGTTTTGTTCCCGATTGTTTTTTCTTTGTATATCAATGACATGGTGTATATATTGTACTCAAAGGTGCAAGTGGTATTGATATAGGCATGTTAAAATGCTTCCTACTTATGTATGCGGACATTGAAGGGCAAATACGTCATCTGTTGTTCGCATTTTCGCTCGACATTCAGCTTGTGCTTCTAGCAAAACATGGTAATTTTCAGCCCAGTTTGATTGCCTATTTTTAATCAAATTTGTAAACAGTTTACCTATGACACTTAACATAGTTATCACTCTAAAATTATTTGGGTCATTTAAATCTCCTTTCTTATGTAAAGGGACAGTAAGACTTTCGGTCCATTTATCTGGAAATATCCAAGACATAATATTGTGTTAAACAATTTAAGCAAATACGGAGGAAGTTCATCTCTGCCATTTATTATAAATTCATTTAAGATCAGTTCTGGTCCCGCACTTTTTCCAGTTTTTATATTGGCAGTCCCTTTGAAAATTTCTTCAGCAATAAAGTATTACTGTGGTAACAACTTAACAATGTTTACTTTCATCAAATTGCTGCACTACGCTTTAGTGAACTTTTGTGGTCAACAATGTTAAAATCTCGCTAAAAATGGTTTAACTGCATACATTTATTGCATTTACATAAAGCACTCTTGTACAAGTTTAGTTATTATTCATTCAGTTTTAAAAAATAGTTTGGACTTTATCACCGAAAAGTTAGGGCTTTATCAATTTTACAGTATATTGTCCCACGAAAATAACAATATACCGCGTGTTTGGTGCATTTAAACAACGCATGAAGCAGATATACAAAGAAGAATGGCTGATACGTTAGGTCGTACATTAATAATTGCAAAAACACGAATTGATCAGTACTTTTTTACATAAAATATTGCCAACTTTGCTGATTTTTTCTACATTTGTTAACCAAAGTCATACTTATTTGGCAAAATAATTGCCATTATGAAACGATTGTAACATCGCATTATACGTACAAAATATCACTGTATCTTGTGCGATATTGTAAATGTTGAAACTTACCTTGAAGATATGAGTTTTTGTAAATAAATTATTGTAATAAGTAAGTTGTCCGACATGTTTTCTCTGAAATTTGATATATCATCTGCAAATTGGTTTACCGACGTACAGGGGGTGATATCGCGATCTTTTAGTGATTTTTATCTTGTTGAACGTATATCGATTAAATATACTGAATAACCTGTCTGAACATCCATACATATATTTCGGATATTCGGACATGTTGTTTACTATTGAATAAAATCCACCAGAAATTTAGTAATGCTTATTTATATATCTTTAAATACAATCTTCTATTATTTTAAATAATTAACAACAAATGATACATTTCAATATTATGTTAATAAAAAACATTATCCTTATTAAAATAATATGAATTGGTCAAACAAACCATAAATAAATAAATAAATGATTAATTTATTGATATTAATAATTTATGTTAACTGTTATATTTTTTCAGCGTGCAGTTTCCACTGCAAGGCATCAGTACAACAGTAAGAAGATAGAAAGAACAGAAAAAAAGCCAGAACATGTGTGATACTGATCTCTTCCAACTTCACAAGACAAGAAAGTTCATAAACAGAAATTTTGCTGTTCATCTGTGTGATTACTATTGTATCTAGTGGATTTATCATGAGATTATAAATTGTCAAATTTTAAAAAACAACTTTCTACAATAAGAATTTTGTATGAGTAAGTTATAAAATGTGAATATTAACCGTGTGGAGCAAACAAAGCAATAATAAGGACATCTTACAAACTTTGCAACATACTCCAAGCATGTGTCGTCCTTTTGAAAGGTGAAAGTAAACTTATTCGATGTTTAAAATGATAATTTAATTAATTTTATCTGTAGCTTTAGAGAACATTGAGCAATTAAATTTAAATATGTTCAATTATGTAGTACTGATTTGTTTGATGGTGTGCATTGCCTGAGCCTATACTGCATAAACTTATTTCAGTGAAGATTTTAATGTAGATATTTAATTTTAGGAATATGCCCATTATTTATATACAGTTGAAATGGTTGATTTGCAAATATATATAAGTAATACTTCACATCATGTATACATTTATTGTGAAAGTAAAAACATGTTCAGTCATTAAAATATATTGTATGCAATAAATTGACAATTGTATTTCACTGACAAACATTTATTGCACTTGTGTACATTAGCATTGTGTCATTATTAACCAGAAATATATATGTAGATGTTTTGGTTTAGAAAATACATAAGAATATATGTGTGAATTAATTGAGTTATTATTTGTTTGATTTGAAATTATAAATCAAATAAAGGTTTAAACAGTGTTAATTAAATTTGTTAATTATATGTATGGCCAAATAATATCACTTATAAGCTGGCTGGTATAAGTATTGTACATAAAATTATTTAGTCAATGTTTCCAGTCATATCACTGTAATAAGAGTGACATGTGCAGTGTTTCAGCTATAAGTTTCAAGGCATTTTCATTAATTGTATAAATTAATTGTAATTTCCTTTCTCTGTAAGGCATGCCTACTTTTCCACCTTCTTAATCATAATACCTAAGATGTATATGATTTGTTAATTAATACTGGTAATAATGAAACATAAAAAAAAAAAAACACCACTGTGCAGAAGAACGTTTTATTTTATTTTATGTTTTAAAATATATAACAGTAAATTTCAAGATCCTTTGAATTGCCATTACAGTTTGCCAGCCATGCACATAAAATGAATCCAGCATTTTCTAAATGAATCAGCAACCTGAAAATAAATACAAAAACGAATTATACAGTTAGTTCTACTAGCATCAACTACTACTAACTAGATCTACATTGTTAATGTATTTCCAAATGTAATAATTCTAAAATGGTGATGCAATACACATTTACTTTTGCTGTAATACTTACTTTAACACTAACTTAATATACTGGTTGGCAAGTAGTATCCGTGATTTGTATATTAAAAGGTGTAAAAGCTCTCCAGCATTGCATGTTGTGTTTACACACATCACCTAGCATCTGTTCCAAACGCAGAATAAGTTGAAGTCTGCAAAACTGCATATTTTTCAAGATATTTACTTTTTTATGAAAAATAATCTCAAAACAACTTAACGCCTCGCGGGCATTCACGCGCACGTCTTTGCGCATGCGCATAAATATATAATTGAACCCCTATTTTTATCTTGCACTTCCCTGTATTCGGTTTACCAAGGGTGATAGCTTGGTTATTCACATAAAGCAGCAATTTTAGTATTCAAACACCACCATCCATATATTCAACACGCATTTTTCGTGAAATAGATTTTCTAAAAAAAAGAATTGCAATTGAAAAATGTTTACTAAAAGCAAATATTAACAAAGAATTGCAATTTTAAAATGTTTACTCAATTATACGGCTAGTTTTGGGACGCTTTCGACACAATTTCAATGCAGGAGGGATGTCTACTTCGATAATAACATGGTTATCTCCCGTTTACCATCAGCAAAGTTTTAACGGGCGCCAAAGGGGTCATCAGTTACATCATTATGATGTAGGTAATATAATGTAGAACAGTATAGAGCAATTAAAATCTTGAGGTGTGAACCAAAAGATTTGCATTTTCAACTAAAAGGAAAGATCACGGATACTACTAGTTTTATTGCTTCAAGTAATGCTTATTGATTACCCCTTTGGAGCCCCTTATATGGAAAAAATCATATGACGTCATGTCCAGATATTTACATCCTCGTAAACAGAAGGAGCCGAACTTTGTACCGCAGCAAGCTTTTCTTTAAAAGTATTACGCGATTGACAATAAAGAAAAACTACTAAAAAATCACGGATACTACTCGCCAACCAGTACAGTAACGTGATTGGTCTTTATAGCAATATTAGAAATCCAATTAACTACCAATACCATTAACTGCTTACAATGAATTAGTTCCTGAACACATCCGAATATCCGAAATAGACATAAAGTTAATTTGGGTGAGCTTTTTAACAAAACTACAATTTATGCTGAAATGGCAAGCATGCATATAAAAAGACAATACAAAGGTTGAATGAAAGGCGGAACGATATTACAACGACATGTAAAGAAGTACGTAATTTTCAAGCTCGTTTAAAATTGCCTATAGAAAGTAACGTACCTCAGCCATCTTGGTTTAACCGGTGTCACCATAGGAGATTTGGGTGATGCCAGACCTTTACCACGAAGTAAGTCAAGATCGGGTACCAGAATAATTAATTCATGTTATATGGGATAAAAATAGATTTTTGGAATTCGTCATTTGGTTCCCGACATGCATTGAAAACTGTACAAGTAAAAGTGAAACCAGCATTACACAGCGTTCTTTTCTGTTTACATACAACAATGACGTCATTTTGTTTATTTTCGTGACGTCATTTCATGAGTTTTGTTTGATTTAGTAGGGTATTTTTCGAATGTATCAGAATGTGGTGAGATAAATAGAATAACAGATCTGCGTTGGATTATAATAAGTTCATCTGCTATTTTGCTAGTAAAACATATATAGATTATATAACAAAACATTCGTTGACTAGATGGCCAATTTAATTGGGTTATTGCATGTCCAATGATCATTTAAGAAACCTGGATCGTACGATTTGTTGGGTCAAAGATGTTATAGTGTTTTCATTTGTTCACTTATGAAAGGCTGCTACTGCTAAAATCCCTTCTATTCTGGGATGGTCATTTAAAAGTGATTGAAATTAGCAATTTGGCCAAGCAAGCCCGAACTCTTATTTCTCATTACTTGAGAGCAGGATAATGTGATAAGCCCGTCTATATAAAACTAAGAATATGAGCAAGCCGGCTCAAAATTAAAGATGATCTTAGCATTTTATTGTGTAAAGATATTTCAAAACTATTTATAGATTATATAGCAAAACATGTGTTGACTAGATGGCCATTGGACATGGTCTGATGTTCACTGGGTGAAAGTCATGTTGACCTCGGCTATCGCCTCTGGTTAGGGTTAGCAGATAGCCGAGGTCAACATGAGTTTCACCCAGTGAACATCAGACCATGTCCAATGCCCATATTGACTAGCATTGGTATTTATCGTTGTACACCATACACTGCACAATTAGAACATTGTAGCGATATCACTGAGATATTTTAATAAAAGCACATTAATAAATTCTTATGCATAACTAAAGTACACTTAATAAATTATGGTCTTTAATTTGTACTATGCTAGTCATCCCATATATTTCTACGGTGGATATATGTTCTTTTTGTTTATTTTTATTTTTTTTTATATTTTTTTTGCTATTTGCCAAATGAACTTAACCAAAGCCTGTATTCAGCAAATATCTTCTTACATTTAAGACGTAAGAATAAAAAATACTCTTGAAACTGTTCTGTTTTAAAAACGCTGTTAAGTTGAACATAGTTTGGTATTCACCAACTCTAATTACAGCAATCGTTATTTAGAACGATAAGCGACATTGGTGCTCAGCATATTTGCGAACGCAGAAGTATTTTTTTCTTGAGTCTAAGCCTGTTCTTTAATTATTCTTAAGTCTAAGCATGGGTTGGTGAATGCGGGCCCTGACTTCGACCGTTCTAGCCCATGTAGACGTGGGTTGGTGAATGCGGGCCCTGACTTCGACCGTTCTAGCCCATGTAGACATGGGTTGGTGAATGCGGGCCCTGACTTCGACCGTTCTAGCCCATGTAGACATGGGTTGGTGAATGCGGGCCCTGACTTCGACCGTTCTAGCCCATGTAGACGTGGGTTGGTGAATGCGGGCCCTGACTTCGACCGTTCTAGCCCATGTAGACGATAGCCGGTGGGTTAAACCTAATGTAGCCTATACCACAGTACTTTCTGCAGTACGGGTAGAACGGTCACGGCTTTCTTTATCTAGGTGGATTTCAAATCTAAAAATAAATTTCAATGCAAGCATGTGATATTGCATAGTCACGAGACACTGTATGTTTAAGTTTATATATAGTGGTACACTAATGCTTTTAAAGGTTGTTATCAAATGATTAAATAACAATTATACGTTTGCTTTAATCAGATAACAATCTGATTATAAGCTGTACTAGCAAATCAAAATGAAAAGCTGATATATACATTCAAGAAGTTGGCCTGATTGTGATAATTTGTGATCAGGAAGACGGACGGACAGTATGATCAAATACTTTCTCTTCGCTTTAGGACTGCACTTGGCAGGTATTTATTTATTTAAACGAATTTTGTATTTCCAGTTTATTGGCATGCCAAGTTTTACAAACATGTTAAATGCAATGAAATGTAATATTAACAAATATCGAGAAATGAGGCCTACACCCTACGAGTTTTCTCAATTTTATTTCATTTATTGTTTCATACAATTAAATAAAAAATACACGGCTATAACCATTATACCATATGAAGAGGAAACCTCTTCGTGTTGAACAATTTATCAGTATTTAAGGCAATGGAAAACACGTGTGGTAATCATTTTCAATATCATAAATGTGATAATGTTCCAGACAAAATTGGCATCGATCTCTTCTATTTATAAACATTTATATTCATTCAGACCAATAAATTCAACATTGTATTCTATTTTAAACATACATTTGATTTAAATACCCGTTATAGCAATCAATAAAATAATGGTATATCTTTAGGAACACAAACGTTCACGTGTCTTTCGATATTCACATAAGCTGACCGACTAACCAACTATAGCTATGTCGTGTTCTCTGCTAAATATATTTTGTTCTACTTACCGGTACCCTGAAGTAGTTATTATAATAAAAATAAATGCCCATTAACTGCTGCTTCGCTTTATGTTCTTTACAAGTTTCAAGTATTTGAAATCGTTTAACTTTAGTTTCATGATTGTAAGTGGTATATTTGCAATGCGATGGTTTAATTAAGAAATAATTTTCGATTTATCGTTGTTTATCGGCCAATAAACAACGATTTGGAGTTCTGATGCGTGGGAATTGAACCACGAGGGCGTTGGCACGCATCAAAACGACAAATAGTTGTTTATTGCGCGATAAAGAACGATAATGCGAAAATTATTTCGATTCTAACATGATTTGACATATATTTGTGCAATTGTAATTGGAACTACTTTTTACTTTTTGTTCTTCGTCTATAGAAAATTCGCGAATATCATGTTTGAATAGAAGTTTAATGAAATAAATTATGGTTTCGCTATGGGTTACAATGCATGTGTAATGTAAATACACACGTGCCAGTTACAGTTTTGAAGTGTACAGATTTAGAACACTTAAACACTTAAAGTCTATTCAAGACCAACGCAGAAAATACGTCCTTAACAAATAGTCGGAAAGAAAGTTTATTTCATTTTATTATTGCTGGTATTATTATTATTATTTTATTATTATCAAAATCATCAACAACACATCATATTTACACCGTCGTCGTTGTCATCATCATCATCACCATCATCATTCATATACCTAACTGGTCAGACATACACAGGCGTACTTAAATTTTTTAAAATAAGTTAATTTTAGGCTTTAGTAAGCGAGAAATCGAGAGAACGCATCACAAAACTACGTTTCTAATGCGTTTATTACTCGTATATTGGTATCGTCTGCACATTGCACGTGTCTATCTCCCCCGCAGTGTGCGACTATGCCAAGTACGCGCAGTTCATCATCAACCAGGCTGAGAACGAGACGTTCGTCCGTCTGTTCGCCGAGCACGTGAAGCTGTTCCAGGACGCACAGGTATGAATCGCCTTCTTAGTCAAACGTTGCACGAATGTCGGATTTCACATATTATATGACTTTATTTGCATTTGATGATTTTGTAAACCTTGGGTTATTACCTGTTCACGCCTGGGAATCATTGTAATCACAGTCACCGATTTGTGATCGTAGTGCCTCTCAGTCGTACGTGTTGCTTCATAACTGTGTTCGTAGTGGCGCCAAAATCTGGGTGTTAATAAAAAAATAAGCATCACCGATTAAAATACATCTTCAGTAACATTATTAATACTATTGCTCGTGAAGTAGGTAGTTTATGCGCATTACAAGTTACAATGCTGATTACAGGTAAAGCCAAAGGCGGGTTTAGAATTTCCGTGCCAGAAATTTCCGGCGCCAGCTAGACAGTCCATTACAGGTAAACTTGAAAATACACTTGCTAAGGCCACTTTGTTCAATTGTTATAACATGACAATATACATGTAATATATTGATGTGTTTAGATGATGTACTTTGTACAAGTCTTAATAAATTGTCTTGTCTTGTCTTATTAACTGGTAATTCACAAATGTCCAACTGATCAAATGTGCGTGTCCACTATATTTTCTCAGTAAAAAATATCAAATTCAATTTTATTTCCCGTAAATGGTCTTCTAATAATACAAAAATAAGATTATAAATAGACAAGTGTTACACAACGTGTATATGGCAGTTAAAATATCATAGTGTAAACATCACAAAGCGCCTGTTATTCTTGCGACAGTAATGCTTTTGTTATTATTTAAATTGCACATGGCACTATATTTACACTAATCGCTTTTAAATTTTGCATAAACCACCCCGAATTTACATGCAAGAGCTTACTTTTATTTTATGCTTTCCAGTTATTTATAGGGAAATATCAGTGAAATAAAATGGGTAATTCACTGTTTGAAACAGTGAAAATTATCACTCTGGTAAATTTCACTGTTTCATACTGGTTCCCGATTTAATACAATAAATGTCACGGACCGTCAACGATGCCGGGCTCAAAATAGTGACTCCATGACGTTTTTTATAATTGCCGCGATTTTTTTTTCAAATTATATTTCATTTAGATAGCACATACAATGTAACAAAACGGCGTAAAAAGCACACAATAAAAATAAAATTTGTAGGTTTAAGTAGAATATCGAATTTTGATTCACTCGTGATCATATAATATATATATTTCACTCGTAGCTGCGCCACTCGTGAAAATATGAATTTCTATTATCACTCGTGAATTAAAATCGATATTCTACCGAAACCAACAATTATCCTCTGTATATACAACTTTGCTCTTCGTACTGTACACATTTATATTTTACGTATTTAAGTTCTAAACCATGTTTCCAGTGCACAATCTCCGACCAATGGACATCAAGGTCATCGGGGCGCTTGGAGACTCCATCACGGTAAGACGCTTTATTCGCCCGATCGCTTGCACTCAGTATTGGCACTTCCATATTGTATAATAGGTGCGTTGGGAAACCCGGGCTTAAAGTATCTGCGTAAAGTGTCGTCATGGATCAGTCTGTGTAATCGGCGAATGCTAATCCAAGACGACATTTTCCACTTATATGGTATTTTCTTTTTCAAGGAAGCCTCTTATAAACATACATCCACTGTAGGCGGAAAGTGTCGTCCCGGATTAGCCTGTGCGGACGTACATGCATTTAGCCCGGGTTTGCCACGACACTCCTCTTAAATTGTATTTGAAACACTAGTAAAGCACAGTCTTCGTTCGGACACCATTGAGTGTTAATTGGCAAACAAACAAGTATTATTTTTGACTTTTATAATTATATACTTAAGGCCATTAAAACTGCAACTCTTTGGGCACATTTTTTATTATTTTAAGTAACTGGATTTTTTTTATTTCAACGTGTTGGATTATCATGTTATCACAGAAACACCTTTTTGAACGGCCTATATGTTAATGTTAAGGTCGAAAGAAGCCGAAACTTGTACAATCCTCTCTATCCCAATACGTGAAGCTGAAACAGGCTGGAACAATAAGTAGCGTGTTAAATGGCCTTAAGTATATATAATTTTTATAAATTATAAACACATTTGACTTGTATTTTAATTTATATGTGCAATCCGTTTTTGCGGGGGTACATATGATAAAGTTTTAGAATTTCCTTACAAACATATACAGACAATATAGTGAATGCATCTTAAGAAATAAATAAAGTACATACATTTATATTGACATTGGATCAATGCATCACAAGTACACGTGTCGTTAGGAGCACGCTTGCCATTTTCAGGCAGGGACGGGTATTACAGCCGAGACGGTGCTCGGGTTACTGCAGGAGCAACGGGGGCGCTCTTGGAGGTACAGCCCGTGTAGCCCGCGGCTAGTTTGAAACGTCCGATCTTTTCTCTATTGTGTCACTGATTGGTTTGGTTTGTGCGCTTACTGGATGGTGGGTGGTGGTTATAGTAGCAGATGTATTAGGCACCAGTACAACGCGCCTCATGCATGCGGTTAGTAAGGCCAAAAGAAGTAAACGCTGGCAGCACGTTATAACGATCCAGACAGCCAAAAGCCAAACCACACTATTCTTTGACCATAAGGAAAAGACAGGACGATTCAGATTGGTCGCCCGTTACGATATGCGCTTGTTTCGTTAACGCTTGGCACTGCCCTGGTACATTTCAGGCCGGAACTGGTATCAAAGCTCGCACCATCATAGGGCTGCTGAAGGAGGACCGTGGTCTCTCGTGGAGGTACCGTAACTGTGTCTGTGGTAGTTGACGTGTAAACGCACATATAGACATTATAGAAGCTCGTGTTTATGATAATTATTGAGGTACGGAGGTACATGTCATTCAGTTTTGAAGAATGTTGTGCACAAACTCGCATTTAAGAAGTACAGTAAAACCCCGCAAATACGACCACTTGGGGGTCTTAATAAAAGTGGTCTTAATAGCGGGGTGGTCGTATTATCGAGGTATCACCGAGTCAGTACTTTAAAACATATGTCTAATTTAAAGTTTTAATGAAAATATAAATGAATAATGAATGAAAACAAAAATCCCAATTTGTGTTCAATATACGCTTTATTAAAAGCAAATTGTGTAACTTATAGTTATGGATATAAACTTTACATTAACTCGGAAATTAATTAAAATTTTATTAACAAGGCCATTTGAGGTTCAGTATTCAGCAGTGTTACCCACTAACTGTCTGCTAGTGTCATTTACCGTAACCCGATACACAGTCGATGTGCTAATCCCTTATCAAAACATATATAACATCGATTTTCACACGCTCCTTTTATACCGCAAAGCATTATGTTATCTACTCGGCATATGTTGTTAATTGATGACATTAAGTGTCAACCTCCAAATGTCAGTGGTCGCAATAACGGGGTTATTTTGAGCATTATTTGGTGCTTTCGGTCTGGGATTAGTGGTCGTAATACGTAATAGCGGGTGCCCGTATAATCGGGGTTTGCGACCATTGAAATATATAGGAAAACAACTGGGTATTTTAAAAAGTGTCCGCTTTAGCGGGGTGGTCGTTAAATCGAGGTGGTCGTAAGGCGGGGTTTTAGTGTATAATAGATGAATAAATAAATACAACTGTGGCGATACGGAAGACATGAAGACCGCGATGACATTAGTTTGCCACAAAATCAGCATTTCATTCATTAGACTGGAATTTTAGTAGGTCGATATTGGATGGGTAAAACAAGACGTATCGACAGCTCTCATGCAATATCGGTTGCCCTTTTCGAAATCGAAAACGCCGTCAAACTGAAAGTAAATCAGGAAAGCCATTTCCGGTTTTGTGATTTTGCTATGCATTCGCCTCCTTACTCAGTCGTTGGACGGTCCCAAACTGTTATTACTGACTAAATACCGGCAAAAAAGTAAAAACATTTTAAAGACGCTTGCAATGATATCACCAGGAATGTAATAATTTGGAGCACGTGGTCAGGCACGTGATACATGTACTTATAACCGGACAAAACAAGACATCCAACGTTAAATGATTATTTAATCACATCATCTCTCTTAACCCGATACGGTCAGTGGTGATAAAGTCTAATTAATTATCAAACACGGCAAGATGGAATTTCGGGACACTCACACCTAAGGACCCCTTTGTGGACAATAGATCTATGTAATATATTTAACTAGTACAAGCATATAGTTGTTGTAACACATAAAAAGTGTGGACGGGCTCATGAAAGTTGAAACAGCAAATGCTTTTGCAATAGAAAAACATTGTCCTGCTAGCTAGCGCAGTGGTCGGACACTCGCTTCTCCCATAGGCTACCCGGTTTCGATTCCCACCCGTGTTTGGTTGGTGTTCATCATACTGTACTGCGTCCATATTCCAGAAACATCTTAAGTGTTTCTTAAGATATTTTCACTTAAGTTAAAAGTTTTAAGATTAAGAATAAGATATAACTTACGATGTTTCTGGAATACCACCCCAGGTTATTTTCTTCACTGTATTTCGGTAACCCCCTCAGATCATATCTAACTTATTTACAATATTTCAGTAAAAATATATAGCCCAAAACTGCATCTTTAAACGGTATGACCAAGTAGCGTCAGTCGAAAAATGTTTGTTTTCAAAGAATATTTCAGTATGTTTATTAAATTACACAATACTACGCATGCCGGATAAATGGAATATAGCATGCAGCAACATACTCGCTGACGAAACGCACAAATCACAGGCGTAATAAGCAGACCATCGTCGCCACCCACGTGCGCTCAAATACGATATGCTTCTTTATATTATGTAGTGGTAACGGAATACATACCGTGGGTTTCGACGATGTGCACAGACGTGGGCAATGGATTATGACGTACCGTTTGGGTTAAAAGTAAATAGGTATACGTACAGGTACACAAATTTATATGCCTACAGGCACAATTTTGTGCCTACAGGCCTAAATTTATGCATGTAGGCCTATATAAAAATATACCTACAGGTACAATTTATACCTGTAGGTACAATTTAGACATGTCGGCATAAATTTAGGCCTGTATGTATACCTATTTACTTTTGACACAAACGGTACGTCGTAATGGATAACGGCTGAAACTTATTACATTTACTAGTATAATATACACTGTTAATTAGTTTAGACAGTTTCAGTGCATATCACAAAGTTTGTTGTCGGGTTTCCGGACGTGGAATCGTGTAAACGATAAAACTACTTTAATTGTTACTTCTATTTGCAGTGTCGGTGGAGACAAGTCCATTGTCGAAGATGAAACCCTTCCTAGTAAGTATACGTTGGCGTCTTGTCTTTCATTTGTCAGATGTGAAAAGTAATGGTCAAAAGACATCATACGTATATGAAAGTTACTGTTTATTTGTCATCATATGTGAAAGTTTATGGTCATCCGACGTCATTATGTCAAAGCTTCTGGTTATCCTTCGTCATTATGTCAAAGCTTCTGGTTATCCGACGTCATTATGTCGAAGCTTCTGGTTATCCGACGTCATTATGTCAAAGCTTTTGGTTATCCGACGTCATATGGGAAAGTTAATAGTGTATATGTAAAAGTTAATGGTATCCACACTTCATGTGTGTTCAGGTTATTGGAAAACAGGCGTCATGTGTGAAAGTTAATGGTAATCAGGCGTCGCGTGTGAAAGCTATAATGGCAAATATACGAGTTGTGTACAAATCAATGTTAAACAGACGATTAATAGACGACAGTTAGTAGAAAACAAACGCCTTGCTTGAAGTTGTAAACAGACGTGTTTTATGAACGTTAATGTTAAGCAGACGTTATGTGTGGAATTTAGTGGTAAACATACGTCATTGTGAGAGTTATTTTTTAAACAGACGTCTTGTTTGAAATTTAATGGCAATCAGAGGTCATGCGTAAAAGTTATTGTTAAAAAGACGTTTTGATTGAAAGTCAGTTAAACATAAGCCATGTGAGAGTGATTATGATGAAAAGAAGTCTTGTGAAGACAGTAATGGAAAGGACGTCCTGTGTGAAATTTAATGGTAAACATAAGTCATTTGTGAAAGTTATTGTTAGACAGACGTCTTGCGCGAAAGTTAGTGGCAAGCAGACATCACGCGTGAAAGTTATTGTTAAACAAACGTCTTGCGTGAAAATCCGTGTTAAACATAAGTAATGTGTGAGTAATTATGATAAAAAGACGTCTTGTGTAAAAATTAATGGAAAAGACTTCAGGACTGTGTGAAATGTAATGGTAAACATACGCCATCTGTGAAAGTTATTATTAAACAGACGTCTTGAGTGAAAGTCAATGTTTAACATAGATCATGTGAGAGTAATTATGATTAAAGGACATCTTGTGTAAAATGAATGGAAAAGACATCCTGTGTGAAATTTAATGGTAAACATATTCCATGTGTGAAAGTTAATAATAATCAGGCGTCCCGTGTGAAAGTAAATGGTAAACAGACGTTTTGTTGGAATTAAATGGCCAACAGACTTTCCGTGTAAACGTTAATTTTGTTCGAAGATACACACATAATATTTTGACAGGATTCGGAAGATTTTTAATATTCATGTATAATTGCATTAGCTAGATGTCAATTATACACTATTCTGGGACAACCCTCGTATGTCTTGCGTGAAATTTAAATGAGCGTATCGATGTTAGATTGACAATAACATTTACAAAAAAAAATCATCTATAGAGAATTACTATTGAACTATTGTTAAATATAATTTATTAATGTTGTGTCGCGTAGGAAAGTTTGTTTCGAAAGGCGATATTTTTAGGCGTGAGTTCGAATCCTGCTGGAACCGGGTATCCATTTTTTTGCTTGTATATATTTCTTCGTAATAATTGTACAAGTATATTATTGCTACTAGACAAGAAAAAAAAAGAGAATATATACTGTTTTAACACGCGTAAATATTTATTGAAAATACCGAAACTAAGCCCCTTTAAGGGTACAAAGACGTCCGGAGAGAAAGTTAATGGTAAACAGACGTCTTATGTGACAGTTAATGGTAAATGACGTATTGAGTGAAAGCTAATGGTAAGTCTTGTAAGAAAGTAAATGGTAAACAGACGTCGAATGTGAAAGTTAATGGTTAGTTGACGTATTGAGTGACAGTTAATGGTAAACAGACGTCGAATGTGAAAGTTAATGGTTAGTTGACGTATTGAGTGACAGTTAATGGTAAACAGAGGTCTTGTACGAAAGTAAATGGTAAACAGACGTCTTGTGAATTAAAACTTATTTTTCTTTTTGTTTTCGAAACTAACGTAAGCGCGGTGCTTAAAGTACATGATGGTATTTGCAGACATGATGAAGGTGTACAACCCGTCCGTTCGCGGGTTTTCCACGGGGTGGGGACCGGTCTGGCTCGAGTCCGTCTCCCACCTGAATGTGGCCAACCCAGGGGACAGGGCAGAGTAAGTCGGGAAATAACTGTTAACGCATCTGTACATATATTAAAGCAAGTACCGGCACTAGTGCATTTTATGCGTTATATAAAATACATGTATTCAAGAACAATTTATGTTTTGGATAAAAGTGTAAAACGATTACTTCTAAATATCAAAAGTAATTGTTTGCGTATAGTAGTGAAACTACCAGCTGAGACTGGCAAGTTATTGATAAAAACTAACACATATATACGCAAAATACCCTTTTGCACAAGGGACACCCCGGGACAATAAAAGCACAACAGAAACACTAGGTTAGTGTCATTTACCCACACCAAAAGATGACGAGTGTAGAGATGACGAGTGTGTAGTTCAAATCTAAAACGAATAATATAGATACATTTGTGCTCCAACTCGCCTGTTTCACCAGGGACATGCCCGGGCAGGCGGTGAAGCTCGTGGACCGGATGAAGGCGGACAAGACGATCAACTTCCAGGAGGACTGGAAGGTCATCACGCTCTTCATCGGCGGCAACGACCTCTGTGACTACTGCACGGACAAGGTACTTTGGGATAGGCGGGCATCCGGTTGGGCCGGGTGTATGATTTGAACTGATTATCTGTAATGATGATAATTTATAATGCTCAAGATGGTGGTGGTGCTGACTTTGTTGTTGATGATGATTATGATGATGATGATAAGGTTAAGTGTGAGAATGATGAATGATTATGGTGGTGATTATACTGATTATTGTGATATTCATGATGATGATGTGAATAAGGACGATTGTTTTGCTGCTGCTGCCGCCGCTGCTGCTGCCGCCACTGCTGCTGCTGATGATGAGGATGAGGAGGATGACGACGATGATTTTGATTATACCGATAATGATGATGGGGGTGGTGTTTTTGATGATGTTGATGATAATAACGATTTATGTGATTAAATAAATCTTCGTCATTATTATTCAGTCCAAGTACAGTGCCGAGAACTACGTGGCCAACATCCAGGCCGCCCTGGACCATCTCCGTGCCAACGTGCCGCGCGTGTTCGTGAATCTCGTGCAGGTTCTCGACATTGCCATTGTTAAACGCCTTAACTCAAACTTCATCTGCTCGACACTCCATAGGTAAGTGTTCTCTGTAGGATCACATCTTTCACAAATCATATTTTTCACACACATGCGAAGAATAAGGAGGATCACAGAAGAATATGATTTCATTGATTGCATATAAAAAAACTGGATGCGATCACAAACTTCACAGCAAATGTGAAGAATAAGACTGTGATGTGTGAAGAGTAAGATCTGAATTTTCACACCTGTGAAGAATGAGATCCTATTTTCACCGATGTGAAAAGTATGATTTGTGAAAAATATGGTCCTATACGGTGCTCCACGTGGTATTTATAGCGCTATAGTAGAAGGTGCAATGTTTTGAACCGACCGTTCTCGATATACTGGCGTTTATTGAATCAGCATATATGGTACTGAGATGCAATGCCGACGAAAAAGTACATATTGTCATAAGTATGACACTGCTCAGACTTTTTTCGATTCGCACGCATTTGTTACATCAAAGATTTAATTTGTATACCATATGAACTTATAGTTTGTCTGTATTTGAAATCGCTTAAGTAAAACTTTACAAAATAAATCACTAAAACCAACAACAACAAACATTCAACACTAACAACAACAACAAAATTAGCAATACACATGTATATTTCAATCAAACAATAAAATCTACAACGAAAACAAGTTCTTGTTTTACAATGCTGTACAGTAAGAGTATCTGTCCAGGTTAATGTGCGACTGTGCTGCGTTCCCAAAGAACGCCGAGGCGGAAGCGGAGCTGTTGCGGGAGACGCAGCGCTACCGGAACCTGACGCAGGCGCTCGTGGAATCCGGTCGCTATGACACCCGGGATGACTTCACCGTGGTCGTGCAGCCGTTCTTCTCAGATACACGCCTACCTGTCAAGGTCCGTAACGGTCGCGGGATATTGGGCAGATATTTAAACTTTGTGTCTTTCAATTATTTATATTAAGGGTATCAGTAACCATTTCCTAATAGTTATAATGTATTTTTGTGTCTTTGAATTGTTCAATTATTTACATATAAAAAGAAAACAATAACCAATTCCTAATTATTACAATGAGATATTTGTAATAGACACAGAATTGAAAACTTATTGCTACTCAAGATATCAGAATGACCGTCTATTTACGTCCACCGCGAATGTAACCAACAATGCTAAACACCAAAGTGTAATATATGCTTGGTTTTCTCGTCTTCAGGCGGGCACGGACGAGCCGGACCTCAGCTACTTCGCACCGGACTGTTTCCACCTGAGCGAGAAAGGCCACCGAGCCGCCGCGGACGCGCTATGGAACAACATGGTAACTGCAGTTGCACGTTCTATGTTTTATTATTAATATTCGGAGCATGTTTTTCAGTGCGATTGTCTTAACGCACCATGAGTTTTCAGCTGTTTCTTCGAAAATTATTCGCATGAAAACACAAAGACGCTGCTTACTGTATTCACACAATCTGTACCAGGGCTTATCGCAGACATGAAGATATCAATTATATTCAATTATTTTGAAACATAAGCATACATGCTCACTTACTTCGACGCAAAAGGAGAGCTTTTCTGGAAAAGGCACAATGACTACGAACATTCTTAAACTTTGTCTTATCTTAAATACTGGCCAATGGAAATCAAAGCCCATTATTGAACACGCGTTTTAAAAGGTTGATATTGTTAGTTGAAACTAAGTTTGAGATTGAGCGCTTTCGAAGTTATAGGGCCCGACAACCCATTTATTGGAAAGGCCTATTATAGTACTCGTATAACCAAGAAAAATAACCGTCGACTATTGCATTGCTGTTCAGATCGAGTCCGTGTCGACCAAGAGGAGAGTCTGGACCCCCGATGAGCTCGTAGAATGTCCGTCAGCGGTAAGCGCTGTCTGTGTGACCATACTGATATCACTGATGTGTTGATATCCCTAACGTCTTGATATCACTCTTGACTGTTTGTATAAGGTATAGGCCCTATAAAGTTGTTCAACGGTTTCCAACGGTGGGTTCATTTCAACTAAATTTGTGTAGTGGATTAATTCAATATTCTTTAAATAAATTCCGATAAAACGTATTCGTTGCTTTAATACAGTAAATGTGTGCACGACGTACGTTTCTGATACAAGACATAATTACTGCATGCATCACTGTAATAGCGATTTTACATCTTTCAGGAACACCCGTTCTTTTACACGTACAAGAACAGCAACATGGGTCAGGCACAACGATCAGGTACCGGCAACTTTGGCGCCCAGCAAAACACGCAATCCGGAAACACGCACAACAGCGACACCAGAAGTCCGTCCACCTCCGTAGCAACGGAAATCATAGTAGCGGTCGCTATGGTTGGCCTCGTTCTCGCCCTGGTGGGAGTTCTCGCGTGGAGACGCACGAGATCCAAAAAGTCCGAGAGAACTGTGTTCTTGCGACAACCTGGGTTGCAGTACGACAAAATTTAGTATTGAATGGACAAATGATTTTTGACTGAAAATGTGCAATATTTTTGTTGTTTTAAATTAACGACATGCATATCATCATGAATTTTAAAATATTTATCAGAATTTACACAGACCTACTTCGTTGAAACACAACACAATGTCAGTTGGTACATGTATTCAGCTATTGAAGATTACAAAATATTCTTATTGAATGATCTGCATTTTATGTTTTAAAATATTTATTAGTATTTACACATACCTTAGCAGTTTTGTTATTCCGTTAAAAAAAAAACAACAACACCAAAATGCAGATACCTAGATATTTGTATTCATACCACTTTTGTTAACATTTAAAGATTACGTTCACTGGTGTAACTGCTTGGACATTACACAAATCATTGAATCTTCATAATGCAATTATTGGTCAGTATTTGGTCAGTATTGGTCAGTATTTGGTCAGTATTTGGTCAGTATTTGGTCAGTATTGGTCAGTATTTGGTCAGTATTGGTCAGTATTTGGTCAGTATTTGGTCAGTATTTGGTCAGTATTGGTCAGTATTTGGTCAGTATTGGTCAGTATTTGGTCAGTACCCCTCCTTTGCGACAATGAACAGTGATAAATCGCAGAACTGATTATCAATTTGTAAACGTAAACAAGTAAAAATGTTGGAAACAAGTGTTGTTTCATATTAAAAAAATCATATCCTATAGGAGATAATTAAAAGTCCACAAATTGTTAAAAAAACAAAAAAACAAATTGAAAACTTGTACACTTTTATTTAATTATCAAACATTTTTTAACAATGAAAAACTACAATACTTCCAAAAATATTGTCAGTGTTCTGCTAATATAGTATTCTTGTTTGATAATGATTTACAAATAAAGTTTATAAGTATCCATATTATTCGTTTCTATTTAATCACACACATGTCACTCAACATCAATATTTACCACTTGGTAATATAATTTTATAAAACAAAATAATAGCAATGGTGTATGCTGCAAGAAGAATTGTATTACTCTATTTGGCTCTCAAACAGACAACTGTAAAAGTTACTGTGAAACACGCATATCAACAATTTGAAAATACACTTACATAAAATTCAGTGCATGTATATTCAGAAAATTGATTATACTAGTAAATGAACTAATAGTACGTGTATAGTGTTGCAGGTACAAATATTATTACTCCAGTAATAACATACAAATTCTGTCCAAAAATACTGAACCAACAATGCTACTAAACCAAAGGATGCTATCAATTTACAAACAAGTAAAACTACTGATATGTCATGAGATGTCAGAATGCAATGAGGAACTTATAAGACTGCAGCGGATTTACCTTGATCTTTCATAAAATTAATCTGAATAACATGTATTTTTTAAATTGCTGATCAACATTTTTACAACAAAATGAAGTCATGAGAGAGGGGTGGGGTGGGAGTAACAAGAGACAGTTCGATGATCTATGTAATGTCATTTTGTTTTGTAGCCAAGGAATTATTTGTTAAATATTTAATAACAAAATATATCATTAATGAAAGTTAATGAAAGTGATTTAGATTAAAATAATGCATGACTGTATAAAGATTCCTGAAAACAAATCATAGTACACTGCAATGCTTAATTTACTAATAAATTGGCCAAATGAACAATGGACATTTATTCTACATTACATGTATAATGACAGCTAAAGTCAATGAATGAATGAACTTACCAGTAATTTACGAATGAATGAATGACTTCATGACTTACCAGTAATGTATGTATTTATGCATGAAAGAATGAACTAAGTTAAGACTTACCACTAGTAATGAATATATGAAATGAATGACTTACCAGTAATGAATATATCAAATGAATGACGTACCACTAATGAATGAATGAATGACTTACCACTAGTAATGAATGTATGAAATGAATGACTTACCAGTAATGAATGAATGAATGAATAACTTACCACTAGTAATGAATATATGAAATGAATGACTTACCAAAAATGAATGAATGAATGAGTGAATGACTTACCACTAGTATAAGTAATGAATGTTTGAATGAATAACTTACCAATAAAACAAAGATGACTCAATGAAAGAATGAATAATTGACTAATCAGCAATGAAAAAGGATGATCGAGTGATTTAATGAAAAATACATGACTAAATGAATGACCAGTGATGAATACACAAGTGGATAAATGAATGTTACAATGACACATAATTCAAATTAAATCTTGAACATGGATTCTAGTGTTAAAATGTGTGGTTCACTGTAATCCTATAGACTCCTTTTTTTTTTGGGGGGGGGGGGGATCTAATGCATGTTTATAGTTTGTGCATTATATTAAATAGTAGGACAAGTTATATATACGAGGGGCATTCATAAATTTCCCAGAGTGTAGCTATAGCTTTATCAAACACCAGGTTGGTGCTAAGAAATACAAATTAGTAGACAAAGTTGTTTGATTTTGCAAAGATACCTGTTATTTAGAAACATTTTCCTCAGTAAGTGTGAAAAAATATGCTTCATTTTTGACCAAAAAATTCTGAAATCTTAGTAGACAATTAAAATTTTTAGATGCCAATGGTTATTTTGGCTACAAGTAGCACTAACATAGAAATACAAAACCTCAAAGATAACATTATGTCCATATTCATATAGTTTGATAACTATATTTATATCAAACAGATAAAACATTTTATTTTGGTCAATTAAATGAACATTGTAACAGCGGGAACTAAAATGAATTATTACAGGATTATGTGGAGTACACATAAACAGAAGTGAACAAGAGATGGACTGAGGAAAAATGGATGAAATACCTAACAGATGAATGACAAATGGTTTGAATGGTTGCCTTGTTAAAGAATTAAAGGTAAAACAATGGCTGGAAGGTCATAGATCTACAGATATAAAAGTGGATACTTACTAAATAGTAACATGTGTTTATAAAGAACATACCGTTACTTATTGGAACAAGAAGCTAACTTTTGTTCTACCAATCTCACTAATTCAGTTAGCAGACATAAACATACAAACACATGTGACTGCAAAAGGAAAATGTTATCCATCACTGACAATAAAAAGAAACCCAAAACAGTAGTTTTATATCATATGAGAAAAAACTTCACTCATCATTAAAACATGTATAATTATTTGAAACATCAGGTTTTATATAAGTTTAGTATATTGTTCTTAAAACAATATGAACTTTGTATGTATAATATGTTGAATATGCAGTTACGTTTTATACTTTATACCAAGATATCAGACAAGCAAAATCGTTTAAAGATACATATTTTGCACTATCATTTAAGTATTAAAACACACACATTTTTGGTTGCCAATTCTTTTAAGCTGGTTAACCACTTCAACAATTAAAGGAATCTAGTACAATAATATCTGCAATCAACATTCAGAAGACGCCAATTTAAATTATGTGTAAGATGAATGTCTTCTCTTCTCAATTAAAATTGTAAGTAGGAGACAAATGTTGGTTGTTTTCTGTTTTTGAAGTTCCACTTATTGACCCTGAATCCTTGGTAACTGTTAGTTATTGACCATGTGACACTGTCTTCTAACACAATCCAATCTCCGATTGAACATTCCACATTGTAATTCTATCCATACAAGATCAACAAGGTACATGTAAGTTCGCTTTTTCCTCCTCGATATTCCACATTATTGTTCACCGTATCTGGGCGTTTCACTTGCATGTAAATATAAAACACAGTTACTTATGAGACATATGTACTGTAGATAGGGGCATCAAACTAGATGTAACACTAACATTTAGCAAAATATAAACCAAACACGTGTTTGTAGAAAACATTTTCAGTGTTGCCAAAAAAAGCAGGCACACATAAAAATCAACAAACACAAATTATATAGTTGAGTTCAGCAGAAAAAAGAAACTTTATAAAATGTATACAGATTTACAGTCATTCGTTCATACAAATCACCTTGAACGTCTTTTTTTATTATTAAAAGTTTATAAAACTGTATATACTCCGTTACTTACCAGACCAGAGCAAAAAAACAAAAACATGAACAAACATAAACTGAAGAAAACCAAGAATATTTACAAATCATCTACAGTACACATGCTCAAAGCCAAAATTCAGATTTAGAGGCTGATCTATCCTCAGTTGACATCCACAGGGCACCACATTTTGAACATTGGGTTGGTTCCTGGGTCGATGACAATCCGCACTATTTTGCTGAAGTTGTTTCACCACCTTTAGCAACACCAGGGGATGGAGTATGGCTGTAATGGACAAGTAATCAATGTGCCTATCTATCAATGTACCAATCTACCTTGTGTGCTAGGTTACAACAAGATCAACAAGCGATTAAAACTTAGGTTTTTTAAGTTTGACATTGTCATCTTCATTTCCATATATGGTTTACCCCATTGCAATCAGTAATTAACATCAATGAAACAAGAGACTGAGTTCGATAAACACACATGCCCTGGGTTCGTGCTGGACAGCCCATTTGAATTATTCTAATAGTCCAAATTAGGTCAAGGTCAAAGTGTGGTAGGGTGATATGGGTGGATTGGGAATGGTCATAAGCAACAACTGTGTAAGTATCCAAGTGCTGTAGAAAGTAATGCTGGTGCTAGATGAAACGGAAAAAATCTAGTTAATCAAGAAATAGCCCAACTGAATTATTAAGTCCAAATTAGGTCAAGGTCAAGGTGAGGTTGGGTGATATGTGTGGATAGGGAATGGTCATAAGCAACAACTGTGTAAGTATGCAAGTGTTGTAGTAAGCGTGTTGGTGCTAGACGAAATGGTAAAATCTACTTCACAATGTCATGGACGGACGGACAGGACAATCACTATATGCCTCCCACATCAAGATGCCGGGGGCATAGAAACTCATTAACATATAGCACAGCAGAGACAATGACAATAAATGAAACCATGTACGATATGAACACATTTATGGGATAACTCATTATGAAAAAGACATCAGTATAACATACAGTTTGGCACTTAACCGCATTATCACCTCATCAAAATGTTTCCAATGAAGAATTTAAACTTTAATGATAGGTAAAACCAGCGAGTGTTACAAACCTGGTTTCTTTCTTCTCAGTGGAGGTCCATTTCAGCTTGTCCTTGCCTGGCAACGAAGGATGGTAGAACTGGCAGGAGCTCTTGGACATACAGCCGATACCATAGCGACAGGGCTGATCAAAATACAGGTACATGTACAATCTATAACCACCTTTGTTAAAATAAAAACTACAAAATGACTAACAGCTTTAAAAAAAAAAGAATAACTGTAGATCTACTGTTTACATGTATGTAATAAACATTAAAATAGGCCAACAGTAAAGTATTTAGGGACATCGTTTCAAAATGGATATAAATTACATATGTTATGAAGAGAATTCGATACAGATCTCAAGTACGTTGTCAAATATATGTAGTCTATGAAAACACCCCTAAATTTACTCTACGCTGTGGGTATTCTGTAAATAACATGGTTACCAACGTACCTTTGGATGTGTGAAGGGACAGCTCATGTTGGTGCAGTTTGGATAGAACCTACACTGCTTGGACTGGGGTCTCGGGGCATACATCTGCGGCATAGCCGGCGGGAAGAATGGCTGCATTGGCACCTGCACAACTGTAGGCAATCAAACAAATGGTGAATATTGAGCCTTTCATTTCAAGCCCATTTGGCCCATAAATGAAATGAGCCAGGTTCCATGAAAACCGGGCTTAATTTTACAAAACTTAAAAAAAAATTTAAGTATTATTTTTGGATTATAATAATGAAATCCATTTCAAAATATTTAACGTAGTTTTCATGTTATAGTGGTTTGAAATTGGGTATTGATCACCAAGAAATTTGACTAAGTATGTTGTCATTTTGTCTTACTAGCTATACTTGTTACCTTAATCCAAAAATAATGACGTCAAATTCGTTCACTGTCATGACCTCAACAATTACGTCATTAAACTGATTTTCACATTACCTGATTCAAATGTTTACAAGTTTAATCATTCGGTTTTATGCTCATGACCAAAAGATGTGGTACAGCAAAGTGCCGAAAAAACAAAAACAAAATTCAATTAAGGCCAGCTAATACACTATACATTTTCTCTGGACTTAATTGGGTGCTTTCAAAATCCTTCCTGTATTTCTACTGGCTTTTTGTAACATATTTTCTGGGATCAACGAATTTGAAAAGTACAGCCTGGTACCGTAACGTTTAATTTTACATTGTACGACATCTTTCAACTTTAATTATGAACAAATATGTTGATATAGTATCCATGTACAATCAAATTGAAACAATAAACAAGCTCGTTACATGTGTTTATTCAGTAAATGTCACACTAATTTGTGTTTACAGAAACCTTTTCTATAATCTTAAACAAATATGCAGTGTTTACTTTCCAATTATAAATGTCAGTACATGTATTTTTTCAAAAATTGTGATTTTCAGTGGTATTTTTACACCAAAAATTAACTTATAAAATGGCACATGAATTTTATTTAAACCACGTGTAGTTATACCACTAGCCTTTCTGTATGAGATTACAGAATTGTTTCATTTTTTCTGCCCGTTACTGTATTTACACGTAGATGACAGCAATATTTCCTACCGGATAAATTAATTAGCATACCTTCAGTATAAGTCAAAGGGTAAGGAACTCTCTTACTTTATCTAAACAATGTAACTTTCAAATACACTAAACTGTAAAAATCATAGATTTCTTAAACAACAGAATGCAAATATAAACAACAAGAGCTGTCGGAGGACAGCGCGCTCGACTTTTCTTGTGCTTATCAGAGTTACTGGCATTTTTTTCTAATACAAGAAATATGGAAATTCCACAAAAACAAAATTTTTCGAACGACATGCATTAAAGTCAGCACATCAATAACATTTTTAGTAAAAGTGACCTTGACCTTGACCCCACCCACCCTATATGCAATCCCAAGTGAGGTCTCAATATAAGGTATCTATGTATTAAGTTTCATTAAAATATCTCAATGCATTCTCAAGTTATTGAACAGAAACTGTTTTTTTTTTTTTTTGTAACAGTGACCTTGACCTTAACCCCACCCACCCCATACTCAATCCCAAGCAAGGTCTTGATATAAGGTATCTACCAGTATGTATAAAGTTTCATTAAAATATCTCAATGCATTCTCAAGTTATTTGAGCAGGAACTGTTTTTCTTATTTTAGTAACAGTGACCTTGACCTTGACCCTATGTGCAATCCCAAGAGAGGTCTCAATATAAGGTATGTATGTATTAAGTTTCATTAAAATATCTCAATGCGTTCTCAAGTTATTGAGCGGAAACTGTTTTTCTATTTTTAGTAACAGTGACCTTGACCCCATTCACCCCATATGCTTACCCAAGCGAGGTCTCGATATAACGTATGTATGTATAAAGTTTCATTAAAATATCTCAATATCTCCATGCATTCTCAATTTATTGAGCGGAAAACGTTTTTCTATTTTTAGTAACAGTGACCTTGACCCCACCCACCCCATATGCAATCCCAAGCGAGGTCTCGATATAAGGTATCTATTTATTAAGATTCATTAAAATATCGCTATGCATTCTTAAGTTATTGAGCGGAAAACGTTTTTCTATTTATAGTAACAGTGACCTTAACCCCACCCACCCCATATGCAATCCCAAGTGAGGTCTTGATAAAAGGTATCTATGTATTAAGTTTTATTAAAATATCTCAATTTGCTCATAAGTTATTGAGAGGAAACCGTTTTTCTATTGTTAGTAACAGTGACCTTGACCCAACCCACCACATATGCAATCCCTAGCGAGGTCTCACTATAAGGTATCTATGTTTGCAGTTTCATTACAATAGCCTCATCCGTTCTCGAGTTAGAGAGTGGAAACGAAAAGTTGAGAAACTAGCTTACCGAAAAACTTTAACCTGTCCATATAGCTCATATGTAAAATTTCTACGTGTAAAAAGGACCATAATTTTGACAAATTTCAAACTAGAGTTATCAAAATTGGCTGATGAGTTCATTTTCATATAGGGAATAAGTGTTCTAAGTTTGAATGAGATCCCTTAAGCCATTCCTGAGAAACAAGCTTACCGAAAAACTTTAACCTGTCCATATAGCTTATGTAAAATTTCTAAGTGTAAAAAGGCCCATAATTTTGACAAATTTCAAACTAGAGTTACCAAACTTGGCCTATAGGTTCATTTATTGTGTGGAATAAATGTTTTAAGTTAGGTTCATTTATTGTTGGGAATAAATGTTTTAAGTTTGAATGAAATCCCTCAAGCTATTCCTGAGAAACTAGCTTACCGAAAAACTTTAACCTAGCTCGGACGCCGACGCGAGTAGAATAGCTTGTATTTTCTCAGAAAAGTCGAGCTAAAAATGATTTAAAATGGAATCACTGTTAGAAATAAAAATGTTTCAACTTTAACATGGAAGTAAAAGATTTGAGGTAGACCTTTATGAAACACTAATGCATTTTAAGGCAGCACAATTGCCAGAATCACATACTTTTGTGTATGACAGTTTGCCCAAAGCTCCTCTTGCTGGAGTGTGTGTAAGGGCAGTCTGGCCGCGAGCACTGGGCATCAAACCTGCAGTTGGGGTGGATGTACATGCACTTGTCCCCAAACTTGCACAATGGAAACATCCTGGGAAAGACAATGGCAAAATCCCTTTAAAGTAATTAATACAGCAAAAAATCTAGAACATTTTTTAAGCATCAATCAATAGACATTGATATGTAATAGTATCACAATTCTGTTTGTCACAAGTTTGAGGTTGTATTTGAATAAATGAGACCACCTAAAGAAAGAAGATATTTCTTCTCAAGTGTACTAACATATTTTGTCCAAGTTTTATTTGGATTGATAATATACTTTGTCCAAGTACTGTTTGAAAATTTTCTATAATTCTGTTTTACACGATTAAATTTTAGGAGCACTTTTCAGTAATGACATTTATTCGTTAAATTATTTATATTCAACTCCTGTTTCAGTAGGCAAATGTCTCTACTGACTATTTCAACTGTGCATTATTAAGCCACACTTTGTATGCACAACTCCACGATACAGTTTACACCACGAAACTCACTTGCATGGCACGGAGGGGTGTATGTACTGGCAGTTGTTTCCATTGGCACAGGCTGGCCAGAATCTGCACTTCTCCATTATCTGAGGAGACTTTGGTGCATCTGCACTTGGGGCTTCTTCCTCACCCTCCTCCTCATCTGTGAATAACACAAACATGTGATTAAAATTGACATATGAAGCCGCACAGTTTACACATAGGGATGGTGAAATCAAATGTACCAGCGCATGTAGGGGCAAGTTTTTCTCTGATCTCTGCCATTTTTATGCCCCCACTTTAGAGGGGGGGCATATAGATTTGCCCTTGTCCGTCCATCCTTCCGTCAGCCCGTGCGATTTTTGTGTCGCGCATAACTCAAAAAATATAACTGCTAGAGTGATGAAACTTTACAAGCATATTTATCGGCATCGGGGCTTGTGCACCTGGGTATTTTGGTGCAGTTTTTTCCGACATCAGCAGAGTTATGGCCCTTTTTTAGCAAAAAATGATATTTTTGGACTTGTGTCGCGCGTAACTCAAAAAGTATTGTTGCTATAGTGATGAAACTTCACAAACATATTAATCAGCATATGAACTTGTGCACCTAGGTATTTTGGTGCAGTTTTTTCTGACAACAGCGGAGTTATGGCCTTTTTAAGCAAAAAAATGACATTTTTGGACTTGCGTCGCGTGTAACTCAAAAAGTATTATCGCTAGAGTGATGAAACTTTATAATATATTAATCAGCATGTGAACTTGTGCACCTGGGTATTTTGGTCCAGTTTTTTCAGACATCAGTGGAGTTATGGCCCTTTTTTTAAGCAAAAAATGACATTTTTGGACTTGTTTCGCACATAACTCAAAAAGTATTACTGCTACAGTGATGACACTTTATATACATATTAATCAACATGTGAACTTGTGCACCTGAGTATTTTGGTGCAGTTTTTTTCCAACATCAGCAGAGTTATCGCCCTTTTTTGAGCAAAAAATGACATTTTTGGACTTGTGTCGCATGTAAGTCAAAAAGTATTATTGCTAGAGTGATGAAACTTTATAATATATTAATCAGCATGTGAACTTGTGCACCTGGGTATTTTGGTCCAGTTTTTTCAGACATCAGTGGAGTTATGGCCCTTTTTTTTAGCAAAAAATGACATTTTTGGACTTGTTTCGCACATAACTCAAAAAGTATTACTGCTACAGTGATGACACTTTATATACATATTAATCAACATGTGAACTTGTGCACCTGAGTATTTTGGTGCAGTTTTTTTTCCAACATCAGCAGAGTTATCGCCCTTTTTTGAGCAAAAAATGACATTTTTGGACTTGTGTCGCATGTAAGTCAAAAAGTATTATTGCTAGAGTGATGGAACTTTACAAACATATTAATCAGTATGTGAACATGTGCACCTGGGTATTTTGGTGCAGGTTTTTCCGCCATCAGTGGAGTTATGACCCTTTTTTTAGCAAAAAATGACATTTTTGGATTTGTGTCGCATGTAACTCAAAGTATAACTGCTAGACTGATGAAACTTTATAAACATATTCATCAGCATGTGAACTTGTGCACCTCGGTATTTTGGTGCAGTTTTTTCTGACATCAGCGGAGTTATGGCCCTTTTTTGAGCAAAAAATGACATTTTTGGACTTATGTCGCGTGTAACTCAAAAAGTATTATTGCTAGAGTGATGGAACTTTATAAACATATTAATCAGTATGTGAACATGTGCAACTGGGTATTTTGGTGCAGTTTTTTCCGCCATCAGTGGAGTTATGACCCTTTTTTTTAGCAAAAAATGACATTTTTGGATTTGTGTCGCATGTAACTCAAAAAGTATAACTGCTAGACTAATAAAACTTTATAAACATATTCATCAGCATGTGAACTTGTGCACCTGGGTATTTTGGTGCAGTTTTTCTGACATTAGCAGAGTTTTGTGGCAACCAGCGGAATGTGGGGGCATCCGTGTCCTACGGACACATTTCTAATTTTGTACGTTTTGTGGTGGCTTTTAATAAAGCATGATAAACAATGCTGTATTAGTACTTATTTTTTATTGTCTTGTTAGTAACATTGTACTTGACAATGACTGGAAATGTATTCTTTTACATGTACCAATTAGGAACAGAAGATGAATACTACTTTTAAAAAGTCCACCCCATCAAATTCATATACTAATTTAACCATAATGGTCCCTTTTGAATGTCAAATAATTTCCATTAGACAGGATTCACACTCCCCTACTGAAAGAACAATACCACAAAATAATGACTATATTGAGTGCAATACACATCATTATTCAACTCACAAAAAACAACAAAATCATGCAACAACAAATCTACAATGAGTGCTATATACAGTACTACCGTCACTATCTTTCAAACTGATATTGAAAGGCCTGATTTTGGGTGGTCCTAACTGCTTCACAGTGTTCACAGCTGCATCTGGGAGTTCCACTTTCACAGGCTGGATTTTTTCCTTTACCACTGGTTTTACTGTCTGCAAGTTATACAAGGAAAATAATTATGTTGCACTGTAAAATGCATGTAGATCTATTTCAGTGAGATTTTGCTACAATGTACATGACAATTCAATATGGATTCACTGACATACATATGTGGCGCGTCGTGATAAAACCGGTCTTAATGCATGTGCGTAAAGTGTCGTCCCGGGTCCGCACAGGCTAATCCAGGACGGCACTTTCCACCGACAGAGGATTTATGTTTAGAAGAGACTGCCTTGAAACAGAAAATACCATACAAGCGGAAAGTGCCGTCCTGAATTAGCCTGTGCGGACTGCACAAGCTAATCCGGGACGACTGTTATTCACAAATTCACAATGCTCCTAAGGAAAATCTTCAGTTGTACTTCAGTGAAAATTTCAGATTAAATTTTCTAAGTGAAATCCAATGATTTACAAAAGATAAAACATCGAAGCAATATAAATTATACTAGTCTGAAACATTTTACTGTAAAAAGACCTCCACATGAAACAGCCACAGATTTAAGGAATTTGATGAATTTAAGGAATTTACTTAAGTTTACTTACAAGGAATTTGATGAATTTAAGGAATTTACTTAAGTTTACTTTCAAGGAATTTGATGAATTTAAGGAATTTACTTAAGTTTACGTACAAGGAATTTGATGCATTTAAGGAATTTACTTAAGTTTACTTAAAATCTCAAGTCTCTACAGTGATGCTACTGCAAACAGAATGAAAGGTCAAACAGATTGGTAGTTTTAAAGGACAGACTTTACAAGCTACCACCTGGACTGGATGGCTCCTGGTCTCTGGCACTCCTGTCAACAAGCTGGGATCCACTCCATCCAATGTCACGATGAACTGAGGTTCCTGGGGAGTCTCACTGTCAACAAACAGAGAGAATATCATCAAACTCTGTTGGTCCAATGTTCCAAATATAACAATCTTTGGAGCAGCTGGTGTTAACTTTTACTGATTTACCATGAGCTCAAGTCTATGTCAGACAAGTGGTCCACATGTTGTCAAAATTGTTGTAAACATAAAAATCGAGGCCAATTATTTCCCAGTGTTGATGGCAAATTGTATGTCAGTATCTGTTATTTCAGAAATTTGATAAGTTTTCAAATTTTGTTCTTGGCCTACCAATATATGAGTACATGTAAACAAACGATCAGACAGGCTCTACAGGTTTGAAAGGACCCCCTCCCACCCTTCATAGTTATTACACTTTCAGAAACATGCAAACATTAACTTCTAAGAAAAAGACTAAATTATCACCGTATATCATCCTTGAACCTCTCGTAGCGAAGGTCGTCATTTAGTTCATTCAGGTCCAGTATGGTCTCATTGGTTTCATCCAGCAGCTGCTGGATCTCGGGATCTGAAACATTCATATAAGATCATTGACATTATCCTGGTTAAGGAAATCATCCCAAACTATAATCACCAACATGTTTATTGAAGAATTTGTATTGGAGACAATTTTTAAACCACAAAACAGAGGTAATGGTCCCTAATTATTTGTAATTTTATTATTTTTGTTGTAAACAAAACTTAAATTAGTGAATGTTTAAGGGTATTTGGAAAAATTTAATTTCAATAGGAGCCATAACTCTGTCAATATTTAGTGGTTTGTAACCAAAGTCGCACCTGACCTGTATTTTATGGTGTTATACCTACCTGGAATGTGCCAAAAATAATTTAAATATGACGAGCCTTTGACGAGTTATTGTCCGGAAAGCGTGTTTTAGGGAATTTTAGTGAAAAAAGGGGCCGTAACTCAGTCAAAATTTAGTGGTTTGTAACCAAAGTAGAACTTGACCTGTATTTTATGATGCTTCATATGTGTACCAAAAATTATTTGAATATGTCAAGCCATTCTAGAGTTATCATCCAGAAACTATGTTTTAAGGGTGGTTTGTAACCAAAGTCGAACTTGATCTGTATTTTATGATGCTACAAATATGTACCAAAAATTATTTGAATATGTCAAGCCATTCTTGAGTTATGCGAAAACAATGTTTTTAGGGAATTTACATCGAAAAGGGGCCATAACTCTATCAAAATTTAGTGGTTTGAAACGAAAGTCGAATTTGACCTGTGTTCTATGATGTTACACGTGTACCAAAAATTATTTGAATATGTCAAGCCTTTCTTGAGTTATCATCCAAAAACCATAAAACCAACAAACTCAATCCTATATACCCCCCCCCCCCACCACCGCCAGTTTCGTTTGTAGGGGTATAACCAAACAACAAATTAAACAGACCAAACAGTGTGTTTTGTACTAATGTATAAACATGCAACATGTACATAGACATGGATGCTCCCACCACATATGTTTGGACATGACAAAAGGCTAACACTAGATAAATAAAAATAATTTGAATATGTCAAGCCTTTCTCTATCATACAGAAACCATGTTTTTAGGGAAACTAAGTCGAAAAGGGGCCATTACTCTATCACAATTTAGTGGGTTGTAACCAAAGTCGAACTTAAATGGTCTTATATGATGTTACACCTATTTACATAAAATCAATCAAATATTTGAAGCCTTTTATGAGTTAGTGTGCAGAAACTGTGTTTTTCGGGAATTTAAGTCGAAAAGGAGCCACAACTCTGTATAAATTTAGTGGTTTGTAACCAAAGTTGAACTTTACCTGTATTTTATGATGTTACACATGTGTATCAAAAATTAGATGTCAAGCTTTTCGTGAGTTATTATCCGGAAACTGTTTTTGAGGATTTTCGTCGAAAAGGGGCCATAAATCTTTCAACATTTAGTGGTTTGTAACCAATTTCGAACTTGACCTGTATTTTATGATGTTACACATGTGTACCAAAATTTATTTGAATATGTATAACCTTTCTTGAGTTATCATCCGGAAACCAAAAACCAACAAGCTCACTCCTATATACCCCGCCCTAAACTTCATTTGTGGGGGTATAATTATTGTGTGCAAATTCACTTCAAGTTTCCTGGAATTGTATTTGAAGGTAGATTTTTGTGAAGTTTGATTCAAATAGGCAAACTGATTTACGAAAGATCATTTCACGCTGTATGACATGAGAAACAAGCAAAGGTGATAGCTCAACGTGCACTTCATGCTTAAAGGTGATAGCTCAACATGTGCACTTCATGCTTAGTAAGTGTACACAATCAATAGTCTTCTTTTGCTTACATCTATATATGATTCTTAAATTCATGTTTTCTATTTTAACAAGCAACTTATTTCAAAGGATTTGTTACAATTTGTATACTAGCATTACAAACAACAAGTCATTAGCTATACATAAATCTGACTGTAAACTTACCTGGAGAGTTGTCTTCCCTTGGTGACTCTTCCAGGTCCAAGTCATCGTCGTGCTGGGAGGTGCGCTGAACCAGTCTCGTGTCAGGCAGTGGCGGCCCATAGGCTGCATAACATATTTCAGAGTACTGTAGAAGTCACAGTAGAGGTCAAGGGTGCATTGGACTTGTGATTAAACATGAAGTTTTAACTTGGACAATCTGACCTGACACTTGTGAACTCTATTAGCATAAATTAAAGCCACGCAAAACGTGAAAGTAGCCAAATTCAGACTCTACAATTAAATGGTCATCTTATTGTCTGTCTTAGTATGTGTTAACGTTGGTTTATACATCAAACATCATAAATGTATGGTTTGCTAGATACTTTTTTTGTTCAAAACCACTTATCCTCAAGGTAAACCTGTTTCCAAACACTAGCTTTATTTACTGCCGAATATTGTTGTGACGCGGATTAAACCAGACTACATATATTCACTGTAACATTCGGCAAGTTGCACAATATTTTACATAAATCATGAGGATCTTCGGCTTGTTTCATAATGTTGAAAAGGTAAAAAAACCCAAAAACAACGTCAAACTGTTCAAGTACCATTTACCTGCTAGTATTCTGTTTTTAGCTCAGAATGCGTTATTTTATGTGTTTGTTATATCAACATTAAACTTGTAATGTTTAGTTTAACGTGCATCACCTTGTAAGTGCCTCTAACACTTCCATTATTTGCTATATATCAAACTTTGGCTTAGTTTGTGTGTCTTGATGCTGTAGCAATTAACGTTAGTCACATAACAATGTCATGTTCAGTGCTATGTATGAAATCAACACAGTTTCCTTATGGAAACTAATATTGTTTTCAAAATTGTTATATAATATATCCTTGCATAAAGGTCGGTGTCAGGTAATTGTTTTTGAATAATATGTAATCACACTACACTTATGTTTTATCTCAATTTTGTTTAAAGCCCGAGGTTTATTCTCAAGCTTATTTCATGGGTAGAGTTAGACTTGATGTATTTTGAGATGGCTTGAATGGTTTTTAAGTACAGATTATACTCACATACTCACAACCACACTTTTTCAACCCAACCACTGCAATATCTACTACAGATGATTAAACAAAAGAATACTTGTCTTGATTTGAATTATGTATTTTGTTGCAGTTTAACTAGCTACTTGCGTTGTTAGATCATATATCGTTGATTGGGATGATACCAAAGATAATGCATATTTAAATTAAATGGAAATACTTATTTTTAATATATCTGGGATTATTAAACTTTATGCTGAGATATTCCATCATTATAATAGAAGGCCAAGACTATACATCTTTTCCTTCATTATTGAGAAGCAATACTTCAGCATTGCATTAAAATTGATATTTTTTGTGGCACATCTACTGCACTGCATCGATTTGCTAACTGGATTACCCCGTATAAACATTATCTTTGTATGTTTTATAATTTTGTATTTCGTATGAAAAATATACATAAGTTTCTATGATCATGAGAGTATTTTGGATAGTGTAAGGTGCGTACATTTGTTAAAATACGAAACTTTTTAGTGAAAAGCTTTGTATAGTTTATGCATTTTTGGAACAAAAACTCTGTAAAAAAATACAAAATAGAGTTATGGGTAATCTTGCACCTGATACCAGAGTTATGACAAAGGTTAGTTCCAAGTTTCAAGTGAATAACTTATGTAGTTTTGAAGTTACCAATCTTTTGAATATAAACTTTAAACACAAAATCTAAGTGAAAAGGGGGCATAACTTTGTCAAAATACAAAATAGAGTTATGGGTAATGTTGCTCCTAATACTAGAGTTGATGACAAAGGTTAGTTCCAAGTTTCAAGTGAAAAGCTTATGTAGTATTGACGTTACACAACTTTTGAATATAAACTTTAACCAGAAAATCTATGTGAAAAAGGGGCATAACTCTGTCAAAATACAAAACAGAGTTATGGAGATTGTTGTACTTGATTTTGGAGTTGATGAAAACGGTACATTCCAAGTTTCAAGTGAATAACTTATGTAGTTTTGAAGTTACAAGACTTTTGAATAAAAACTTTAACCAAATCAGACGCGGACGCCGACGCTGGGGGTAGTAGATAGCTCATCTATTCTTCGATAGTCGAGCTAAAAATTGCGGGACTCATTACATCATGACGTCAAAACAATGACGTCATTTCACAATTTTGAGTCTGGCATTATTGACAGTCCATTTCATTTACTGCATTTAATCAGGAACCAGTGTGAAACAGTGAAAAGTATCAGAGTGGTGATTTTCACTGTTTTAAAACAGTGAATTACCAATTTTATTTCACTGAAATTTCACTTTAAATCACTGGAAAGCATAAAATAAAAAGAATTGTAAATATCAGCTGAATATCAATGTTGCAAATGCACCAACCAAACTGAGCGGTCTTCATTATATTAGTAATTCTAACAAACATGAAGATTTTAAAAACATTGGTTACTGGTTTATTTTTACGAATATTTCAGTAAAATAAATGCAACACCTACATTCTTATCTGTTTAACACAATGATCTTTAAATCTGTTTTGTTCCAGCAACATTGATTGCCTGCTTTAAATGATAGTATTAAACATTGGTATTGTTCACACACAAAAAATGAAACTTACATTAATTAAATTTATACAATTTAATTGCACTCTACTTACTTATTCACAAATGAACAGTTTAAAAAATATTTTTTTGTACAAATTTGTACATGGTGTCAACAACATGCTAGAGCATTGCTTTAAAAATGCTATAATAAACACTTCGTAACTAATACAGATGCTTATTTTCTTTTAAAAACACCATCATGTCCACATGTTCAGGTTTGACATAAACATTCTTCAGCACCGGCTGTCTACTAATTGCAAATGCCTGGTCAGCCTGAATACACGACGCAGGCACTGCTAGCACCTGTCTGGCAACCCGACTAATATGCGGGTATGAGGCAGATTTCTCCCTCCACCATTGTAGTGGATTCACGTTGGACGCTGACTCAGCCATGTACAGATTCAGCTCATTTTTGGCAACTTCTTCAGGAGACTTCTTGTCCTCAGAAGCATGTATCACGTCATCCAGCCAATCGTTCTCAACTGTTACTGACAGATCCTTTCCCATATCTGTAGTCTTCACACACCTTTCATGAATACTGGTACTTTCACATGATGAGCCATCGAGATTCGTATCATCTACCTCAGCTGAACCATTAGTGATATTAGAATTTTCAAGCACAGTTTCACTGTTGAGATCATTGACAACTTTTGTACTTACTACAACCTTTCTTACATCAGTTGCTTCCGATGCTGGTTTCAACTGATTCTTCAATATTGTTTGGGTTGTTTTCCTGAGAGTTTCCCTGGAGTATTCATGATTGTCCAATTCTTCTTCGCACTCTGCTTTTATTTCCACAAGCAGCAGATTCCTCACATGTTCCTGCTCTGTCTGAGAAACAAAAGCCATCTGCTTAGTCTGAGGATGCAGCAGACAGGCAAGCAAGCATGAATCCTTGCACAGTTGGAAGTCCTTCTCAATCCTGTTTCTAACACATTCTTTCACAGTTTGAATCACTTGGCCATCGTCACTTTCTATTTCAAGGGCTTTCTCCAACTTTACGAATATCGGGATCACCTTCTGAAGAGTTGGTTCCTCTGTATTTATCAGAATTTCTGTAGCAGTCTTCAAGGACCTTAATAGTTTCCCCAGTGATTCGAGAATGGTATGCTCACAAATGGCACTGAGCAGATTGCGAAGATCAACATCCTGGTCGATAAGCTCCGAGTCCATAACAGCAGCATGCAGAGCTGGTGTCAGATCTGCAAACACTGATATCATATCCAGCAGTCTGTCCCAGGTTTTGTATTCTGTAGATTGTAATTTCACTGACTGCTTTTCTTCAGGCAAAATCTCCTTCTTTTTCTTTTCCAGCATTACCACTGCAAGAGAATTTTCCTGAACCTGTTTGACCAACATGTTAAACAGAGCGATGGTTCTCTGAACTTCAGGAATACCAAGACATTCATTAATTGCTGCCTGAATACAACTTCCAAAACATGGTACTGTTTTATATTCAAAATGTTTTGACATTTTACTCTCACACTCCGATGTTTCAGTTACTAAAATGGTTTCAGTAATCCCCCATTTTCTTATCGTATCTTGAATGTGTTCCACAATACTTTCTATGGTGTTCCCTGCCTTACACGTTCTAAGTACTGCCCTGGTATACTTCCAGCTATCAGAGATGAAGACAACAGAGATGGTGTCATACAAAATATTGTCTAAAGCACACCACTGGGACTGGGTCAGAACGGGTGTTTTCACATTCGACAATTGATCCTTTAATGTGTCCTTCACTGAATTATATAACAATCCTACTTTTGTAATCAGTTTCTTTCTCTTGGGAAAATGGTACCTCGGCTGGAGATTCTTGGCAAACAACTTAAAAGCATCACTTTCTACTAACTCTAATGGCATCATGTTTTCAATGAACATATTTAACAGACTACCATCAATCTCTTGCAATTGATCCTTAGACAGTTTTCCAAGACAAGAGTCCATGAGTCCAATTTCTGAACCATCTGTTTGTGTCTCTTTCTCTGATCTATTTCCCGAGTTATTAACCTGAACTAGATGGAAGTTGTTTTCCCTCATATTGACAAGTGTCTGAGCAGCTCTATCAGCGATTTCAATCACTTCATCAGAATCAGTCTCTTCTTCTTCCTCCTCCTCCTCCTCATCATCATCACTCTGAGATCCCTCACTCCCTGAGTTCTCACTTGCCTCACTACCAGTCCCATCTTCACTCTCTGCAATGAGAAAAGGCTTGACTTCACTTTGGTTTGAGAAAATCACAGCAAATAAATTCGTGTTGGTAAAATGTTGTTTTTTTAATTATGTTTACTGTTTTCTGCCAAATCTGCTTTTACACAGTAACAAAATCTAAAATTTTATTGATGGATTTAAAATATCTTTCAGAAGGAGACAATACTTTCAAAATTGCATAAGTGTGTCTATTAAAATGTAATGTTCCAGTCAAACCTTTTCTCAAAGCAACACAGGATACATATTCGAATAAAATATACTACACAAACAGATGTTAGAAAGATTCAAAATATTCGAACATCATAAAAGTAAAAGGTTTTATGGAATGGGTGCATAGTAATGAAAAAATGGTAACAGCGCCATATCATTGTTTGTGAAAATAACATTGAAACCTTTTTTTATGATGTTATTCTACCAGGGTTCAATTACACAATGTTGTAACCAATTTTATTTGAATTTGAAAATAATTTTTTTTATATGCCTTTTGATATAAACATCTTAAACTGTCTAGAGAAAAACCTATGCTTGGAATAAAATCAAGCAAATAAAAATGTAAACTTGCTAGCAACTGTGAATTTTGGAAAAATATTTGTGAAAAAAAAAACTTTTTGCTTTGTGACTGGGTCTCTATTTCGGCCCCAAATTGAATTTTAAAAAAACATGGTGTAAGATGCATGATTACTGTTAACAGTTTAAATTGTCAGGATTCTCCATAGTTTGTATTTGTAAACCACCCAATAAAGTGATCACTTCAGATTTGGAATAAGTGGAGTATGGTAACACACATATATTCACTGTTGCAAATGGATATTTGTGAAGTTGCAGAACAATTGCAAAAAAACAACAAGATCTTGTGTTTGATAAACACACATGCTCCAGGTTGGTGCAGGGTAGCCCATTTCTTAGTCCAAATTAGGACAAGGTCAAGGTAAAAGTGAGGTTGGGTGATATGGGTGGATTGGGAACAGTAATAAGTAAAAACTGTGTTAATATCTAAGTGTTATAGTAAGCGGTGTTGGTGCAAGACGAAACAGTAAAATCTAGTTAACCAAGAGATTGCACTTTTGAATCATTATAAGTCCAAATGAGTTCAAGGTCAAGGTCAAATTTAGGTTCGGCAATATGTGTGGATTGAGGACTGTCATAAGCAACAACTGTGTAAGTATCCAAGTGATGTAGTAAGCGGTGTTGGTGCTAGACGAAACGGTAAAATCTACTTAACCTTTCACGGACGGAAGGACGGACGTAAGGAAGGACAGGACGATCACTATATGCCTCACGCATCAAGATGCCGGGGGCATCAAAATATTTTAGCTAGCATATATACATGTATTCAACTCTCTAATGCTGTCACCTTCTATGAATTCTCCACTTTTTAAACCTCAGTTACAATGACTTCTAGTTAAACGTTGATTTGTACGAACAACAGTGTGATAACTACTGACACATAAATTAGCTCTGGCCCCACGACCATAAACAATCTTAACCTTAGTCTTAATTGTAAACATTAGCCAATGACAATCCCAGCTCAGATGTATCAAGCATTGTCCTTGGTCAATATTTTCAGCTGTGACTTAAGTCTAAGATCGGGAAATGTTGTTGTAAAAAGTTTGTACTACATTTTTTTCTTGCTTCAAGCCTACCTTCAACACTCTGCTGGCTTTCTTCACTGTCTGCTGCCACCACATGCTGCCTTGCTTGGGATGCACTAATTTTATTCAACTCTCGCAATGCTGAAAACAAGTATGTACATCTCAGCAAACTAGCCACAATTTAACAAGGCCTTTTCAAATAAATACAGACAGCCTGTATACGTCTCCAAATGACCAAAACGTGTCCTATCTTCTGTGCCTACATAATAGAATATTGTAGGTTTAAATTACCATAGATCACACAGTGATTGTTCAAAGGCACTTTACATGCTTTCTATAGACAAAGAAAAAAATGTACTGTTGTCAAATCCGGTCAACTACCTCTCTTGCGGTTTAATTCCTAGGCATCACAACTCCAAACTGATGTTTATTATTTGATAAACAACGATAATCGGAAAATTGTTTCTTAAATAAAATATGACTTCAAAGTTTGTACCAGTGGTAGCAACTCTGGCAGGGGCAATGGCTGAGGTCCGTGCCTTTGGTGACACCTTGGCAGCAGGTTTCCCTGAAGCAGCCTCATTGCGAACTGTGTACTTCAAATTCTCAAACCCGTCACTTGACCTTGGAGTCTTCTTGGGCTGAAGAATTATTAATATAAAGTCACTCTTAATCATATGAAAGCTGTAATGGTTTAATCGATTTTTTTTTAAATCTTTAATTTAAATATCACATGTCAAACAAGGTTTATAAAACAATAATGAATTTTAAATGGCAAAGTTTGTTTCTTTAAGTACTGGCTGTGAATACTTACAGAACATACAAATACTTCAGACAATAGAACGCTGACAAAAGTATCTTACTTTGTTGAAAACACGATCATTTAGGAAAATTAAGAAACTTTTATGAAAACAAGAGGGCCATGATGGCCCTAGGTCGCTCACCTGAGTTTAAGGCATCATAATGGCTAATAACAAGAGGGAAAAATGGTACTAAACGCCTTACCTGAGTATAAAGATCTGGGCCTTGCAGTTTCAGATGTTTTTTTAGTCTATATAAACCATGTGACCCACAGGGCATGGCCACCTTGTACCCCAGGGGCATAATTTGAACAATATTTGTAGTGGACCACTTTTCAATGTTACATACCCAATATGATTCCAGTCTTCACGAAACTCCATCAGACCTACGGTCCTGACCGACTAAATTTGTCAAGGTCCAAAAGAAATTTCAAGTTTGTCGACCCAAAATGTCTGACTAAAATATTTTCTATTAAATCGAAAGTTAAACAGCACACGATCATAATAACATCTATTTTTAAATTCAACGGAATTACACGATGCGTATTTCGATTGCAATTTAAAAACACCTATAACCTCGTATCGATACTGTGAGGACGCCATAAGATTCAGTGTTAGATTCTAGGATGCAACCATTTCCGTTTGCGTACGCATGTTTATCAAAGACAAAGAACGCCTACTCTGCATTTAACACACTCCCCTTCTGCATCAGTGTATCAATTATATTCTAGACGCAGGAGAGTCAGTTTTAGTACCGCCAAACCAGTCAGCCAATGAGAACGCGTAAGTATTAAAATGAGCGTTGTCGATAGAAAGTTTATCACGCCTTCAGTAAAGGGGCAAGTGATTTGTTACACCATCCTGTTAGGTAAGCGTTTTGTGATGTGCGTGTTTTAAACACCCACGTATTTAATAAATTAATTACTACAGATTAAAAGAAGGCCATATAATTATTACTTTTGCGAAATGAACATTATTCTAATTATGAGAATTAATATGAAGTTTTGTAACTTGACAAATTGCGTACGCCGATCGCGTCAAAAGTACGTCATCATTTGTTTAAAAAAATTACATCTAGATAGTGTTCACTAATACAAGTATTATTCCAAATCATCCATGTACACAAATTATATGCAACAACTTTGGCTGAGGCAACATTCATGACATTTGAAAGTTTGCGGGAGTATTGGCAGTACACTTGTCGAAAGTGAAAGTGAAAGTAAATAAATTCCATTCATCAAAAAAAAAAAATTGTTTCGTAACCCGTAATCAACTAACATTAAGATTTGCGACACAAAGCATTGTATTTGTAGTTCTGTGATTAAAAGAGTGGGTGCGGTGAAGATTACTCGTACGCTACATGTAGCTTTTGCTATTGAATGTTCATTTATTTCCTTCACATTTTTAACCACTATAAACTACATTTTGTTTTTGGACTAAAAATATTACATTGTATAAAATATGTAAAAATATATACAAGACATTATATAAAAATAATAATAGGATTTTAAATAGAAACTGTATAAAGTGAAACAGATCTACATATGTGTTAGACTTAAATTAAAACATATTTTATACATTTAACGGTGTGAAATATAACAAGTTATGAAGATTATCAGAGAATGAATATGAGTGGTAAATATTGCATACATATAACTGTAAATTATTTTGATTTAAAATGTACAAAATTAATTGCAAATAAAATGCAATATGAATAAATGATGTAAACCATTAAAAACATTTAAATAATTCTGAAGTGTGTTTCATTGTGTTTGGACTGACAAATGTGCAGCAGGTCTGACAGATTTTTCTTGTCAGTCAGACCAAATGTCTGACTGAGGACCTCCAAGTTTCGTGAAGACTGTGATTCCAATGGGCCTTGCGGTTTCAGAGAATATTATTCAAGTCATTTTGCTATTTAAATATATATAAACCATGTGACCCCCCAGGGGGTGGCCTTTTTTACCCCAGGGACGTCATTTGAACAATCTGTGCAAAGGACCGCTCCACAATGTTTCACGCAAAATATAAAATCTCTGGGCCTTACAGTTTCAACAAGGAAGATTTTTAAGGCCAACGTGCCATCCAAGTCTATATAAATCATGTGACGCCTCGGGTCATGGCCACTTTTTACCCCAGGGGCATAATTTGAACAATCTTTGAAGAGGACCACTGTACCATGTTACATTACAAATACGAAAACACTGCGGTTTCAGGAGATTTTAAAGTCATTTGGCTATTTAAGTCTATATAAACAATGTGACCCCGGGCAGGGCCAGTTTTGACCCCTGGGACATCATTTGAACAATCTTTGCAGAGGACCACTATAAAATGTCACATACCACATATGAAACCTCTAGGCCTTGCAGTTTCAGAGGAGAAGATTTTTAAAGTCATCTTGCTATTTAAGTCCATATCAACCATGTGAGTCCTGGGGTGTGGCCAGTTTTGACCCCTGGGGCATCATTTGAACAGTCTTTGAAGAGGACCACTATACAATGTTACATACCAAATATGAAACCTCTGGGCCATGCATTTTCAGAGTAGAAGAATTTTAAAGCCATTTTGCTATTCAAGTCTATATAAACCATGTGACCCCTGGGGTGTGCCCAGTTTTGACCCCAGGGGCATCATTTGAATAATCTTTATAGAGGACCACTATACAATGTTTCCAACCAAATATGAAACCTCTGGGCCTTGTGCTTTCAGAGGAGAAGTTGTTTTAAGTCATTTTGCTAGTTACGTTTGTATTAAACATGTGAGCCCCGGGGTGTGGACAGTTTTGACCCCAAGGGCATCAATTGAACAATCTTTGTAGAGGACCACTATACAATGTTACATACCAAATATGAAACCTCTGGGCCATACGGTTTCAGAGGAGAAGATTTTTAAAGTCATTTTACTATTCAAGTCAATATAAACCATGTGACCCTCGGGATGTGGCCAGTTTTGACCCCAGAGGCATAATTTGAACAATCTTTGTAGAGGACCACCATTCAATGTTACATACCAAGGCCTTTCCCCAGGATTTTGCTAAGGCACCGGGGCAAATAACCGCGGTTGGGGGTGGGGGGGTGGGGGGTACCCCCTTCGACATTATATTTTAAAAAACTTTTTATGTGTACTAAATCAAAATCTACAGTACTTCAGAGCTAACAGAAGCACAACAATAAACAGCCTTTTGATATAGTTTTTTTTCATTTCTTTTGTTCCCCAATGACATAAAATAATCATAAAATTCACACACTATAAAATTTATCAAGGAATTACAACATAAGTGGCAAAAGTAATGCAACCTGGAATTAGATAATGACACGGTTTACCTAAATGTATACCTCTTTCAAAGAAAATATTGGCATATTATCACAAAATTATCAGAAATGACATTAAACAAAGCTTTATTTTATACTTCATTTCATGTCTGAAATGTTCACGTCTTCCACTATCCAACAATTATATCCAACACAAATATTTCATTTTTGTGCAAGCCCTGTACATAAATTTAGAAAGCTGTCCTTCATGGTTTCCGCTGGTGCCACATGTCCACCCACATGTTGATGAGGCATTGTGTTCATGTCCAATATCTGGTACTAAAAAGTTGTTCTTCTGAGAAGAGGTCCTTGGGTGGAGGCTGCCAACAAAGCTTCAAGAACTTTGTTGCAGAGACATGATCTGTGTGTAGTTTTTTGTGTGCTGCACACATTTAATTAAACTGTACAAATGAAAGGTTTAAAGAAGATGACTAGACTTTAGGCTCTATGCTACGTATTTCTGTACATGCTGGTGAAACAGACTGCAGTGTCAGAGCTACAGACTCGATTGCTGCACCATTTTGTCTTACAAAAAATTGTGCAGTTCCACCTAAGTTAAACTAGATATAGATCTATTGCTATCATTTCATATTTGGCATTTCATTATTAAATGAAATATACACTTCGCCTGTAAACAAATTCAATGTAGTAGATCTAAAGTGAAAATGTATGATATAAGACGGTCTTATATAATAAGACTGATTGACTACATTTCGTACACATTGCCTAAACATTACATCCAGCTAATTTACTTACACAACAACATGATTGACCATGCTGGTGGGTAACATTTTCTATGCATTTCAATGGTCATCTCTATGGATTCTCTAAAGCACCCTCACAACACTGTGTAAGTGGCTAGCTGGTTTCATAAGATCTAAAAATAGCACACTGTATACACCTGGCTGGAATGTGGCCTGCTGTACTGATTTTTCAGTGTTAGAGGCTTATTTAAGTTATAGTGCTGTATGTATAAACAATGTGACCCCCCCCCCCCCCCCCGTGTGTAGCCAGTTTTGACCCCAGGGGCAAACCACTATACAATGTTACATACCAAATATAAAACCTCGCCTTGCAGTTTCAGAGATGATTTTTAAAGTCATTTTGCTATTTAAATGCATATAAACCATGTGACCCCTGGGATGTGGCCAATTTTGAACCCAGGGGCATCATTTCAACAATCTTTGTAGAGGACCATTATACAATGTTACCAACCGAATATGAAACCTCTGGGCCTTGCGGTTTCAGAGAAGACGATTTTTAAAGTCATTTGGCTATTTAAGTCTATATAAACCATGTGACCCCTGGGGTGTGGCCAGTTTTGACCCCAGGGGCATCATTTGAACAATCTTTGTAAAGGACCACTATACAATGTTACATACTAAATATGAAACCTCCCCGCCTTGCGGTTTCTGAGGAGAAGATTTTTAAAGTCATTTTGCTATATAAGTCTAGATAAACCATGTGACCCCTGGGGCGTGGCCAGTTTTGACCCCAGGGGCATCATTTTAACAATCTTTGTAGAGGACCTCTAGAGGATGTCACATATCAAATATGAAAGCTCTGAGCCTTGCGGTTTCATAGAAGATTTTTAAAGTTTTCACTTTTTAAATCTATTTTTAGCTCTGGTGACCTACATATTCAGCGGACCGGAAAGATTTGAACAACTTTGAAAGAGGTCCACCCAAGGATCTTTCCTGTGAAGTTTGGTGAAAATCTGCCAAGCAGTTTAGGAGGAGATGTTGTTTGAATGAAAAGTTGACGACGCACGCACACACGCACGCCCGCACACACGCACGACAGACAACGGGCGATCACAAAAGCTCACCATGAGCACTTTGTGCTCAGGTGAGCTAAAAATGAGAGGGGCAAGCACAAGTTATTATAGCCTAAAAATCTATGGTCCCGCAAGTCATGTATTGAGATGTTTCAGTATGGACATAGCCCTTAATGAAAGACATGCAACGTCAATACCAACCGGTTCATCGTCCGACTCTGCAGAATGCATGGAGGACTTGGTCTGCATCTCGCGGCGTTTGGAGCGAGATATCAACTGCTGCCCAGCTGCCGTCTTTAATCTGTGCTTCAGGTCCACTGGTGTCTGGTCAGACTTCAGTCCTAGTTGCGTGAGAAACAAGTGCATACAAGTACAGTCATGTATTCTTGTATATTATGATACACTGACAGAGTATTATTCGAAGACAATACTAAATAATTCGCCGAAAACCAGACGGTGCATTTTTTTAAAATTTAGAATATTCCCCAAGGAATATCACTGCAATAAATGTTTACTTCACCAACCTCTATATAAATTAAACCACCAATATAAGTATGCCAGAATGTCTTTATTCGTTATAATTCTGCCGTAATTCTATGCATCAGGAAGGTTTTGTTATCACTAAATAGTTTAATTTTAGGATTCAAAGCCAAATGAGAATTTTGCAGAGCGATATTAAGGTCGATAGTAATCTAAGTATTTGCAACTTAGATCAATTGAACTGACACTTGCAAACTTTATTATATTATTAACATTAGAATGAGTTCAATATTTTTCATAGGTTTAGTGTGTGCTCATTGATGTGCCTATTTGGATAAGTCATATAACAACAGTATTTTCAGTGATTGTTGATTAAATATGATTTCCTTATGGAAACTAAGATAATTGTTATATAATACATTCATGCATAAAAGTCAGTGTCAGGTTAATTTTCTGTGATATAGCTTTACGATACCTTCATCTATTTTCTTGGTAGATGAGACTGACTTCTCTGCCTCGTTCACAGCTTTCATTAGAAGAGATTTATTGGCCTGCATTGCCTTCGGTACACTGGACCTGCAAAATGTATGACACATTAGTCAAAAGATTTTGAACAAAACAACGTACAATTAGCATGAAGTTATCCATAAATGGACAAACAACCATTGAAAGGCTATCGTACATGAAGTGCCAGTAACATTCACAAAATACACAGCTGCCTGCATAACAGATTAGCTTTAAAGTAAACACAACTGTGTGGTCTTGTTCATACATGTAGTGCAGCTGAAGAATAAAGAAGTTCAGTGACATATATATACTTAAATACTTCAATACACACAGTTAGTGTCATTAGAAGCCATCTTACTTTCTGGACGGCCCCTTGACTATACTTGTGACTGATCGCACAGCAAAGTTCAAGGGTCATACAGTACATTATACATCTGCTGTTATGAACAGCAATCTTACTTTCTTGGTGGCCCTTTTACGACACCTGTGACTGATCCCATAGCAGAGCTCAAGAGGTCATACAGTACACATCTACTGTCATGCGCAACAAGATTCTGTGTTTGATCAACACACATGCCCCCGGTTGGTGCTGGATAGCCCATTTCTTAGTCAAAATTAGGTCAAGGTCAAAGTGAGGTTGAATGATATAGGTGGATTGGGGATAGTCATAAGCAACAACTGTGTAAGTATCCAAGTGTTGTAGCAAGCGGTGTTGGTGCTAGACGAAACGGTAAAATATAATTAACCAAGAAACAGCCAATTTGAATTGTTCTAAGTGCAAATTAGGTCAAGGTCAAGGTCTAAGTGAGGTTGGGTGATATGGATGGATAGGGAATGGTCATAAGCAGCACTGTGTAAGTATCCAAGTGTTGTAGTAAGCGGTGTTGGTGCTAGACGAAATGGCAAAATCTACTTAACCTGTCACAGACGGACGGAAGGACGGACAGGACAATCACTATATGCCTCCTCCATCAAGATGCCGGGGGCATAACAAGCTTACTTTCTGGACGGTCCCTTGACAATTTTTGTGACTGACCCAACTGCAGAGTTCAAGGGGTCATACAGTACACTAAATCTATGAGCAACAAGCATACTTTCTGGACGGCCCCTTAACAGCACTTGTGACTGATCCCACAGCAGACCTCAAGGGGTCAAACAGTACAATACATCTAATGTTATGAGCAGCAAGCTTACTTTCTGGACGGCCCCTTGACCACACTTGCGACTGACCCCACCGCAGGATTCAAGGGGTCATACTCCTCCTCCTCCTCTAGCTCATACTTCCTCTTCACTGTTCCCACATAGGAACTGGGCTTCCTCCTTGACTCTAAGCTGCGAGTCCGCTCCTAGGGTGAAAAATTATATACTTGGACTATACATTTTGAGCCAATGAAGTGGCTGGATGGCACCCATTAAGTGAGACACTAAATCATTCAGTGCATGTTCTTAACAGATGCTATATCTGGCTTTTGATTGGTATTTGGAACATTGCCTTCTTAGACTAGAAATGTGTCCATAGAGCACAAATGCCCTCGCTGATTGGGACTGGTCACATAATTTTATTACCAGTTAAAATTTAATGTTCATCACAAGTGATGGTACTTAGTAAAGCTGAAATAAATGTGCATGTGGAAACTATTCGTAGAGTGTGACCTTGACCTTGGAGCTACGGGTCAGGGTCTTGTGCGCCACATTGCCTCATGATTGTAAACATTTCTACCCAGTAATTTCAAATCCATCAAGAAATGACTGAGTTATTGACTGGACACAAAAAAGATCCTATTTGTGACCTTTGACCTGTAAGTGGGACCATGACCTTGGAGGTACAGACCTTGGTCTTGCGCATGACACATCGTCTCATGATGGTGAACATTTCTACCAAGTACTTTCAAAATCCATCCAGAACTGAGTTATTGAATGGACACGAAAAACAGCCCCATTTTTGACCTTTGACTCCAAGTGTGACCTTGACCTTGAAAGATAAACCTGGATCTTGTGCGTGACACATCGTGTCATGATGGTGAACATTTCAGCAAAGTAATTTCACATTTCATGCAGAAATGACAGAGTTATTGACCGGACATTGAATTTTTGTACGGACGCATGGTCGGACGATTGCACACACGGACAGGGACACTTAATACCCCTTCACCATTCTTTGAATGGCGGGGGCATAAAAATGTAGTAAGCATTACCATGTATGGATATCTACTATTCACATGCTCCAAAGATGTAAATGTGCATGACCAATCAAAATGTAGGTTGTACTCTAAGGGATTTAGAACCTTTTAAGTAGAATTTTATTGGCTATGAAGGGGCTCGCTTTGCTGCGCTCACCCTGCCCCTTCTTAACCAAATAGACTCGTCGCATGAGTGACCAATATACCCCCACAATATGGCCTTGTCACAAAAATAATGGAGTCCATTCAAAAGAAATGGACACAATGAGAATGCTTTAATTTGTGAATGGTTAACAGTGTATCTGGAAAAAATTTATTTCAATAGGAGCCATAACTCTGTCAACATTTAGTGGTTTGTAACAAAAGTCAAACCTGACCTGTATTTTATGGTGTTACAACTATGCACCAAAAATAATTTAAACATGAATTATTGTATTGAAACCGTGTTTTTAGGGAATTTTAGTCAAAAAGGGGCCATAACTCTGTCAAAATTTAGTGGTTTGTAACCAAAGTAAAACTTAACCTTTATTTTATGATGCTACACATGTGTACCAAAAAAGTATTAGACTATGTAAAGCCATTCTTGAGTTATTGTCCGGAAACCATGTTTTTATGGAATTTCAGTCAAAAAGGGCCATAACTCTGTTATTATTTAGTGATTTGTAACCAACGTCAAAACTGACCTGTATTTTATGATGCTACACATGTGTAGCAAATATTATTGGAATATGTCAAGCCATTGATAGTTTTTGTCCAGAAACCATGTTTTGGGGGAATTTTAAGTCGAAAAGGGGCCCTAACTCTGTCACAATTTAGTGGTTTGTAACCAAAGCCGAACTTGACTTGTGTTCTATAATGTTACACATGTGTACCATAAATTATTTGAATATGTCAAGCCTTTCTTGAGTTATCATCCAGAAACCATGCAGACCAACGGACCAATAAGCTCACTCCTATATACCCCCCCCCCTAAACTTTGTTTGTGGGGGAATAATAACATTTTAATTCATATGTTCTATCTATTACACAAACTCTCATGCGTTTCACCTACAAAGCAGGCGTCACACAGAGTAAAGTCTCGTTCTTGCAGGGTCGATACAATTATTTTAATACTTAAGTTAATGAAATATGAGCTGCTTGACCAGCAGAGAAACTCTTATCCATAACTGAAGGTCAATTATTTAAGGCTAAGAAAATGCTTTATGTTCTTCGCTACATGACAAACATGTTTTTATTTTGAAGAAAAATGTTTTTAAACAAAACTCCTTTTCTGTGTTGGCAGGTTACTGGTATGACAACAAATGATGCCACAACTTTAGATGCTAAAATGAAATCTTTGTTTTTGTCATTATTTACCAAGTGATCACTGTGACCAAAAATCTAATACACATGTACTCATAATATATTCTGGTAAACAATATTCTCAACTTGATGAACAAAGCTTTGCATGAACAACAAAAGAAAACATATCATCGTACATGAACACATATCTTGTAAGTGGTTTTCATCTAGTCTTAATATTAAAATATACATGGAAAAGTTACTAAGTTCATTTCGCTAAATATTAATAATCATCAAAATGATAACATGAGGCATGTCGTTGGAAAACCAGGCTTAATGCATGTGCGTAGTGTCGTCCCGGAATCGACACTTTACGCACATGCATTAAACCTGGGTTTCCCATGACACGCCTCATATATACTTTTGTCCTTTCAGGTGCACTGGACTGTTTGCTCCTGGTTTGTTCTTCACCCACTGAGGACCTCACTTTCTTCACATCTGCAGCCCTATCAGACTTGGGCACTTTAGCAGGGGGAGGTTTACCAGTAGAGCTGGTCTTCACCTGCTCCTTCGTGGCAATTTCTTTAGCTTCCTCACGGAATTCATCTGCAGGATATTAGTTGAGAACTGTGAAATTTAACTAGTCATAATTTTTGTGTCATAATACTCAATTAAAATACTGCCTTTTTATGTTTCAAAATATCTCGGTACAGATCAACATGTATGTTACAACCTACCTGTGTTTTCACTAATTTTAATTTCATCAGTTGTCTCGGCCTCTGTCGGTCTATCCAGTTTCTCATCAATGCTAGCCCTCTTCTCCTTTTCTGCTTTCTTGGTCTTGTCTGTCTCCCCTGTGGACCTTTTGCGTTGCCTCGCGACTTCTCCCGTCGAAGATTTCCGAGGTCTCTGAGAGTTTGTGGTTTCTGCTGGTATGCTGGCCTTTGGTTTCTCTATGGGATCTGGCTTGTGCTTCTTTTTCTCTGACTTGTGTTTCTCTTTTTCTTTAGCTTTATGCTTACTACTGGAAGGCTCACCTTCAAAGAAAATCACTGAGAGTTATATTACTGTATGTATTAGAACCACTTTCTAAATATATTAATGTGAGAGAAAAATAAACTGAAATATTGACGCCAAATTTTCAAAAATATCTTTATCTGGTGACAACTTAAAAGTATGTAGACCATTACGCACTTTACTAAGTATGTACATGTAAAGCATCAATAAATATAAATATGCAGCACCTGCAGGCTATAAAAGTATGTTCTGCTGAAGAGTTTAAAGTGTGTATGTACGATCATTAATATCAATTATTTTCAAAATAGGTTGATGAAAGTGACAATATAACTTGAAAGCAAACAGATAAACATAAACATGACAAAGTTAACACTAAAATATGGAATAAATCAACAAATACAAGTGTCTTCTTATACATCAGTTATTGGTGTTGTGTAACCTAAAACAACTGTCCAGTAAATGTATATTCATATATTGGAGTTTCCGGCTGTACAACCCAAAACTAGTCTGTGATGAAAAAGTAGCCAAGTTAAATTTTACAACGATGGTTCTTATTAACTTCCCTTCTATTCTAAATTGAAGTATATGGCAAATAACTTTATAGAGTTGTTTAAATTATCTACCAGTTATAAGATTGTACATACACTCTTAAAAAAAATATCTATTTCAATAGTATTTGTCTTTAAAATTATTTTGTATACATTTCAGGGTTATCAGATGCAAGATCTGCCAAACGAAAAGTTAACACAAAGTTCTTAATAATCTGATATATTATCTGCTATACATCAATAAACTTGTATTATAATAAAGGTAACAGAATTACTGCAAAAAATTAATATGTATAAGCAAGCAAGGTGATGTGAATATTACAATACCAAGCACTCACCAGAATTTATAGACTGTAGTTTCTTTAACAGGCCATGTAACCTGAAGAAAATACATTTTTTCTTGAAACATAAACAAATTTTGCATAATAATTCTTAAGTCAGAACCCAGTGGAATAATTTACAGTCTCCGCGAAAGTCGTGAATTTATTACTGGCCACGAGGACCGGTAATGCCCCAAATATTACTGGCCCGGACAAACTATTACCCGCCACTTATTTTTTGCAAGAAACATTTAAATACGATAAAAACAATATATTTGAACAAAACTAAAACAATATACACTTGAGAGTGCTTTATTAACTAAAGCTACTACTATCAGAATGTTAATTTTGCAAGATATATATGAATTCAATTGTATTTGTCTAAGGCCCTTCAACGTCTTCAACACTATTTTTCACAAAACTGTTTCACACAAAATGCATATTAATGTTAAACTTCAACTGGAAATATAAAACACAAACATTGATAGGTTCCCTGTTACACAGTCATTACATGTCATCTTATTGAAACACAAACACGTTTAAATGCAACCAATTAAAACGCACGACGGAACCAGTCGAACAAAAACCGAAAACCAAAAGAGATTCGGAGAGTGACGTAATTTTCTAAACATAACGAACAGCCATCGATGTCGTAAAATAGTTTGACCAAAATGTTAATAGATATATATCTATGGAAATTTTCACCGGACACGAGGACCAGTAATCGGACATTTTTTTCCGGACCTTACAATATTTTATCGGCAATGTCCGAGGTCCGACGGTTTTTCGCGGAGACTGAATTAACAAGAGCTGTCGACAGCACACTCGACTTTTCTGTGCTTGTCAGAGTTACTGGCATTTTTTTTCTAAAACAAACTGTATTGATAGTAGGGGCCAATTAAACAAAGTTAATATTGTTCTCGAGTAACCAAGTGGAAAGCATGTTTATAACTTTCAAACTGGGACCTTGACCCCACCCACCCCACCCCAAATGGAATCACAAGTAAAGTATTACTGTAGGCTATCTATGTATGAAGATTCATTCTCGAGTTAGAGAGCGGAAATAAAAAGTTGACGCCGCCACCCTACCCGCGGAAATGTACAATTTCTAAGTGTAAAAAGGCCCATAATTTTGACACATTTCAAACTGGAGTTACCAAACTTGGCCTAGAGGTTCATTTTAAAGAGAATAAATATTTCAAGTTTGAATGAAATCCCTCAAGCCATTCCTGAGAAAATAGCTTACCAAAAAATGTAAACCTATCCAAATAGCTTATATGTAAAATTTCTAAGTGTAAAAAGGCCCATAATTTTGACAAATTTCAAACAAGAGTTACCAAACTTGGCCTGTAGGTTCATTTTATGGGGAATAAATGTATCAAGTATGAATGAAATCTTTCAAGCCATTCCTGAGAAACAAGCCTACCGTAAAACTTTAACCTAGACCCGACACCGACGCCCAGGCGAGTAGAATAGCTTGTCTTTTCTTCGAAAAGTCGAGCGAAAAATACTAATGAACATTTATGCTTGGTTCCCACTATTGTGCGATCCGTCACAAACGCCGCGATTGACCACACATAGCTGATCGTGGTATTTCTCTGAGATTTCAGGCTTGGATACGATGTGATGCGAGTCCATACATTTCGATACGATGTTTTGCGCTCTGTTGCGATCTGGTCACGATTTGTCAATTACAGGTGTCACGATCTGTCACGGTCTGATCTCCAGTTCAGATACGATTACATACGTTCCGTTGGGATTGTTTCGGTCGAGTCCACGATTGGGTCTCGATCCGACACGATCATCACGAACGGGTTCCCCATATAAGGACGTTCTAGTATGTACAGATAAGTTCCGATACGCCTATCACGAATACATGGGCTCCTTTACGATAGGATGCGACTGTGTTCGCGATGTCTTCCTCGATCGTGATCGATGGAGATCACGATTGGAGCTACGACTGGACCCGAATTATATAAATACAGCCCGACTATTGACTTCATTGTTTCCTGAAGATCACAACGCATCTTAACAGAGCGTGGAGTTTTTTCTTGTCTACGATCGATCCCGATCGCCACGATTTGGATGCATGATTAGATACGATTTGTCGCGCTTTGTTACGATGCTATAAGATCTGATACGATGATCCAGATGGACAATTGAGCGCAGGTGATCGTGTTTATCGTAGAGAATTTTTTAATCGTTCAAAATTTTTCTACGATTAACGCGACTGTCACGACTAACCTCAAGATCTGTTAAGATCTGATAAGATCTAATACGATCACCACGACTGATCCTAATTCAGACCACGATTTCAATTGTGACGCGAATCGTGATAGTGGGAACCAAGCATTACCTTACATCTTTCATTTGATACAGTTCTTATAATCCAAAATTATTCCATAATTTCGGTTGCTAACAAATAACTTCCGGCATGCAATTGTTATATTTTGATGTTGTTTTGTTAATCCAAAAAAAAAAGAAAAAGACATAACATTAATAAATTCACCCAAATTACATGTCTTTAATGTCACACTCTTGATATATGTAAACATGTGGCATAAAATTTACTTCATTGTATTAAATCAGGATGACTACTGTTTTATTTGCAGAAAAACAAATCTGAATAAAATAGGAAGTGACCTTAATGCTGATATTTAACATTTCTGGCTCTGAGTACCAACCATGATGTGAATTTTTCTGTGTTTGAGCTCAGGAAGAGACTAAGATCATCCGTCATCTGTTTTTGTGTTTTCTTGTTGGCCACCATGACCATTATGTAGTCTGGCAGCTCATCATCTACAATAAGAATTACACTTTTTAATTTGGACTGCATAATAATAATGTAATATTATGATTAATTATCAAAATAAACATATGACATACTTTAACAATTCAGAGCAATGTAACATGGGTCAAGATGATGTCAACTGTGTACCACAAATCTATAATCTTTATATAATACTTTTCAACTAAAAAAAAAGCATACAAAATATATATTTACCAGAACATGATTTGTACATTTTACACAAGGTTCGAGAAAATGTTCCTTTATCGATATAAATGAAATTAGCAATACTGTGAATATGCTATTACAAATAATATTAACAACATAATAGTATTCATAGTAGCATCATCAATTGTCCATATTGTCATGATTGTCTCAGAGCTTGAATAAACAGGTGTAAAATTGCCAACATATATTTACCCTAAATGAACCAGCAGTAAACACCATTTGTCAAAAACAGACAAGTAAGTCAATGAAGTAAAATTGTTCTGCTTAGTGATGAACACTTTATTGACTCTGGATCATATATGTTAATTAAATAGGCAAATACACTGAGCAAAAAATGTAGGCTACATACCAACATATGCTCCAAGCTCTATCAATTTTGCCTTGATTGCAGACTGAAACAACAACATGTGTCACTAAAATATGCATAAACAATAAATGTTTACACCTCTACTTTAGTTCATGGCATTTTTACTTTGTGTAATGAAATTGAATTTAGAATTTGCTTTAACATACATTTTATTCATAATTATTGGAGATGGCAATGCATATTTCAATAATGAAAACAAGTGTACTAACAATATTTAGTGATTTGAATACATGACCTATTTATGAATTGCTTTATTAGTGTTTTAAAATAAGCGTACTAAAACAGTATTTCTTATCATTAGTTTCTTATTAAAGATAGTCTGTCATGGCTTTTGGTTAGACATTTTTGGGGGTTAAATTGACCATACATTGTTGAAATCATTGTTATTTTGGCTATTTTGTAAGGTTTTATGAAGAAAAAAGTAGTAGCCAAATGAAATTTTTTTTAGCCAACTGTTGAAATTTGTAGCCATTGGCTGATTTGGCGAATGGCAGAGTGAGCCCTGACTGTATTCCCAACACTTCTGAAGACAGGTGTCATAACATAGGCATAGTCAAGGAGTGGCAGCAGCGGCGTTTGCATTTAAATCTACTTGGTTTGATGACTACCCACGACGTCGTGACGAGGAATGTTATGTCTAAATTTGTCCCCATGATTTTAAAATGCAAACATTTAGAGACATTTTAACAACTTAAAGATGGTCAATACAAAATCTACAGTGGTTACTCATTTTTTAATGTTAAAACCTCTAGAATTGACATTAACAGGGCCTTCACCAGGCTGTTTTAGCACCGGGGCGCTTAAATTTTATCTTGAACATATCCGTGGCGCCTAAAATTGGTGTTGCGCCTTTAAACATTGCCTGGGGCACGTGTATTTTATTATTTTATCAATTAATTTGCTGTGTTGACTGCAGCAGACCGACAATTCCTGCTTTGAAAGCTAATCTCTTACATCACAATAACCGTTTTTCACTCAAGAAAAATGTACACCCACTCAATCAAGTCGTTGAATGATCAAAGCGAATGTCACTTCGCCGAAAATTTAAACAATTTACAGTTATTCCTAAGCCACAATCAATCACCCTGAAGCACCGCCCTGTAGGCAATTCTTGGGAAAGGTCTAGTGCAAAATAGCAGGGCGCAGCACCCTGCTCCTTTTTGGTTCCCCCATGCTACCCCTCTGCAAATATTCACAATGTCAACAGAGACTTGTCCGGCTTTCCAGCCTGCTCCTTTTTAGCAGCACCTAGTACCTTTTGTGATTGTAGATATTTCGCTACAATTCTCTAATTTACCCACTGCCCTTAGTATTTGCATTATTTGGCGTTATGTACATTATATAACACAATAACTTAGTGGCGTGTAACCTTAATAATACCAAACGCTTTCATGCGTCTTTACCAGTGTCAACAACAAGAACTTACCCTTATTTTCTGACTTATTTCTGTTCCAATTTCCATTTTCTAATTATTTTATCAGAATGGCAAGATAACGTATACTCAAATCATTGTTTTAATGCATTATGATCGTTTTGAGAAACTCGCTTTCCTCATATTCATCTTAAACCCACAGCGGCAAACTCCACATGCAGACGCTTGATAAACAACTAATCACAGAAAAGATCGAAAAACTGGCGCAAATAGTAAAACAATTGAAAAGAGTTTGTTTGTTTGTTGGTTTGGATTTTTCGCCGTATTCAACAGTATTTCAGTCATATAACGGCGGTCAGTTAACCTACTCAAACTTTTCCTGGGTAAGCTGGTTTACCAGTACTAAGTGCACATACTTATGCCAGTAACTGACAACTGCCCTACTTGAATCAGAGGTAGGGGGAGAATGGCCGTAGAAATAATGTCATGACCAATCACCACACAAGTTATGTGGCCGGGGTGGGAATCGAACCCGCGATCCTCGGATTTGTAGCCGGCCCGGCTTAACTGAAAAGAGTATATGTATATAAAGTTTGGAAGAAAGTTCAACAGAGCGGAAATTTCCATATGCAATGGCAACGAGATATTTATCCTACTTTTACCACCAAAAAATCGGTATATACAAAAATGTGTATTTCATTCATGTATAACGTATATACAATGTATAACGTCTCCGTAGCACTTTTAGTGATGTGTTGATGTCCCTGTCGATAAAAGATTGCGACACTAAATAGTATTCCATAAGGATGTAAATATTAATCATTAATGACATGTTTTAAACGTAAGAAAATTGTTCTTTTTTGTTAAATTTGTAAAGTGACTTTAACTTTTACTGATTATTTAATACGCTACCGGTAGGCCTAAGTAACTTGTCTCGGTTACATTTGTTACCCAGCTAGCATACATTGTATACTTATATAGAAACATTACATTATGGTTGTGTGATGGTTATATTTCTGTTGAACTTTTCCACACGAAGAATTGAATATTTGCAGTTTTGTCTGGTCTCAACTAATGCGTCACGCCCATTGATAAATAAATATTTTACAAACAGTGTAAATACGGACTTCATGTCAGATTTCCATGTCAGATTATTATTATGTTTAAACTCTATATAACAATTGCATATCAAATAAACAATATGTTTGGGCTCTATATAGCAATTGCATATCAAATAATCATTATGTTCAGAGTCTTTATAACAATATTTTCATACCAAATAATCATATTGTTCGGACTCGATGTAACCATTTTGTTCGGGCACTATATAAAAGTGCATATCGATGGGTCAGCGCAAAACTATGCTATGCCTATGTTGTATACCAGTTACATAGAATGGTTTAGTACTGAGCCATCGATATCAAATGATCATTAATGACTATGAAAAAAGGGACTTGTTCACAGATTTTTTTAATTTTGACAAACGTAATTTAATGTCTTAACGGCAAAAACTAAAGCAGTTGGACTTAAGAAAATATATAAAGAAAAAAAAACAGAAAAAAAAACAGTAATAAAAATATTTGCCTTAGACAGGACTCGAACCTGCGACCGCCGGGATCAAAACTCTACCGCGCCAACCGCTCGACCATTCTGACTTTCAGTAACCTTGTAAAGTTTTAAAGCTATAGATACACGTGTTTGCCGACGAAAAGCGTTATGAACTCTTTATAATTGTATCAATTTCAATTCATATTAACGACACTCTATTTCTTTGTCAGTAGTGATTTTTTCGCTCGTTTATATATAATGTACTTTTCTTCTTCGGATCTATGACAATTCTTTTTTGAAAATTGTCAATTTGCCAATATGTGAACATGTCCATTTAAGACTCTATATAACAACAATTGCATATCGAATAATCGTTTGAAAATGTGGGATGCAATTATTGAACAATGTGGCCATGACAAATTTAGGGCAATTATGTCCATGTCAGTAAATGACCAGTGCTCAGAACTGTTCGTGTTGTGTACAGAGCACAGCGACGGCTGCTTTATCAACCATACATTAACAATTGCTCTTGTTAAAATGCTACGCAGGGTTAATGCTTGATCTGGTTTTAAAGAGTGATAGCTCGTAACTTAGTCTTAAATTTCGATTTCGTTTAAGGCTTAACACTATGAGACTAAACCCTTATAAAATATTATGCATAAGCTTCCTACTTAATTTGTCTTGTTTTTGTAACCAAGTCAAATTTATATTATGTAGGTAATGCTAATATATAGCAGGATACATTGTGTTGTTATTATGAGATGTTTGCTATAACTTACATTGTTATATTTTAAACTGCTTACCTGGAAATGTGATATTCTTTTTAACATATTCGTTGTATATGATAAAACATCTTAGATTTATTTTTCTTTATTGGAATGTACGTAGTGTGAACTCTTATTGTGATCACACAAATTGCATTATTTATATTTGCATGCTGTATTAATTTGTTAATTTACTGTGTACATATGTTCAACTCTTCAAATATGGAGGAAATAAAGGAATCAATCAATCAATCAATCAATTACCATATGTTCGGACTCTATGTAAAAACTGCATATCAAATAGTCATTATGTTCATACTCTTTATAACAAGATTTGCATATCAAATAATCATTATGTTCGTACTCTATATAACAAGAATTGCATATCAAATAATCATAATGTTCACCCATAATGTTCACCGGTAATATACCCAGGCATACATATCATTTCTTGGACGATTAAGCAATATTTAGTCTAATCATAAACTTTAATTTTTACTAGTATATAGTTTTACATTTCATTATTCCAACTAGTACCACTTGATTACATCAATTTATGTTTAACGTGTACGAATATGCTTTCACTACGCCGAACAGATGAAACTTTTTTGTTAACATTGCATGTCACTCCGCAGTTTGCAGAAGTTTTTTTCCACAATCAAGTAATTCGCTATCATTATGTGTATTTAGTCTTTCGATTTCTCATGATACCACTGTAGAGGAATATTTTAATCTGTGTTGCCAGAATAGATATTTTTATTAAGGTAAATTAATGCTTTTTTCTAATAATTTAGTACAAAGAGTGATAAAACCGTTTTTAGTTGTATTGTCTTAATTGGACCTGTTCACAGTTGTCGAATTGACAATTTTTCAACTTGTTGTTACCGATTCCAAAATTAAAAACAACAACAGTGTGTACAAGGGAGCATAATAACACTACGGACCTAGAAATATACTGTAAAATCAGTTTTAGTTGCTGTTTATGAGTGATCATTAGTAGAAAATGATAAAATTATAAAGCGTTTGTAACGCTAAATTGTTAATTTCGCTGAAATTGTTGACAACAGTGGAACACTTATATACAGCAAATAATGCAGGACGAAATGTAGAACTCGGAATGGTCGAGTGGCTAAGGCAATAGCCTTTAATCCGGAGATCCCGGGTTCGAACCCCGGTGGGGCCGATTTTTTTTTAAATATACTGGGTGTATCGTCAACCGATAGACAGTTTACACAGGAAGACGGTATCCTGAGTATACTTTTCTTGTTATTATACTTGATCTTATTGGTTCCGATGCATAAATCTGTCAAGTTAAGACATTAAATAGCGAAAATACCCGAAAATCTGTGAACAAGTCCCTTTAATGTATCTTATCGATGTACTTGCAATTGCATCCGTTGTATTGTTGTATTGTGTTCGTACATATTTTGCTTAATATTATCTCTCCAAATGCTTTTTCAACCTTACAGCTGCCCTTTATATGTTATGTGCATGCTTTAACATTATGTTTGTAGGATAATAGCTCATCGAGCTAGTGTTGTCTGTTATACATGTATATAACCGACGTTAAATAAAGCTTCTTACAACTATCTTGTATTAAATCCTTTCAAGCATCTAGATCTGGTCTAGATTTATATTCTTGTTTTCTATGGAAGATGTACTTTAGAATTGTGTCTTATTATTAAACACATATCTGATAATCAAACATAATTCACAGATAGATTTCTACACATTTTATACAGTTTACTCGAAGATCAAATGTACGACGATTATTGGAGAGAAGTATCTTTGCGTTATTTAGAATCGATCAACCGTTTGACCAATCAACGGTCGCGTTACAATGATTCCGAACGAGCGAAAATCAAAGATGGACGACAAAACAAATCTCGACATGTAGATTTTTCTAACATTAGAGCAATGATATGTATCGTCCTTAAAAATGACATTAAAAGGCAATAAAAACGAAAAGGTTGAAACAATGGAGTGGAAGAAGTCGTTGCAAAAGTTTGTAGAAAGAAAGAAAAGTAATTATCGCCATGTTCATTGTTGCTAGTGACACTGACCGACACTGACAGTGTCATTAAATTAATTTAATGTAGAGTTATTAGACAGTTCGGTTGAGTATTGACCAAACATTTAGCATAAGGTGTTAGACAGTTCGGTTGAGTATTGACCAAACATTTAGCATAAGGTGTTATAATGAAAGCAGATTAAAAGAAGCATTATTTTTTTGGATTTTTTTTAAAAACGACGTGAACAAACAGCAGCAAATTAGACATAATTTATTGCAAAGTCCACATAAAATTTAAAAAAATTGAAATCTCCATGTGTTGATGTTCTGTTTATAACTTGCTTTGAGCACCTGCTGGGCAGTGAATCCATGTCATCGGCATGAGAGGTTGAAAATTAACTGCATTGCATTGTTTAAGAGCTAGCCTAAAATCAAGACTGTTGGAAGTGCCTTCAACGCAAGTCATCATCACTCCTCCCTCTTTTAATTTCTAAGTGACCAGGCTAATCTGTGCCTTGCATCCTCATGACCTTGATACCTTCAGTCGGAACTAATTAACCTCAGACTATTTTCTTCGGATATCATTAATACAGGGCCTTCCCCAGGATTTATTTCAGACGCCCCGGTCCCGATAGAGGTGGCTTAGGGAGGGGTATCCCTCCCTAAGCCAAGAGATTAGCTTTCACAGAAGGTACTGTTGGTTTACTTTAGTCAACAAAGCTGATTAATTGATAAAATACAGGCGCCCCGGTCGATGTTTATAAGCGTTACACTACTTTAAAGCGCCCCGGGAATGTTCAAGTTAAAATTCAAGCGCCCCGGTCCCGGGGCGCTAAAACGGCCTGGGGAAGTCCCTGATTAATATATAAAAACCCTCTGTCTCCAGCATGAGAGGCAGACACTAGCCTTAGTAAGCCCAACACCACCAACAGCAAGGCCAATCGCTACAATACTAATTCGCTTATTTCCTATTTTTCAGAAGATGTTCCTAGTGAGGATGAAAGGAAAGCTGAGGAGATGCAGCTGTTTACAGAACTATATCATGACTGGAAAGGTGTGGCCCACAATCATCACGCCCTCAAATTGCCCAGGCTGTATGACAAAGTATGGATTTGTCATCTTACTTATACTGAAATGTGTTTGACAGAATAAAAATGCTTGTTGTTTGTCTTTCTCATCTGCTTTTTAGTTTTAGTTCATGGAAACTATCAAGACATAACTACTGAAATAAATAACATGATTCTCATGCTGCCAGCTTTAAAACATTTTGTTTATTACTTGGTTTTAATTACAATGTTCACTGCAAACATAATGCATACTGGTGAAGTACCTAAATCCGGACAGTTCTGGTTGGCGAGTAGTATCCGTGATTTTTTATTAGTTTTTCTCTGTTTTCAATCGCGTAAGTTATACTCATAAAAAAAGCTTGTTAGGGTACAATATTTGGCTCCTTCTGTTTACGAGGATGTAAATATCTTGTCATGACGTCATATGGTTTTTCCCAAAGGGGTAATCAATAAGCATGAATTACAGCAATAAAACTAGTAGTATCCGTGATTTTTCCTTTCAGTTGAAAATGCGATTTTTGTGCTGAACACCTCAAGATTTTAATTGCCCTATACTATTCTACATTCCATTACCTACATCATTATGATGTAATATTATTAAATTCTATGCCAGATTAGCGGTGATAATGCGACTGCGAAGATATGCGTATGCGGGAAAATTGTCTTTGGTTACCCCTTGTGTTGAGTGTTGAATATATATGGATGGAGGTGTTTGAAGACTAAAATTGCTGCTTTATGTGAATAACCTAGCGATCACCCTTGGTAAACCAAAAATAGGGAAGTACAAGATAAAAATAGGGGTCCAATAATAGATTTATGCGCATGCGCAAAGACGTGCGCGTGAATGCCCTGCGAGGAGTTAAGTTGTTTTGGGATTTTTTTTTAACAAAAATGTAAATATCTTGAAAAGTATGAAGTTTTGGAGACTTCAACTTATTGTGCATGTGGAACAGTTGCTAGGTGATGTGTGTAAACTCTACATTCAATGCTGGAGAGCTTTAACACCTTTTTATATACAAATCATGGATACTGCTAGTTCACGGATACTACTCGCCAACCAGTACTAAATTCCCAGAAAAAATGTGTTTGTACGATCAAGACCCATAATTCTATAGTATCAATGGATGCACGCACTTGTCTCATCAGAACAAGGTAAACAAAGAAGAAGAACAAGATTACTGATTAACAAGTTGTAATTGAATTTTTATTTTTATTATTTTTGTTTTTAATAAAACATATTTTTAAAAGTGTCCGGGTTTAGGTACTCTCCCGCTGTATTTCAATATGTGTTTCAGGCCTTTTCTCGACACATCATTCAGTGACTTTTCGATAGCAGATTCCACTAAGACTTATTGTGTTTAACTTTATATTTTTGTTTGATGCAGTTATCCAGAGAAATCGTCCAAAAACCTGCAAAAGTGTCCGGATTTAGGTTCTTCACCAGTATATATAAATACATTAAGATAACATTGTTTTGCAGTAGACCATACCGGCACTACTAGACTTTTTGGAACATATCAGGCACATACATATCCAGTATTGTAACATATTGTAGGGCCACTTGGTACAGATGATTAAACAATATTGGAGTATCAATTGTAGTATTATTATATATACCAATTGAATATAATCATATGTTCGTGTTGCAGTTACCATCGGAGGAGGAGCCTCTGTTATTAAAGCTGCGAGAGGAGTCCCGGGCTGTGTTCCTACAGAGGCGTAGTAGAGAACTTCTGGACAATGATGAGCTACAGGTACTCATACCAGCAAGTTTTAACACATACTGAGTCTCAAACTTACTCAGAAATTGTTTAGCCCTGAAGACTTGGAAATGATATTAAACATACTTGAGATATAATATATTGGTGATTCGATTTAATGATGAATGTAATACTGGTAACTGATTTGAGGTTTATTAACGTGATACAACAGAGCTCCAGGTAAAAAAAATGTGTACAATGTAAATGTACATGCAAACAAGAATGAATGGGGGCACATGTATGCTCTGTCCAAAATGGATGGGGGTAAATGTAACATTAAACATTGAACCTGTAGTAGAAATTTCAGGAAAATAATATAAATGTTTTAAATAAGGAATTTCTACACATCCACACATTTAACAGTCAAATATTATTTGTGGGTCAGTTTTTCATTTTCCATGTGTATGTAAAACTTTTGTGTGCAAATGTACAGCCTGGTCGTAATTTCTGTTTGTAAATTTTGATTTTCTGTGAGTAAACTATGCAGATATGCACCGTATCTGGTCGTCTAGATATACGAGAAATTTATATTGGCAGCGTCTGTGGTTCCTGTTGGACCAGTTTCACACGCCGCCTGTGGTGGGGGATGATCAGATGATCAACTTTGAGGACTTCCAGAAGGTAGCTGCAGAGGCTGGACCTAAATGCCAGTAAGCATTTTAATGGTGGTGATCATAGTTTATTTTCAGGTCCTTCTGCGCCAAAGCATCATTTGGGAAAGACCTGCCTTTGTAGCCTTTTTCACAAATAAAATAAGCCACAATTTTCCCAGACCTGCATAGGTGTATGCCAAAAGACCATTTTGGAATAGTAGTTGCTTGAGAACTGTGGATAATGAGACTTTTCTGTAATATTTATGCCCCCCTTCGAAGAAGTGGGGGTATCTTGCTTTGCACCTGTCCGTCGGTCGGTCGGTCGGTCCGTAGACCATTTCGTTTCCGCACGATATCTTGAGAACGATTTGACCTACGATCATGAAAGCTGGTACACTGGTTACTTGGGAGGAAAGGAAGAACCCTATAAATTTTGAGGTGAACAGGTGAAAGTTCAAGGTCACCGTTGCTAAAAATAGAAAAACGGTTTCCCCTCAATAACTTGAGAACGCATTGAGATATTTTAATGAAACTTTATACATAGATACCTTACAACGAGACCTCGCTTGGGATTGCATATGGGGTGGGTGGGGCCAAGGTCAAGGTCACCGTTACTAAAAATAGAAAAACGGTAGTCCATTTTGTTTCCGCACAATATCTTGAGAACGCTTTGACCTACGATCATGAAAGTTGGTACGCTGGTTACTTGGTAGGAAAGGAAGAACCCTATAAATTTGGGGTGAACAGGTCAATGGTCAAGGTCACCGTTGCTGAAAATAGAAAAACGGTTTCCCCTCAATAACTTGAGAACGCATTGAGGTATTTTAATGAAACTTTATACATAGATACCTTACATCGAGACCTCGCTTGGGATTGTATATAGGGTGGGTAGGGTCAAGGTCACCGTTACTAAAAATAGAAAAAACGATTTCCGCTCAATAACTTGAGAACGCATCGAGATATTTTAATGAAACTTCATACATATATACCTTATATCGAGACCTCGCTTGGGATTGCATATGGGGTGGGTGGGGTCAAGGTCACCGTTACTAAAAAAAGAAAACGGATTCCGCTCAATAACTTGAGAATCCACAAAGATATTTTAATGAAACTTCATATGTACATACCATATATCTAGATCTCGCTTGGGATTGCATATGGGGTGGGTGGGGTCAAGATCAAGGTCACCATAACTAAAAATAGAAAAACGGTTTCTGCTCAATAACTTGAGAACGCATCGAGATATTTTAATGAAACTTCATATATATATATACCTTATATCGAAGCCTTGCTTGAGATTGCATACGGGATGGGTGTGATCAAGGTCACCGTTACTAAAAATAGAAAAACGCTTTTCGCTCAATAACTTGACAAGCATTGAGATATTTTAATGAGACTTCATACATAGATACCTTATATCGAGACCTCGCTTGGGATTGCATATGGGGTGGGTGGGGTCAAGGTCACCGTTGTTAATAATAGAAAAACGGTTTCCAATCTATAACTTGAAAACGCATCGAGATATTTTAATGAAACTTCATACATAGATACCTTATATTGAGACCTCTTGGGATTTCATATGGGGTGGGTGGGGTCAAGGTCAGGGTCACCATTACTAAAAATAGAAAACGGTTTCCGCTCAATAACTTGAGAACGCATCAAGATATTTTAATGAAACTTCATACATAGATACCATATATCGAGACCTCGCTTGGGATTGCATATTAAAAAAATTTCTTAACAATTGCACATATTCACAACTTGGCTGCAAGTCGGGGGGCATACATGTTTTACAAACATCTCTTGTTATATATTGGGTCTGTGCGCAATAGGTTTAATAGACAGAGGATCTAAAGGCGTACTTGCTATGTTCTGTAATTTATAAATGACGATACACCTGTCAGGGATTTCATTATGTGTATTATTGCAGGCAGTTTTTCAAGCCCAGTGTGTTCACAAAGTTGCTACAGACAGATCCCTATGGGAGAATATCAATCATGCAGTTCTTCAATTACGTGATGCGTAAGGTCTGGTTACACCAGACTCGTATAGGGCTATCTTTGTATGATGTGGCCGGCCAGGGATATTTGAAAGAATCAGTGAGTAAATTTACATTTATCGCCTTATATGTTAATAGCATTTACAGTAGTCTTGCACCAAGTCATGGAATTTTTAGCCCATCATCATGTCGGCATTGACGAAATAACACCCTGTGGGATAAACTTAGCTTGATTTTCAACAATGTGGGATATAGCAAACATGTTTTACAAATGTACATGTTATTTAGTATTTTTCATTTTTAAAACAAAGACAGAAAATGATGGGATAAACAGAATACTGGGTAAGTGTTGAATAAAGATACGTTTATTTGTTTGGCACGACTCGCCAAGACTCGTGGTTCAGGTTTTCTAAGCCTCCCTCAATAAACTTATCTTTATTCAGCACTAACCTAGTATTCTCTGTACATATGGTGACATGTTCATAATTACTATTGTTCATTTATTTAAGCAGTCTTTGCTGAGAGCATGATTTTGTTGAAGAAGGTCACTTACCAGTATCAGAAATTGAAATGTAAAAAGGTTTGAGAAGGGATAAAAGTATAATCACAATACCAGTATATGTTATTTTTTATAGTTAGTAGTGATGGTTTACATATACATGTAGTCTAAGTGGCATAGTTGTAATGACTAAACTTGACATTTTCATGAAATCTTAGAGTTGTATGTTTTAGCAATGTAATAAAAGTAATAATATGTTAACATATGAAGTCACTTCATTAAATAGTGACATGTGGCACATGTTTTGATAACATTTCGGTCTGTTTCAGGATCTAGAAAATTACATTCTAGAATTAATTCCCACTTTACCTCAGGTATGTACTTGTCTATTGTTAGTTAGTTTGATAAACTTTTATTTTTTAAGTAGGTGTTCTATTTTACCTATAACTCTCATTATCATAAATGTGTAATTTGTGTTGCTGTATTGTTTAACACATACTAAAGAAAAGTCAGACATTATCTTGTTTAATTATGACCCCCTTCGAAGAAGTGGGGGTATATTGCTTTGCACCTGTCTGTCGGTCGGTCTGATGGTCGGTCGGTCTGTCCGTAGACCATTAGTTTCTGCACGATATCTAGAGAACGCTTTGACCTACGATAATTTAAGTTGGTATGCTGGTTACTTGGGAGGAAAGGAAGATGCCTATTGATTTTGAGGTCAAAGGTCAAGGTCACAGGGGCTCCTAACATGAAATTCGTTTCCGCACGATATCTAGAGAACGCTTTGACCTGCGATCATTTAATTTGGTATGCTGGTTACTTGGGAGGAAAGGAAGAAGCCTATCGATTTTGAGGTCAACCAGTCAGAGGTCAAGGTCACAGGGGCTTGTAACATGAAAACTGTTTCCAAACAATATCTAGAGAACGCTTTAACCTAGGATCATATAAATTAGTACGATGGTTAGTCTTGAGGAAAGGAAGACGCCTATCAATTTTGAGGTCAACAGGTCAAAGGTCAAGGTGACAGAGGCTTGTAACATGAAAACTGTTTCCTCTGTAGACCATTTCGTTTCCGCATGATATGTAGAATACGCTCTGACCTACGATCATCCAAGTTGGTATGCTGGTTACTCGGGAGGAAAGGAAGACGCCTATCAATTTTGAGGTCGACAGGTCAAAGGTCAAGGTCACAGGGGCTTGTATCATGAAAACTATTTTCTCCGTAGACCTACGATAATTTAAGTTGGTATGCTGGATAATTGGGAGGAAAGGAAGACGCTTATTGATTTTGAGTTCAAAGGTCAAGGTCACAGGGGCTTGTAACATGAAATTCGTTTCCGCACGATATCTAGAGAATGCTTTGACCTACGATCATTTAAGTTGGTATGCTGGTTACTTGATAGGAAAGGAAGACGCCTATCAGTTTTGAGGTCAACAGGTCAAAGGTCAAGGTGACAGAGGCTTGTAACATGAAAACTGTTTCCTCTGTAGACCATTTCGTTTCCGCATGATATGTAGAATACGCTTTGACCTACGATCATCCAAGTTGGTGTGCTGGTTACTCGGGAGGAAAGGAAGACGCCTATCAATTTTGAGGTCAACAGGTCAAAGGTCAAGGTCACAGGGGCTTGTAACATGGAAACTATTTTCTCCGTAGACCATTTTGTTTCCGCAGGATATCTAGAGAACGCTTTGACCTACAATCATCCAAGTTAGTATGCTGGTTACTCGGAAGGAAAGGAAGAAGCCTATTGATTTTGTAAAAAAAAAAACATTTCCACTTAATAACAGATGAACCATTGGTACGTGGTCCTCAAACTATATAGGTACAATGGTCAGTTTGAGTAGATGATAATTACTGAATACTTCGGTTGAGTCGTCAAATTTGATAGGAAGAATGCTCTTGAAGAGAAGGCAACTCCTATCAATGTAATGGTTAACATGTCTCAGCTTAGATTTTTCAGAAACAGTACACTTCTGTGATGAACAAAGGCTGCAAGTCGGGGGGCATACATGTTTTACAAACATCTCTTGTTCTTTCTGCATATTGCAAACTTGATAGAAACTAGAAGATAGAACTAAAATTTGTAGTGAAATGTATTTATTTATAAAAATAATAGAAAATAAACACTGCATTCCAATTTTGTGTAGTTGGTATTTAACCAAATTTGTGAAACAAAACATTTGGTCATTATTTTGAGATACATGGTTGGGTAGGCGGGTGGTTGTTCTGACTTGTTATCTTCATTTGCTGATAAAACACTTAGACTGCACTCGTAATCTGCATTAATTACATGTAACAATACCATTATTTTAAAACATGTTAGATACTTATGTGACTATTAATTATTATAGCCCCACAAATGAAGTTTAGGTGGGGGGGTATATAGGAGTGAGCTTGTCGGTCTGTTGGTTTCTGGTTTCCGGATGATAACTCAAGAAAGGCTTGACATATTCAAATAATTTTTGGTACACATGTAACATCATAGAATACAGGTCAGGATTAATGTTGGTTACAAACCCCTAATATTTGACAGAGTTATGGCCCCTTTTCGACTTAAAATTCCCTAAAAACATGGTTTGCGGATGATAACTCAAGAAAGGCTTGACATATTCTAATAATTTTTGGTACACATGTGTAACATCATAGAATACAGGTCCTGATCTATGTTGGTTACAAACCACTAAATTTTGACAGAGTTATGGCCCCTTTTCAACTTAAAATTCCCTAAAAACATAATGTTCGGACGATAACTCAAGAAAGGTTTGACATATTTAAATAATTATTGGTATACATGTGTATCATCATAAAATACGGGTCAAGTTCAATGTTGGTTACAAACCACTAATATTTGGCAGAGTTATGGCCCCTTTTTGACTTCAAATTCCCTAAAAACATGGTTTCCGGATGATAACTCAAGAAAGGCTTGACATATTCAAATAATTTGTGGTACACATGTGTAACATCATAGAATACAGGTCCTGATCTATGTTGGTTACAAACCACTAAATTTTGACAGAGTTATGGCCCCTTTTCGACTTAAAATTCCCTAAAAACATAATTTTCGGACGATAACTCAAGAAAGGTTTGACATATTCAAATAATTATTGGTATACATGTGTAGCATCATAAAATACGGGTCAAGTTCAACGTTGGTTACAAACCACTAAATTTGGACAGAGTTATGGCCCTTTATTTGACTTAAATTCTCTAAAAACATGGTTTCCTGACGATAACTCAACGACGGTTTGACATATTTAAATAATTATTGGTACGCATGTGTAGCATCATAAAATACAGGTCAAGTTTGACCTTGGTTACAAACCACTAAATTTTGACACAGTTATAGCCCCCCTTTTGACTTAAATTCCCAAAAAACATGGACAATAACTCATGAAAGGCTTCACATATTTAACTTATTTCTGGTACATAGGTGTAACATCATAAAATACAGATCAAGTTCAACTTTGTTACAAACAACAAAATGTTGAGTGATGGCTCCTATTGAAATTAAACTTTTCCAAATACACCGTTGACCATTCACAAATTAAAGCATTCTCTCTGTCCATTTCTTTCGAATGGATGCCTTAGTTTTTCGACAAGGCCATATTGTGGGGTTATATCCGTCACTCATGTGACAATTCTAGTTAATGTGTTGAAATAACTGTTCATAAAAGAAGGAATTGTAAGAACATGATTGTGGGACAGTATAAAATATCTCTGGATAATTCACTTGATTCCAAAAATTGTGGGACAGTACAAAATATCTCTGGATAATTCACTTGATTCCAAAAATTGTGGGACAGTACAAAATATCTCTGGATAATTCACTTGATTCCAAAAATTGTGGGACAGTACAAAATATCTCTGGATAATTCACTTGATTCCAAAAATTGTGGGACAGTACAAAATATCTCTGGATAATTCACTTGATTCCAAAAATTGTGGGACAGTACAAAATATCTTAGATAATTCACTTGATTCCAAAAATTGTGGGACAGTACAAAATATCTCTGGATAATTCACTTGATTCCAAAAATTGTGGGACAGTACAAAATATCTTGGATAATTCACTTGATTCCAAAAATTGTGGGACAGTACAAAATATCTTGGATAATTCACTTGATTCCAAAAATTGTGGGACAGTACAAAATATCTCTGGATAATTCACTTGATTCCAAAAATTGTGGGACAGTACAAAATATCTTAGATAATTCACTTGATTCCAAAAATTGTGGGACAGTACAAAATATCTCTGGATAATTCACTTGATTCCAAAAATTGTGGGACAGTACAAAATATCTCTGGATAATTCACTTGATTCCAAAAATTGTGGGACAGTACAAAATATCTCTGGATAATTCACTTGATTCCAAAAATTGTGGGACAGTACAAAATATCTCTGGATAATTCACTTGATTCCAAAAATTGTGGGACAGTACAAAATATCTCTGGATAATTCACTTGATTCCAAAAATTGTGGGACAGTACAAAATATCTCTGGATAATTCACTTGATTCCAAAAATTGTGGGACAGTACAAAATATCTCTGGATAATTCACTTGATTCCAAAAATTGTGGGACAGTACAAAATATCTCTGGATAATTCACTTGATTCCAAAAAGTTGTGGGACAGTACAAAATATCTTGGATAATTCACTTGATTCCAAAAAGTTGTTGAGAGGCTAAAATAAAAAACTGACAGCAATAGCTTTAATTATGTTCACCAACATAATTTTGATCTATTACTCCAAGTTGCCTTAACATTATATATGAATCAGACAATTTACCATGTATGTAGATACATCTTCAGGTAAGAGATCTTGATATGTTTATCTATGCATGGATGCCACATAGAAATCTGTTGGTCTCTCCCTTCTTTTGAGTTATCAAGAAGTAACTATAGTGCACTTGTACTTCATTAATTTATTTGGCATGGAGTTTAAATTAGTTGAAGTTTGTTTGCCACTGAGATCAAATAAGTTTGCTTGAATCTTATTTCATTACCCATTTGCTGTATGGCATGATTTTAATACTCTATTTGTAATATTTTCTATGGTTTGTAAACAAAATCCTTGTTAGCAATGAGAAGGATTAAGATTTTAGATACGGTAATCTGATTTTGGTGCAAATTTATAAAGGAAAAAAAAAAGTGAACTACCAGTGAAGTTTTGTTTTAAGTCCTCTTATTCCTCAAAAAGCGCATTATAAGTTCTAATATTATGGTTCTATACTCCACATTTTTTACTTAAGCAGTGTGGTAAGAGAGACTTGTTAGGTATAAAACCAATTGTGTATTGATTGTCCAGTTTAAAAAAGCATGCACAACATCTTGCATGGCAATCTATACAGCAACATGGACAGAAACACTAAAGAAAATGTCCATGTGTTTTGTTAAAGTTGTAAATATACAAACAAAACAATTACCATGTACATTGACATTTTTAATTTGAAAAAACAAAACAAAAAACTGTGTAATTGTATGTAGAATATCACATCATCCTTTCGAACAATATTTACAAAGTCACTTATTTAAATACATGACCATCATTGTTCTAAAACTGTTGCACACAATTTTTACAGTTAAATGGTTTGGAGAAGTCATTCTACTCTTTCTACGTGTGTACTGCGGTGCGGAAGTTCTTCTTCTTTCTCGACCCGATGAGAAAAGGCAAGATCAAGATACAGGACATTCTTGCCTGCAGTTTTCTGGATGACCTTCTTGAAGTAAGTCCTGCTAGGAAACCATACTTATGATACCAATTAGTATTTTCAAGGATCACCCAGGGTATTGTTTGCCAAATTTTCCATTTCACAATTTTGTACCCTAAGACATTTGTCTTTAGCAAAATGTTCCGCTTTGAAGCTTTTGGCAAATTTGGCAAATGGCAGTGTGAGCCTTAAGTGTACAATGAAATTTAGATTTTAGTTTTATTGGCTCAAACTCTAAATTTTTGGAAATACCCTATAAGTAAGAAGTAGGGAAACATTGTTGGATTTGTGTCCAAATCAGTTGCATGTATCTGTTAGATATCGCCTAAATGAAAAAGAAATACATGCATAATTTACGCATGAAAAATAACAAGATAAGCTGCAGAAAATACAATCTGGGAGTTCATTTTCTCACAAAATTTCATTTTTTGCCTAAAATTGGAAATGAATTGTATTATTTAAGGCATGATTTTACATACTTTATACATTATTACTGAATTAACCAGTAGACGGCTCCGCCCACAATTCTAGAACCGATAACCGATTAACCAATGAAAATCGTCCGTTGACGCGCACCTAGTAAAGTTTACATCCAGGTGTTTTTCTAGGACAACCTAACTGAAAGTAGATCTGGTTTATTCTCTAACTTAGTGATAATTGCAACTTATTTTAATTCGCGAAAAATGGTTAAACGGTGCCAGTGGGGGCTATGTAACAGCGATAGTAGGTATAAAGAACGTCTGGAAGGTGGTGTTGTGTTCCATCCATTCCCGAAACCGAAATATCAGCTTGAGCGATGCAAGCAGTGGATTAAAGCTTGCGGTCGGCCCAAACACCAGCTAGATGTAGAGATCGTAAGAGGAAAACTACTGCCTTTACGTCTGCAGTAAGGTTAGAACGTTTTTAATATTGCACGTCTGCAGTAAGGTTAGAACGTTTTTAATATTGCATGAATGATCATCCGTTTGTTAAACTTAAAAGGATTATGCTCTTGATCAATACAAACTCTTGAATGTTTTATTTCCATCTATGGTTACGAGCTGCTTTTGTCATTGTAATTCAATTTATTGACCAATGAAAATTTACTATATTGCCAACTTCGGTTGTAAAACTCCTTATATGGCACTGTGTAAATAACGACTTCTCAGTGATCCAGATCAAAGTTTGTTTATTTTTATGAATGTCTTTTATGATGACAAGTAAGAGTCTATAATGTGTTTCACTGTTGTATTCTTGAAAAAACATTATCTTATTTAACTTGATATGGAAATGTTTACTTATTTTTACATTTTGCTATAAGAGAAGCAGCATAAGTTTCAAGTTTATGCATATCAATGTTATGTTATTTTAGCACTTCCACGATGGAAGGCCAAGTGAAGCTTATCCAGACCCAATTACCTGTTATCACCCCATATTCAAGACAGGAAATTACACCAAGACGGCCAACACCTAAGTACCGCTCAGTATCCGCAACTTTGAAAAAAGTACTGATACCACTGTTAAGTTCTGCTGATGGAACAAACAAGTATGTACTTGTTAAATGCATTTTAGCAGTCTTCACAATAACTTGTTTGAAAGGGCTTGTGCATTCGGGCATAAGCCATACAATTTCAACTGAACTTGTCCAAAATGAGGAAATAAAACTCAGAGATTGTTTAAACGTTATAAATGATATTGATGTTTTCATGTAGACAGTCATATGGAAAGAAAATCAGGTGTTGATATATTTTGAGAACAAATTATGAACATTGTTGTATTATTGAATCTTAATTTCAGAATTGTTCATCCTTCTTGTACATGCTCTTTTGGGCAGGCAGGTCAAAATTTTAACTTGCCGGTATAGAATTTTACTGGTTCCGGGCTTCAGGCCAGTGGGTTATTTCAAATACTTTTTTATATACTGGCTACTGTGATTAGTTGAAAAAACAGCCTGCACTTTTATGTAGTCTAGTGAGTTCTACATCATGAAACAAGGAGTAACAACAATCATAGATCAATTATCATGCAGTTTATTAATACACCTCTCAAGCCATCAGCAAAAAAAAAAAAACACCCTTTGAAACAAAGCCTAATCCATAACATAATTATGTCTTAAAGACGTTCGCAACAATTTCCTTCATTTTTTTTCCAACGACAGATTTTCTTTAAAATTGGCACAAACATGCATCAATGTACCCTAAAACTAAAACAGTCTTAAAAAATAGGGGTCACCGGCCTTTTTCCGGAAATATTGAATTTTGAATACGGTACCTGTCGAAGACCCTTTTTTAGTGTGTGTTACTTAGAATGTTGAGTAATATAAAGTGTTCATATTCAAACAAAGATTGAGATTTTTAAATGGATCTTTTTTTAAATGTTTCGTTTGGTAATATACAAGTGCAGTTTAATGATAAAATGTGCTTTATCTACAGTTATCATTTAACAAATCACTTATAATGGACACCTAACGAGGTTAATTATGCATTAAATATGCCTGTAAAAACATCAATAATTTATCAAATATGCGAATATCTTTGGTTCCAAACGCGACAGATTTTGTTGAAACTTCCCATACACACGCATCATTTTATACTGAAACTAAAACAGTCTTAAAAAATAGGGGTCACCGGCCTTGTTCCGGAAATTTTGGGATTTGAATATGGTACCTGTCGAAGCCCCTTTTTTCAGTTTGGATTTTTTATCAATGTTTAAAGTATATAGGAGAGCTTTTTTTCAAACAAGGTTATGTTTCTTTCAACTGATGTTTTACATGTCTTGTTTGGCAATACACAAGTGTATTTTGGTAATAAAAAAAACACGTTATCTACAATTACTGTCAAAATAATGAATTTGACTGGACATTGAAGTAGGTCAAATGGGTACTAATAATACCTTCTGAAACGTCATTTATTATGCATCAATATATTTTGTTCCAAACGACAGATTTTCTTAAATTTTTGCACATACATGCACCAATGTACTTGTACCAAAACGTTAGTAAAAAGAATGGGTCACCGATATTGTTAGGGAAATATTGGACTTTAAATAGGGTACCTGTGTTGCCTTTTTCATGTTTCGTGTTTACGTAAACAACGTATCAATTGCCAAAATAGAATAGAGATATTTTTATGGATCTTTTTTTAACTAATTTGTTTGGCAATACATTGTATACGTGTGTTTTTGATTATTTTAATGCTTTGTTAACTTTTAACTTTTAACCATTGACTGGAACTTAATGACTTACACAGATTTATATTTATTGACTATATCAGACTGGACAGATTTGTCATGAAAAATTAATTCTTTCGACAAGAATTTCACACTTTGTAAAGTTACAAAATCACAAAACTGGGCTCCTGTAGCAAGCAACTGTCCCTGCACTTGAATTTTTTTAATTTGATATCGTTCTCATCCATTTCCAAATGGAATTGAGTGTGACCTTTCATGGCAGTAATACCATCCATAATGCTCATGTCCCTAATGGAAAAAGGGCACTTTATTTCTAGGATACCCGTTTCCATTGTCTTGGAGTCGCACACTTTCCCATCGGATGTGGCTCCAATGAATGGGAATGCCGGGTTGACTACAAGCCCGCAGTCATGCACATGATTGCCAGTTTTCTTCTGATACATCAGTCGGGCAACCTTTTCATTTGCAGAGCCATATGACGTGGCGGGTGATTTAAATGGCTTCTGCTTGTGAACAGAATCCACAAATTTCTGTGTGAAAGACACGTGTCTGTTCATATAGCGACCCAAATTGGACGCAGTAATTCTGTGCTTCTGCTGGTCCATCCACAACTCACAGCTGTTCTGTTGTCTTGTGTTTTTTTCCAACTGGACAGCCTCCGACAAAGTCAACTCAACTTTTGACCAGTCTTCATCATCAGCCTTGCTCCAGTCCGTGTCTGTAACCACTGGAAAGGCCAGCTGTCCACAAGGAAAAGACTGACCAACAGGGTTGTCTGCTTGTTCAACCAGGGGCAACTGAAATAGATTAATGATACAAATATGTAGCATGCCCATAAACAATAGCTGTATATAATTACTTTTTTTTTCCAGATTCTGGTGTGGCACCATTGCAGCCTTTGGCAATCACAGCTGAAAATGACTCGTTGAAGAGGCAACTAGCAGCTCAGATACTGTGTAATGAAGAACTTTAAAATTTAAAGTTCAAAAATGTGATAAAAAAGGTAGAGAAACAAAGCATAAGCCACCAACAAAGTCAACCAATGACCGTTGAATCTGTGAGAGATTCATCTATTAAAAATAACTTTAAGTACTACACTGGATTCGTGTACACACAATTCATGAATATATTTATTATGTATATAAACGAATTTCAGTGTTTAAGTCGATGAGGCTTCAAGACCAGTTTGTAATGGTGCTCATTAAACTGCGTTTGAATTTGGACTTTATTCATTTAGCTAATCTTTTCAGTACCACCCCACCCGATGCTGGATTTTTTTTTATATTGTTTCGAAATTGGATGAACTATATGTTTTTTAGATTTGGATCTATACCCGTTTGGCCTAATAGAGATGTGATAATAGACAATATGCCGCCAAAGTTCAAAGAAGTATTTCCAGAAACCATGGTTATATTAGATGGAACTGAGATTCAAAGTCAGTGTTACTCAGATTATAAGTCGGCCACTACACTTAAGGGTTTAGTTGGCATAGATCCCAGGGGCTCATTTATATCTATTCTTTTCTCTGGCTCCATATCAGGCAAAGAAATTACAAAGCAAAGTGGTTTACTGGATTTACTTCGTCATTTAATAACAGCTGGAAAGTTGAAAAACGGCGACTCAGTTATGGTTGACAAGGGCTTTCTCATTGAGGATGAAATTAAAATGCTTATTCCACCATTTGCATCAAAAGCAACGCAAATGACACCCAGTGATGTTACATTAACACGCCAAATTGCAAAACAGCGTGTACATGTCGAACGAGCAATAGCTCGTGTAAAGAAATTTAAAATCGTTGACAACCGTGTGGACCTTTCCCTGTTTCCTGTTGTGAATCATATTTGGTTCAATTGCTGTTTTCTGACACAATTTATGCCATTGTTGATACAGGACTAGTAATCATGTAATATACCTGATATCTTAGAGCACTGCCTAAATTCTGCTGTCCACAGGCAGTTCCGTTATGACCAGGATCATGCGCCAAATATGCAATTGGGCATCTATCCAGCGACTGCAGATGTTCAATGTTAGTCTTCAGCAACTGTATTTTTCTGGAAATAAAATAGATATGTTGTGGAAATGTAGAACATTGAAAAACAAAACTAAATATACATGCTACCAAACAATTGTTGTCATAAATGTCATAAATATGTTCTATGAAATGTGTTGGTGTGAAAAAGAGAGCAAAATACCACTACACATTACTTAGTATTCAAAGAAATCAATGATTTACTTGTTGCATAAATGTGACTTGCAAAGCTGTGTTAATGTAAAAAAATAAATGAAAGTTAATATATTTTACAATTATTGTTAGTTATCCTTAGTCTAATACCAGTAATCTGTTGATGAAAGTATATACCTGATATCAGTAAAGTCTGCAACAAGTGGTCGCTTCTTTCTTGTAGTATTTGCGGGTTTTGATATCACCATGGTGGCAACTGGCAATATCTTTGCACCGCGGGGTCGATCCCATTGTTGTGGAAGAGACGTGCAGGCTATGTCTACAGGCACCTCTTTCAAACCGAGCAGAATCCAATATGTGATATTGAACACGACTGCCAAGATGTGTGCACACTCACCAGATGCACTGCAAAAAGCCAAATTGTTTTTAATATTCATCATGACTTTTTTGTCTTAAATAGCAAACAAAATCATACATTAAATGTTAAATGCACGCCAGTCTCTTGTATGACCAAGGAATCATAGACCTAATTCTCATTCTAACATGATACTCGCTTCTATAGACAAAGAACAAAATTTTCGTTGTTAAAATACACAATAAACAACGAAGAAAGTACTCCAGATTCCTAGTGCAGCTGAGCATAGTAAAATGTATTTCTCATTATAATTGCAAAATTATTTGACAGATCATGTTATAATTGGAATAATTTAACGCCCTTGTGGTTTAATTCCTACGCATCATAACTCCATATCGTTGTTTATTGACCGATAAACAACGATAAAGCGAAAATTATTTCTTAAATGCAATAAAACACTACCAACGCTGGAGCAAACATTGATACTGTCTATACTGCGTAGTGGTGTACAATATATCAATTATTATAATATAGTACTGTAGAATGTAGATCAAATGTAGTTTAGGCAATTTAATTAGCACAGTGATGCAATGTTTACATAATGATTTTGAACAATAAGGACTTTCGACAATAGCTGATTATGATTAATTGTTTAAATATTGGTTTTATACAATTTACTTACAAACAAAGAACACGTAAACTTGACATTCACTGCCGTGCAACTGCAAAGTGCATACGAAATCGAATCTCCCTCCACAGACAATTTGATTTTATGCGCCTCGTCGTTACGCCTCTGGCTTCGATAAACCCCGGCTTTAACCAAGATTTCCGTATCCAAACCTTTATAAAAATTCACAAAGGCAACGTACGACTCATTCGCAAACTTTCGCCCTTGAATTCTCTGTCGCAATGACGGCTTATATTGCAAAAAAAAAATCGCCAAACACGCTGGGAATAGCACTCAACGATAGCGTGTCGGCCATTTTGTCGTCGAAAGTTGTCCAAGGGTTTGGTCACGTGATCAGTGGGCGGAGCTATCTCCTCGCTGTCTACTGGTTAATTATCTAAAACAGAAATACATGTTGAATGTGTAGAATTCTTTTTTAAAACATGTTGAGATCTGTTTGAAATGTCATTATTTTAGGTAAACCTGCTGCATTCTTTTCCATCTTTAATATAACCAATTAATTTTTTAGTACATGCATGCTTACCCCTTTAAATATTGCACTGAGTGTACATTTATCATCTTAACATTTTGTTTGAGAGTCCATTTATTTTCTACACCAAGTCTTATCTGGAGCACTGAAAATAATGTTTATCTGCCAGCTCCGTGATGAGGACCTGTCCAAGGAAATGCAGGAGTCCAACTGGTTCTCGGCTCCGTCAGCCCTGCGCGTGTATGGGCAGTACCTGAACCTGGACAAGGACCACAACGGCATGCTCAGCAAGGATGAACTCGCCAGGTGAGTGCATACCACAGCAGCATGCTCATGACTGGACAGACAGGTATGGGAGGTTCTATTTCACAGAAATGTTCATTTAGTGTCCCTTAAGTTTACCAAATTCCTTCAAATGTTAAACAAATATGGCTGCCAATTTTTAGGTATGTGATGTTTTTGTTTTCAGGAAAGTATTCATCAATTCCTTGAGAATGAATAAATTTGTAAATGAGATCTGTCCCTATGACTACAAACGTTCTCAGAAGTCTTTATTTAATATATTGACCATTGAAATTTGTTGCTACACGCATATATTCGTTTAATTCTATTGGCTTATATATAAACGATGCGACTAAGTTTGAGATTGAGATCTTTCATAGTCTTGGGGCCAGGGGTATTCTTCCAGAAATCTGAAGTGAAATCTTATCCTTAGCCTTAAATTCGTCATTGTTCTTTAGCATTTTTTTCCATGTATACAAACAATTTCGCTAAATGTTCACTAATTATAAATTTATTATTAACTACTACTTACTAAACTGTAATTGGATTCATTAACTTATACGTTTTTTAAATATAACCTTACAAAAATTGGAACTTAAGTGAAAATGATTTAAGATAAACTTAAGATGTTTCTGGAATATGACCCCAGGCCAGCTAGGCTCCTTAGGGGTCAGTGACAAGAGGTTTTAAAATTGAAATCCTCAATATTAAATGAACTTACAAACGAGAACTGGCTTGGTACCCCTTATGGGATTTGTTGCTATAGTAATAATTACTGAATCAAGAACTTTCCAGGTAACCAAATGTTTTTTTAGAAGATAAAAAAAAATCCGAGGTCGAAGTAGAATTTGTTGTGTACCTGGTAATGTTCTTTCCAAACCTAATGGCAAAAGAAGTACTGGGGCACAAATGAACTGTACTTGTTAAATGCATTAATGCATGCCTTACATCTGTGTGACCAAAACTTCTCTAATCTAAAATTCAGTAAGAAGCCCAAGCATGTCTTTGTTCTTCTATTTTGTTGGGTAGTATTTCACTTCAGCATTTCAGATTTGTTGAATATTCAACCTAGGCTTGTTTCAAGGGTGAGTGTGACTGTTGCAGGTATGGTACTGGTACCCTGACGGACGTGTTCTTGGATAGAGTGTTCCAGGAATGCCTCACATACGAGGGAGAAATGGTAGGTTGTAATGGTGAGAATGCCACATGTAGATTTTCCACAACACAACAAGGCGCATGTGGCAACTGAAGGCTTATTACTCAAAAGTAATTGCAAAGAAATATGTGTATGATGAAGAAAACTTTAATCTGAGCTTATTATTCCTTTGTTCCAATGTTTCAAAATACAGAAGTTCACCTGGTTAGTTCAGATTTAGACTCATCACATCATATAACTGAACAAGGTGAAAAGGTTTGGGCCATTATGGCCCTCTGGACATGATTCATGCCCACTATTTTTCATGTAAGATCGATCATATATAATATAAATGAGGCGTGTCGTTGGAAAACCGGACTTAATGCATGTGCGTAAAGTGTCGTCCCGGATAAGCCTGTGCAGTCCGCACAGGCTAATCCGGGACGGCACTTTCAGCTTTATGGTATTTTCTATTTCAAGGAAGTCTCTTCTAAACATAAATCCACTGTAGGCGGAAAGTGTCGTCCTGGATTAGCCTGTGCGGACTGCACAGGCTAATCCGGGAATACACTTTATGCACATGCATTAAGTCCGGTTTTCCCACGACGCGCCTCAAATCATATTTCATTGGACATACTCCGTTTGCAGGATTACAAGACTTACCTAGACTTTGTGCTTGCTCTGGAAAACAGAAAGGAGCCTGAAGCCCTACGCTACCTGTTCCGAATTCTCGACGTGCAACAGAAAGGCCACCTCAATGTCTTCGCTTTGAATTACTTCTTTAGGGTAAGGACTTTTCCAAGAAACATTTTTCATTGTTGTTAGGTGAAGTTTGTGGAGGATATTTACGTAACACTTTTTTTCCTTTTAATAATTTAATAATTGTTAGAATTTATGGTTATATCCATGGTAGTCCTGTATATTTAATGCTCAACAAGCAAATAACTTTGAATTGTATTTCTTACTTCTATTTAATTTTTATATGAAATATATTCTTCTATTCCTGATTTATTAAAAAAAATTACGTCATATATAATCAAACCAAAAAGTTTCGCCATGAGAGTGTAATTTGTAGAAGACTTCTGGTCTTCAATTACATTTATACTGATTATAAAGATAGGTAAGCATCATGGTATACTATCTAACTTATTCATGCACCATTAGGGGGTCTTGAAAAAGTATGCGGCAGAAATTCCTGTAAGTATGACGAGCAAACTCCGAAGCTAACAGACTATTTCTATCAGTTGTCATGGAAACACTTCATGCATTGTACATGGTGGTTTCTTACTAAAATCTCTTTGCATTTCTTGACAAACTTGTTGACTGGCCAGTGTTGGTGTTTTTTGTACGGTTGCTGTTGTTAATGTATCATTTTGGAAACTACGCACATTTCATTGATGTCATTACCATGGAGCAAAAATACATCATCAATTTCAGCAAGAAATGAATAAGAGTTGTTTCACTATAGGACAATACACCTGAACTTAATGTCTTTAGAATACAATCCCCTGCATGACCAATATAAATTACATTACGGACACTCATTCTAATATGTTGATAAGTTATGAAATTAATAAAGCTTAATTAATGAAACTTAATTAAATATGTGGCGCGTCGTGAGAAAACCGGTCTTAATGCATGTACATAAAGTGTCGTCCCGGATCAGCCTGTGCAGTCCGCATAGGCTGATCCAGAACGGCACTTTCCGCCTAAAGTGGATTTATGGTTAGAAGAGACTTCCTTGAAACAGAAAATACCATTAAAGCGGAAAGTGCCATCCCGGATTAGCCTGTGCAGACTGCACAGGCTAATCCGGGACGACACTTTACGCACATGCATTAAGACCGTTTTTCTCACGACGCGCCACATATCGTCCCTTGAAAGCCAGAAGGTGTCATCAGCATACGTGCAATGAAGGCTGTTAGCCCCTTCTTTCATCAGCATACGTGCAAGGAAGGCTGTTAGCCCCTTCTGGATTTCAAGGACGATATGATGTTAAAATGGCTGGTAATGTTGCTGCACTTTGTCATGGTCGTGTCCACCAGTCCAGTTGTTATCAAAGTCATTGTGTTGAGTTATATAAGTACAATATATGCCAGTTGTTGCAAATGCATTTATGCAGTGCTGTGGGCTTAACACACAACTACAAACATTTGTTCTTATTGTTAGCTGATGAAAACCATCAATACAATGGTAATGGATCTGGCTACAATTAAAATTACTACAGTAACATCTTTGTATCATCTAATTTTAGTAAAATACCTGTCAAATTAATAATAATAGTAGTAAATACTTCATATTGCCTAAATAATATTTGTACTTTCTTTCCTACTGGCCCCGACAGGGGCATATTGCCTAAATAATATTTGTGCTTCCCTACTTCCCCGGCTGAACTTAAAGTTAATATTCAAGTCTTGTAATTTCAAAAGTACACAAGTTATTCATTTGAAACTTGAAATATACCGTTGTCATCTACTCCAGCATCAGGTGCAACATTCCCCATAACTTAGTTTTATATTTTGACAGAGTAATGCCCCGTTTTCACATAGATTTTCTGGTTAAAGTTTATATTCAGAATTCTTGTAACTTCAAAACTACATAAGTTATATACTTGAAACTTGGAATGTACCTTTGTCATCAAGTCCAGCATCAAGTGTGACATTCCTCATAGCTCTGTTTTGTATTTGGACAGAGTTGTGCCCCTTTTTAACGTAGATTTCGGTTCAAGTTGATATTCAAAATATATCATATAACTTAAAAACTACAAGTTATTCACTTGAAACTAAGAATGTACCTTTGTCATCAACTCCAACATCAAGTGCAACATTCCCCATAATTAAGTTTTGTATTTTTACAGAGTCATGCCCCTTTTTCGCATAAATTTTGGGTTAACGTTTTTATTCAAATGTCTTGTAACTTCAAAACTTCATATGTTACTCACTTGTATGTTTGTATTTTGGCATAGTCATGTCCCTTTTCACATAGATTTTCAGATTTAAATTCTTATTCAAAAGTTTTAAAACTTTAAAACTTGATAGGTTATTCACTTGAAACTAGGAATATACCTTTGTCCTTAACTACAGCATCAGGTGCCACTTAACCCTTTTTGTATTTTGATGGAGTTATGCCCCCTTTTCACATAGATTTTCAGTTTAAAGTTTTTATATTAAAAAGCTCGGACCGGTTGTCTTCGAGATTATATTGTTTATTTGCATTTTACCACAAGTTCTCATGTATTAATCGCACCTTTTCCGATTCTTATGTTATAACAGCGTGTTATACGTTGTAAATCAACTTAACACCATTTTGACTTAAGAAAGTGTATCTCACGGGCATCATAGTCGCTTTTTAGAGAAACAACTTCCATTTATAATAATGAACTATAGACATTTAGTAAGTTTTTTTTATTTTAATACAACTGTAATCAGTGAATATATATATTGTAAAAATAAATAACTTAATAGCTTCTATTCAAATTATAACAAGAAATTCCGAAGTTCGGCTAAATACTTTGTACATGGATATCATTAATATTACTCCTTGCTCAATAATAGTTTAACAACATATTCTCTTTTCGACACCGCAATAATTTATTATTGCTTTTTTTACAACAGGCAGTTTTAAATTGTATCTCTATTAAAACAATCGAAGTAAACAAAATTCAAGTCTAGCTAGTTTCCGCATTGTGGGAATAATTGCAAAACGTGGAATGGATATCCCAATCAAATAACGATAAATAATTTTCTTCTGATTTTCTCTAATTGCATTTATATTGCTCAGCACATGAAAACGCATGGATGTCAAATTTATGTCAAGTTCAAGAAGTTGATATCACATCTTTATTTAAACAAAAATGTTCAAACAACATTTTGAGCTAAAATATGTTATATTATATAACGAATATTAGATTTTTATGTGTGCTCAATATATTTCCAATTTCAACTTTGAGAATCATTTTGTTTTTAAACTATTGTATGCACAATGCAGTTCGATGTATTTTGATTATTGGGACCGAACTGGTATCGGACCAGTAGGCTTTGAAGGCTGCCAGTCCTGTGGACCACCACTTCCCAAAAGTTAAGGTCAAACCCTGGGTATTCAGAGGTATGCCCACTGTTAACATAGATTTTGGGGTTAACCTTTTTTGTTCCAAAGTCTTATAATTTCTAAACTATATATGGTATTCACTTGAAACTTGGAATGAATTCATGAAATAAATGCCATAATTCAGCTTTGTATTTCAACATATTTTTGCCCCTTCCATTTCCAAAATGTGTAACAACTGAAATACTTCGAGTAGTTGAGCGCGCTGTCCTCTTACAGCTCTTGCTTATTTGATAATGTCCTAATAAGAGGAGCTTAATTTTTTATATATTGTTTATTAATTTTGTTATAAATGATATCACTAGTCAATATACTATATGAAATGAAGGCAAAAATGTTTTCAAATGGCTTTCATTACTCTACCAGCGAGTGGCATAGCCATATTGACAGTTGCATGACAGTTGCACCAGGCGTTTTAAAATCAATAATGATCCATTAAATTGTCCTCGACAAGATTTGACAGAGAGTGCTGATCTCTTATTTGTATTCTATAAAAGGTGTTGTCCAAGATTGTCCGAGATGGACCTGAGTGGGTGTGGTTATAAATCCAATTGCGATCGATCCACCAATTGGATGACATTTCTTGATTTCTCAGTATTGGATGTGTTTGGTCACATAATGTAAGAAGACATGATTTTTACCAGAGTGAATCTGAATTTATTTACATATGAGGCGCGTCGTTGGAAAACTGGACTTAATGCATGTGCGTAAAGTGTCATCCCAGATTAGCGTGTGCAGTCCACACAGGCTAATCCGGTACGGCACTTTCCGCTTTTATGGTATTTTCTGTTTCAAGAAAGTCTCTTCTAAACATAAATCCACTGTGGGCGGAAAGTGTCGTCCTGGATTAGCCTGTGCGGACTGCACAGGCTAAATTAGGATGACACTTTACGCACAAGCATTAAGTCCGGTTTTCCCATGACGCACCTCATATTTAGTTTGTGGTAATAATAGTCTTTGTTGGTTGATTTTGTAAAACGGTATTGAATAAAAAAACTCTTTAAATGGATAATCAGAATGTAAATTCATTGTTGTTGTGACTTTCCGATCACACTAAAAAATTATCTTATTGTACTTTCTGATGGCAACATGTACAATATTCAGTTATTAAAAGAGCGGCTGCGGTGGCATAGTGGATATGGTGTCTGCCTAGAGATCGGGAGGTCATGGGTTCGAACCCCTCTCTGGAAACGTACTCAAGATCCCCCCGAAGACACCAAGTACTGGTTCTGCCCAGGAAATGGACTCGAGAGTGTCTCAATAAGCCTTAGGCTTTCGATGCAATGGAGCTAAAATAAATAAATAGGTTTAAACTAAAAGAGCAGATTCCAAAAAAGTTGTTTATTTTTATCAGTCAGCTCCCTTTATCACATTCATCATATTTCAATTTGTGCAAAGTTTCAACTGTGGGTAAATAATATATATTTCTTGTCTGTGACTCTAAGTAATCAAGCCAATAAATAATCAACACCTGGTGAAATAACCCAATGCACAATCATGAGTCTGAATCGTTAAATTGTGATTTTTTACTTCTCGGTCAGCGAAATATAAACTTTCTACTTTCACTTCCAAGGCCATAAAAGCAAGGCTCTGATTGGATGGCTGTAAGGTCAGCAGGAGTCGACCTCAGGTCCTAACGAATGCATATTTTAGGAGCTGATTTTATTGAGATTGGTCATTCACTTGTTAAGTTGTAAAAAAAAAAAAAAAAATATTATATAGCCTATTTAAAGTGCTACAGTTCCAGTTTTAGTAGTAGATCATTTAAAAAAAAATAAAACAATGAAAAAAATATAATAAAACATGCATAACAAACTAATAACTCCATTACAAAATATTTTTAAAATGATAACATCTAGCCTCTTTTCCTGTATATTCGGCCACTTAAGAGCTAAACTGCTTTTATACTCTAAATGAACACAGTTTCAACACCATTGACACTTTAACCTATAACTTTAAGGTATCTCCTACTAAATAAAGACCAGATAATGTAGAGATCAGCCATTCACTTATTTACTGACCAATTCTAGGAAGGTACCCTTGCAACCATGAATTTGTCAGATGTTTCCTATCATTTGGTTCAGTCTTCATTTTGATAAGAAAATGCTAAATTTTGTTACAATTTTGATACAATTCATTAGAAGCATTCTTCATTAGACTAACACACTGTTTGAAAATGAATGTTTACACAATTTTAAAAATCTTAATTTTCTCAGACAAAATCTAAAATTCACAATTGTTTAAGCCAAAAAACAATATTTATGTGATAGAATAGTCTCAATACAGATAACTAACACAAGTTTTATAAGAAATAATAGTTAATTTCCATTATCTGGGGGGTGGCCGAAACTATAGGAATGGCTGAATCTATAGGAAAGAAGGATAACATGAATTAATTTTTATTTGCTGGATATGTGCTTTGAAACTTCACTGTTAGAACAGTATGTTAGCTTCAGTCTTTATTTTTATTTAATATTCTAGAATATTAATCTTATAAACTAGCAATCAAGATTAGTATTTCATTTGTTTTGGGTGTGGTAGAAAAGCTGTTCATTCATAAAATTCGGTCATTGTCATCCATCATAACAACACAATTTGCAATATTAACATGCATTAAAAAGTTGCTCTTGCATTTGTGAACTCCCTCACCTGTACATAATGTACCGGTATTTGATCAGATGTGCTAAGAACATTGCAGGGATATCTCTATGGGCACTTGCAGGTATTTGCATTTATATATCTCTTAGGTTACAAGGATGGAATTTATTCTGTGTAGTCCCAACCCATCACATTCTTGCTGCAAAGTTATATAAAATTTCATAAAATTTTCCAGTGAACTAGAAATATTTTCATTCTCATAGCTATACAAGCATCATATCCATCCTGTTCCTCATAACTAAAGTGGAACTTGATTACAATCATGTTTTTATTGTGACCCACATTTTGTTACCCTGGTGGTATAGATTTTTGTCTCATTACGTCCAACATTGTGTCAAAACACAATATTTGTTCATCAGGGAAAACTGTCTTCATTGTTCCATTCTTTCACTGACTTCATTAGTTTGTAATAGACATATTGTATTGGCTATTTATCACTTACCGGTAGATGTTTTGTTGTTCATTACCCTTATTTGTGCCACATTTTCATGATTTTTATGCCCCCGGCATCTTGATGCAGGAGACATATAGTAATTGTCCTGTCCGTCAATCCGTCCATCCTTCCGTTCGTCCGTGACAAGGTTAAGTAGATTTTACCAATTATTCAAATGGGCTGTTCCTTGGTTAACTAGATTTTACCGTTTCGTCTAGCACCAACACTGCTTGCTACAACACTTGGATACTTACACAGTTGTTGCTTATGACCATCCCCAATTTACTCATATCACCTAACCTCACTTTGACCTTGACCTATTTTGGACTTATAATAATTCAAAAGTGCCATTTCTTGGTTAACTAGATTTTACCGTTTTGCCTAGCACCAACACCGCTTACTACAGCACTTGGATATTTACACAGTTGTTACTTGTTATGACCGTTCCCTAACATGCAAAACAAAACAACCTCACTTTGATCTTGACCTTGACCTAATTTGCACTGAGAATAATTCAAATGGGCTGTTTCTTGGTGAACTAGATTTTACCGTTTCGTCTAGCACCAACACCGCTTGCTACAACACCTGGATACTTACACAGTTGTTGCTTATGACCATCCCCAATCCACCCGTATCACCCAACTTCACTTTGACCTTGACCTTGAATCAATTTGGACTTTTAATAATTCAAAAAGGCCATTTCTTTGTTAACTAGATTTTACCATTTCGTCTAACACCAACACCAACACCGCTATTCCAACACTTGGATAAGAACACAGTTGTTACTTATGACCGTTCCCAATCCACCCATATCAGTCAACCTCACCTTGACCTTGACCTAATTTTCACTAAGAAATGGGCTATCCAGCACCAACTGGGGGCATGTGTGTTTATCAAACACAGAATTATGTTTTTTTCTAGTATACTTTCAAATTGTGGATTCATATCATACCAGCTTGTCAGTTTAACAAATTGCTTGGTGTACTTAATGTATAAGTAAATACTAATAATCAGTAATCATGTTATGGTCATATAAATTCATTGCATGTATCATTCAAAACTGTCAATTTTACCTGGTAAAATGGGAAAGTGCACATTATTTTATGATTATAATACATTTAATACATTATTGTTGCCCATTTTACATTATCTATGATACGAGTTTGCGCTTGTTGGATTGATTATCAAACATAATTGTCTGGAATTATTTTACTAAACATTTTCCCAAATGGGCATGTAACAGTTTATCACCAAATTACAACAGATTAAACTTAACTGGTAGAATCAGAAGACTACTTACATTCATAGAAAATGACAATCGTTGGTCCGTAATTTGCAATTTGGCCTAAAGAGTTTTATTTTAAAAGTGTGCAAATTCTTGTCAGTTACTGGCATACAAATGTTTCTAGGAAAAGCAAGTTAAATAATTTTGATTAGATCATTCTAAATGTTTTCAATAAGTATTATTTTACCAAGTTATATATGTTATGTGATAAGAATGATAATAGAAACATCTAGTATCACTTTTTATAGTATTTTCATAGTTTTGTTTGTATTTTAGAGGTACCTCTATATTAAAATATTTATCCATTTTTGTATGCACATTTTCTTTTTTCTGTGAAACTATTTGTGTTCAACATTTTGGATCAATTCTGATAAGATCTGTGTGTCGGTATTCATGTAACCATGTTATTGCCAATGACATGTTATTCAAACTTTGGAATGAAACATCTAATTTCACTGATCGTCTAACTTGAGAGATATGCCTTTTTCGGTTGATGGCAATAATTATATGCTAGTTCCTTTGTTTTGTGAATATTTATGAATATTCTTTGTATGTTCAGAAGTTAGTTTTTGTGTTGCCTGAAAAGGCGACATATAGGGGTTACTTATGTTGGCGTCGGCGTTGTTGGCGGCGTAAGCGGTGGTGGCGGCTGCGCCCCCTTCAGTTTGTGCTGACAATAACTTAAGAAGTTTCTGTGCAATCATTATGAAACTTTAGGGAAGTGTTAGTAGGCATAAAAGGAAGGTTAAGTTCGATTTTCGGCATATTTGCTTTTATCGTGCTTGAGTTATGCCCTTTTTTTAAAACATAGTTCAAATAAGGCTTGTGCAGACAATAACTTGAGAAGTTTTTGTGCAATCATGATGAAACTTCAGTGAAGTGTTTGTAGGCATAAAAGGAAGATCAAGTTCGATTTTTAGCATATTTGCTCTCATCTTACTCGTTATGCGCATTAACAAAAAAAGAGTTTAAATAAGGCTTGTGCAGACAATAACTTAAGAAGTTTTTGTGCAATCATTATGAAACTTTAGGGAAGCGTTAGTGGGCATAAAAGGAAGGTTAAGTTTGGTTTTCCGCATAATTGCTCTTATTGTACTTGAGTTATGCCCAGTCAGGCGACACATCGGAGTTCTAGTTTAGAATTGTTTCTGCAATATTAGCAATTAAGGAAAATTACACATTGTATCCTTATTTATATTCCATATCTTGCTAGTTACTGAGATTCTATTACAGTTGATATCTGAAGGGATTGTTGTTTTTAGCTCAACTTTTCGAAGAAAGTTATTGTCGTCACTCTGTTAGCTAACCTGAGCACAACGTGCTGATGGTGAGCTTTTGTGATAACCTTTTGTCCGTCATGCGTTGTGCGTCAACATTTTCATTCAAACAACATCTCCTCCTAAACCGCTGGGCAGATTTTCACCAAACTTCACAGGAATGATCCTTGGGTGACCCTGTTTCAAAATTGTTCAAATCATTTCGGTCTGCTGCATATGTAGGTCACCAGAGCTAAAAATAGATTTAAAAAGTGAAAACTTTAAAAATCTTCTCTGAAACTGCATGGCTGAGAGCTTTCATATTTGGTATTTGGCATCCTCTAGTGGTCCTCTACAAAGATTGTTCAAATGATGCCACTGGGGTCAAAACTTGCCATGTCCCGGGGGTCACATGGTTTATATAGACTTATATAGCAAAATGACTTTAAAAATCTTCTCCTCTGAAACCGCAGGGCCCAGAGGTGTCATATTTGGTATGTAACATTGAAAAGTGGTCCTCTATAAATATTGTTCAAATGATGCCCCTGGGGATAAAACTGGCCACACCCCAGGGGTCACATGGTTTATATAGACTTGAATAGGTAAATGACTATACCAATCTTCTCTGAAACTGCAAGGCCTAGAGGTTTGGTATTTGGTTGGTAACATTGTATAGTGGTCCTCTACAAAGATTGTTCAAATGATGCCCCTGGGGTCAAAACTGGCCACACCCCAGGGGTCACTTGGTTTATATAGACTTAAATAGCTAAATGACTTTAAAAATCTTCTTCTCTGAAACCACAAGGCGTAGAGGTTTGGTATTTGGTTGGTAACATTGTATAGTGGTCCTCTACAAAGATTGTTCAAATGATGCCCATGGGGTCAAAACTGGCCATGCCCCAGGGGTCACATTGTTTATATAGACTTAAATAGCAAAATTACTTCTAAAATGTTCTCCTCTGAAACCTCAAGGCCCAGTGGTTTCATATTTGGTGTGTGAAATCCTCTAGTGGTCCTCTACAAAGATTGTTCAAATGATGCCCCTGGGGTCAAAACTGGCCACGCCCCGGGGGTCACATTGTTTATATAGACTTAAATAGCAAAATGACTTTAAAAATCTTCTCCTCTGAAAATGCAAGACCCAGAGGTTTCATATTTGGTATGTAACATTGCATAGTGGTCCTCTACAAAGATTGTTTAAATGATTCCTCTGGGGTCACAACTGGCCACGCCTCAGTTATCACATGGTTTATGTAGACTTAAATAGCTAAATGACTTTGAAAATCTTCTTCTCTGAAACTGCAAGGCTCAGAGGTTTGGTATTTGTTTGGTAACATCGTATAGGGGTCATCTACAAAGATTGTTCAAATGATGCCCCTGGGGTGAAAACTGGCCACGCCCCGGGGGTCACATTGTTTATATAGACTTACATAGCAAAATTACTGCAAACATCTTCTCCGCTGAAACCATAAAGCCTAGTGGTTTCATATTTGGTATGTAACATTGCATAGTGGCCCTCTACAAAGATTGTTCAAATGATGCCCCTGGAGTCAAAACTGGCCATGCCCCGTGGGTCACATTGTTTATATAGACTTAAGTAACAAAATGACTTTAAAAATCTTCTCCTCTGAAACACCGAGGCCCAGTGGTTTCATATTTAGTATGTAACATTGTATAGTGGTCCTCAACAAAGATTGTTCAAATGATGCCCCTGGGGTCAAAACTGGCCACGCCCAGGGGGTCACATAGTTTATATAGACTTAAATAACAAATTGACTTCAAAAATTTTCTCATCTGAAACTGCAAAGCCCAGTGGTTAAGTATTTGGTATGTAACATTGTATTGTGGTCCTCTACACAGATTTTTCCAATTATGCCCCTGGAGTCAAAACTGGCCATGTCCCTGTGGTCACATGGTTTCTATAGACTTAAATAGCAAAATGACTTTAAAAATCTTCTTCTCTGAAACCTCAATGTCTCAAGGTTTCATATTTTGTATGCAACATTGTAAAGTGATCCTCGACAAAGATTACTTAAATTATGCCCCTGGGATTAAACCTGGTCACGCCCTTGGGGTCACATGGTTTCGTTAGACTTATATGGCAAGTGGATTTAAAAAATCTTCTCTGAAACTGCAAGGCCCAGAGGTTTGTATGTAACATTGTATAGTGGTCCTCTACATGGATTGTTCAAATGATGCTCCTTGAGTAGAAAGTGGCCATGCCTTGTGGGTCACATGGTTTATATAGACTATTCAAATCTTCTCCTCAAACTGCAAGGCCCAGATCTTTATACTCATGTAAGTGGTTTAGTGCCATTTGGCCCTCTTGTTATAAGCCATTATGATGCCTTAAACTCAGGTGAGCGACCTAGGGCCATCATGGCCCTCTTGTTTGGTTAAGTTTTTTGTCAGAGTCCATTTTTCAAAAACTATCAAAGGTATCCTTTTGAAACTTTCAATACTTGTTCACTATCAAAAGGGTAATTTATTACAACAAGGCAGGTAATCCTGTGATTTGTATTTCTAAAGTTATCGGCCCTTGCTTGGACTTGCAACTTTGAATATGTTGACATTTTTTTTTTAAATAAAAAAAATTCTCAATAACTATCGAAGACATGAAATTGAAGCCAAGATACTTGTTTATGTTGCTGACCCCATTCTGCAGACATGAGGAGGTAACTCTTTCAAGGATTGTGTAGGTGTTATTACCCTTGTTTTAAACTTAAAAATTTTCACTTTATGTCAAATTTCTCAATACCTGTATGACGTATTGACTTGAAACTCAAAGTACTTGATTAAAGTGATGAATTTATTCTGTATACAAGAGGAGGTAACTCTATCAAGGATTTCGTTTGAGTGATTGCCCTTTTTTCAACTTAGAATTTTCAAACTGTAAGAGGTATTGACTTGAAACTCATAATACTTGATCACAGTTTTGAACCCATTCTGTAGACAAGATGAGGTAACTATACCAAATATTTTGGTGGAGTTATTGCCCTTTTTTCAACTTTAGCTTAAGGTCAAATTACTCATGATCTATAAGAGTTACTGACTTGAAATTCAACACACTTCATCACAGTGATGAACCCATTCTATTCACAAAAGGCCAGAATAATATCAAATACAAGAAAGTTGAGCGTCCAGCACCCGTAGGCGGCGCTCTTGTTTTTTCTTTCCAACAAATCAAAGATAGATCTACGAAATGTTGCAAATACAGCTACAAGAATAATCTTTGCACATAATATATTATACTATATTTGTAACAAGCTTTGGAATTTAAGTGGTGTTCGTGCTATGTAACCAGTCTGTTAAAACTTATTATCTCACAGTAACAGTATAAAAAACGACACACACAAAAATAAATCTAGATGTCTGTATCAGATTTCTTGAGTAAACGTTATAAAAATGTGTAATGTTTAATTGTATAATGTTACGTTTTATCTTTTAAAAATGCGTACACGTTATTTCAGGCTATTCAGGAGCAGATGCGTATCCACGGCCAGGAGCCCGTGTCGTTTCAGGACGTGAAGGATGAGATATTTGACATGGTGAAGCCCGCAGACCCGTTCAGACTGACCTTGGACGACCTTGTAGTATGGTAGGGCCTTAAAATGGGTTTATTTGATGTGAAAAACGATAAGAATTTTTTTTAACCCATCGTAAAATACCAAGTAAGTGTTGAATAAATTCTACATAGTGAAGCCTGCAGACCCTCTCAAACTGACCTTGGAGGACCTTGTAGCATGGAAGAACCACAAAATGGATTAAGTTGATGTGAAGGATAAGAAAACACATCACAGAATGCAAAATAAGTGTTGATGGTTTACCATATCATAAAATACAACACAATTGTTGATGGTTTACGTAGTGTTTAATCTAGAAGGGCAGAGGGGCATGGCGCTTGACTTGGAAAAAGGGCATTTTGTGCGTGGCGACACTGTTAAAAAGGGCACATTACGTTATAACAGGGTTTTTTTCCTGAAGTAATATTTCAAACCACTAAAACATTTTAAATTACTGACTGATTTATTTTACCTGTTTGATGTTGTTTTTTCAGGTCAAATTATTAACAAATTTTCATTTTCCATTATTATTGCTTCGTATTATTGTCAAGTTATAGTATTGCAAAGATCAGACAATTAATTTATTATTCATAAGGAAATGTGCAAATTAGGCAATCATACATGAAAACTTATCGACAACTGTCAAACTCAAACTATTTATGGGCAAGTCAAAATCATGCTTATTAATGGTAAAATACTTATACCCTGGTATTATTTTTCATCATCTTTTATTGTAGGAAATATTTGTATTTTTACTTATGGTTTATATGTTGTTGATGATGGCATTGCTGCTAATGTTGTTGTTGTTGATGATGACATTGCTGCTAATATTTAGATTAATGATGAACAGCTTAAGTCAAGATAGAAAATTTAGAAACAGAACTCTGCAATTTGGACTGAATATAGTATCCGAATATATTTGTCCGAAATAATAGCTCGTTTGGCAATTCGTTTTTTCAGGGATTTGTGTTTATGATTGGAAGAAATATTGTATACACATGTATTTTTTTCATAATTAGTGATTAAAGACCACATTGAGTCAACATTTATATGCTTTCTGCCCTTTGTTATCACGTTGATCATGAATATTAAGGAAACAAAAACGTTTTAGAAATTGCATATGAAAACGAGGCTGTTAAAAGCAGACGATTTACGCACATTTTTATAACAAAATCAGCATGTTTTTATTGTAGGCCTTTCTTTACACTAACTCGTAAGCTGACTGTCCCTAGTGCTGGTCTTATCAGTTGGTCACTGATTAATATACCATAAAATGCCATCACTAAGGGCCCTCATTAAAGGCAATACAGTCCATAGATAAGACATGCTCGAACTGACCTTGGATGACCTGTAGCTTGGAAGGACCATAAATGTTTCAATTGATGTAAAGGGGGTGTTATTTCATCAATGCAGGCATGATGATGGGATAAAGTGCTCCTTTTTGCTGGATCTGTGTGGAAAAGAGGAGTTTAGGCAAATGCTTGGAGGGTGTTCGGTAATTTTGTCTCTAGAAATAGGTGATCGTAAAGGAAGGAATTTTTGCTGCGACCAATTTGGCAGAATTTTAGCCCTTTGTCATTTTTTCCACTATTGAAGATATACTTCCCCAAATTTTGTGGACTAAACTCCTATTTAACTGCTTGGCAGATCAAACTTTCACAGCTAAAGAACCTTAACGTGTAGGTGATCGTAAAGGAAGCAATTTTAGCTGCGACAAATTAGGGCAGAATTATGGCCCTTTGTTATTTTTTCCACTATATATGATATATATGATATTTAATTTGTGGAGGCAAAAATTAGTTTTGTGACACGCCCTTTGTCTGTGTCCAAACGTGTCATGGGGGGATCCTTGTCTGTGACACATCTAGTTCGTTTTATGTTGCATTCTGAAAGGGATCATATTTGGCAGTTCAATATTGGATTTATTGTGAACAAGAAATTGTATTTTATGCATAAATCTATCATAAAGTGCCTAATTTGCTATTGTTTCAGTGGCAAGGGGGACACAGTAGTGAGCATTCTGATAGACCTGAACGACTTCTGGACATACGAGAACAGAGAATATCTAGTCCCGGAGACAACAGAGGAGGTTGAAATCTAGTACATACAATCATATACCATAGTCCTCACACCTAATGAGACTTGTGATATAGTTTGGGTAGGACATATATGTGTATTATCTTTGTAGAAAATGGATTGTGTCTGCAATTATTCAGTCCCGGGGATCAAGCTGCCAAATTGAAGGGTGTCAACAAACTTGAATATATGTGTATAAAAATGGCTTCAATTTGCTCTTTGTAAAACCCTAGAAATTTACAAATGAGCACAATTTGAACAGTTACTAGTACATTCATTCAGCCAAAGAACATTTGAGGGGCGTCGTGGGAAAACAGGACTGAATGCATGTGCGTAAAGTGTCGCCGGATTAGCCTGTGCAGACTTCTGTTTCAAGGAAGTCTCTTCTTAACATAAATTGACTGTAGGCGGAAAGCGCCGTCCTGGATTAGCCTGTGCGGACTGCACAGTCTAATCCGGGACGACACTACGCACATGCATTAAGACGGGTTTTCTCACGACGCGCCACATTTTCATCTGAATTGAGGCCCATATCCAAGTGCTTTCAAGTGATGACTAATATTTCATGTCTAGTACTCATGGCATTCAGTTTACTATTCAGTTAAAGTATTGGTTACTAGAAGATTGTTTCATGATGGACACAAATGTCATGATTATTTCATTCTTTGCATTGAAATGGTGATTATTTTAAATATAATAGTATAATTAGATTTAGTTTTTGCTAGTGGACTTGGTTGGCATGAAATGAGCAGTTATGATTTACTTAATTTTACTTAAGTTTTATGACAAGTTTACTAGTTTAAAAGACATTTTAACCATGTAATCATAGTTCCCACTACAGAAAATTGACTTCTTTTTGGGAAGGCTTTTTTCTTTGTTCTTTTTTTTTTATTGCAAAATGAAAAACTATGGTAATACTAACAGCCTAGAAGTATTTAGATATCCTGGGAGACAATTTTGCTCCGGTTCAGGAAAAACACTCGGCGTATTGAAGGCAACTACTGGTCTACACAGCTGTATTTGTGACTACCAGTACTAACACCATTGGGTACCAGAAAAAAATACATCCTGTAACATTAAAATGATTAGTATCAAATGTTCACACTAGCTACACCAACAGGGTTCAACGATAAAATAATGTTTTCTTTGCTTTTTTTAATCTCAGGCAAACATGGTGTTTTAATTCAACATAACATTTATTTTAGCATTATTTGTTATCATGCGTTAAAAGGAAATTACTAGTTCTATATACATGTATTCTGTTTAAGTGACGACAGTGTAGATATTCAAACCTTTTGAAACTTTATTTTTGTCCCAAAGATTGTTCTGCTTCTGTGATTTAACTGTAAATTTCTTGTTCATCACGTTGTTTAGTGGATAGCTTTGTTTCATTATGCTTGTTGTTGGGTTAGTGTTTTCACTTCCAGTTTTCTGGTCAAGTGAAAATGTTGTAGCATACTTAGTAGTTGTTTCCTTTGTATGGTACATCTCAGACTAGGTTAGTAGCTCATGCTTAAAATACGGTTAGAAACCATGGGGTGTTGCAAATTATTCCCAGAATGTATTATAGCATTGTTTCTATGACATCAATGTACATGTAGTATAGACATACCACAAGGTTGGTATTCATGGTGTTTCTTAGCTATTTCTGCATGTAAAACATTAGTTGACATTGTCATTTACTTCAGTTGCAATGTTTTATGCTGTGTTTTAATAAGAGTTCCAAATGATCATCCTCAGACGAGAGATGCATTTGCTGAATTACAAAATTAACCTAATTTTTTACTAAGAAACTGTATGCTACCCATCATCTTTGGGTTTATTTGTTGTTATTATTATTGTGCACTGGTATACTGGTGGCCCATTCCGCTACAAAGTTACTGTAATATCGTAAAAACACATGCAACCATTATGGTTTAAGTGTTTTTTATTATATTTTTTATGTTTAAACATAGTTCAATTTACATTGATAGGCATTGACTAACATAAGATTATAGTTACTACATAAAATTTAATACATGTATAGTGTAATTAGATATCAATACTTGAATTTATGGAAAGTAATTTGTCATCATATGGTATGTTCAATGAAATAAAGATACAGACATTGAAATCATACGTGCATGTCATATAATATATGAGACCTATCTGCTAACAAATTTTGAAGAATAAATGTATAATTGTAATGACTTCTGACATCCAATTGTTTTTACTTGCTTACCTACATGTACCTGACACAGCTTACTCAAAGGTTGTCATGCAATTTAATTTAGTGATCTTTAGTCCATTGGTTACAAATTTGGGGTGATATTCACAAAGCATCTTACTGTATGTTAAGTTTTATTATTATCCCTAAATCTGCAAACTTCTTTAACTCTTTCATGCCATATTGAAACAGTGTAGCACAAAGTAACAGTTTAAAATGACATTAGTATTAAAATGTATTTTGAAACATATTCAAAAGCTTTTTATTTAGTTAATAAAGACAGTATATAAAGTTGTATATACTAAGGTGAAAATATTACAGAAATTACGTACCTGGTAATATGCTGTGTGAAGGCTGTCAGAAGTGTCAATTACAGTCTTGTATATCAGGCTTGTCATAAATCACATTAATTTGTGTGTAAAATGTTTGAAATTATTTACTCAGATTCAATTTCAGTCGTTGATTCTATGCATGGACATTTTCTGTTTTATCCAGAACTTTGTGATATATGACTTGCCGTCCTATGAAATCAATGTATGCATTTATCATATGGTTGTACCAATGCTGTGTGCGTTTGTATTGTCAGTGCGTATGCTGCTTCTTCTTCTGTGATTATACCCACAGGTTTAATAGTAGTAAGTATTGTTTAAATATTTTAGTTGTAGAAGGACAGTGCCTGGTTGGAAAAAGTTATACCTTGGAAATACTTTAAATTGTTGAAAATATTCACCTTTCTGTTTATACCAACTTAATATAAAAAAATTGCTACTGGTATTATGCTGTTTATTTTTTTGTTTAAACACCAATACTTTTAAATGATGGGTTTACTCGTTTCAGTGAAATAACTCTGACATTCATGTAAACAAATTAATTTGAAACTGACAGTGTTTGGGTCAAATGAATTAGCATGCAAATTTTAAGCAATCATCCGGTTATTGGACGACTGTGTTGTGGTTATTGATACACGAGTTAACTTGCATAACTGTGGTTGTCACTTATGATCATTTATAAATCAAACTTGTGTTTATTCTTTCTCGCCTAGTTACCACATTGTGGAGTTCAGTGGGCGAAACAAAAACAAATAATAAAATGTATCACATGCATGATGTCATTTTAGAAATCACATAGACCCATTAACTCCACATACTTGTCCATTTGTGTTTAGTTTCACACCTGTCCATTATTTTAATTTCTGCAATTTGAACTAATCTGTTCTACTCAAAACTGCCTTTTACTATACCTTTTTTTCTCGTATCTTTGTAAACATGTGTTTTTGTCTCTAACAGTCTGCATTTAATATTTGTGAATAAAATTATTTTCTTGTATAAACTGTTCTGAGTTCATGCTTATTTACGAAAGCCTGCAGTTACAGATTCACAGTCAAGTGTACACACGTTTTACTGGGTTGGAATTCCAGAAACATCTTAAGTGAAATCTTAACCTTAGACTTAAAATCGTCAGTTGTCCATGTATACATGAAATTTTGCTTAGTGTTCACTAATTATCAACTTATTATTGATTAATGTTTAATTTTAACTGTAACTGGATTCACTAATTTATATGTAGTTTTTAAACAATTACCTAACAAAAATCGAAACTTAAGTGAAAATATTTGTAGATAAACTTAAGATGTTTCTGTAATATGGCCCCTGGTCCGGTATTCATAACGCCTATTAAGGTATATCTTAACCAAAGTTATTCTTAAGTGAACACTTCAAATCACATTTTCTATGTGAAAATCATGGTCTTAAAATAAGAAAAATATGTAGATTCTTTAATAGCACGATAAAACCACATAATGCAAACTAGAGTTATCCAAACAATTCCGCGTAAGTATATGGATGCAGTCTGCAATGAACAACTGATAATGAAAACGCTGATAGCATAGAAAGACTGTCGGCAAGATAATGAAAGAAACCCAAATAAAAGGAAATGGGAGTGCACACATTTTCTTACATGACATTTGTTTGAATGTAATCGAATTTCTACAATGCCATTTTTACACAAGACAAATTGAACTATCTATTGTTATACTCCATACTTTCAATATATTGGCAGATATATAGTTGTATTCAAACTACTTAATGCAAATGCAATAGTATGCGTAACAGTCAATGTGTCGACTAACGGGCCAAATAGACTATAGGGCGTATACATTTGGGGGCATCAATTGTTTGTGCTTCGTAGCCTGCAAAGTAAAAAGTAGGTCACGCGATTCAATCTCTCGAAAAGACGTTGAAATCGCCCTACTGCCAACAGTCTAAAAACTGGAAACAGTACTTGCCATAGATATTCTTAAATATGGATGTCTGACACATAAGCAGTTTTATATGTGCTGCCAATACTAGTTTTCAAGGGATTTATAAGGAAAGAACTCAAACAGCAACACAATAATTATATAAAGCATTTATTATAACTCAACTAGTTTTCAAAGTATCTGTGGGGAAATCCTGGTACATCACCGTCCATGGTTTACGATCTACCAATCATGAACACAGGACTTTGAAAAATTGTCAATGTACTTGGCAAGAACAATAAACATTACATTTACAGCAATATGTCTTGATAATGCACCTATCAATATTTTCCCCCAGGGGGGAGCGTTGGGCATATACGGGACTTTAGACTGAAAGCAATTCCCGACAGGCGGGAATTTGACATGCCGAATGATCCCGGTAATACTGGCACCCCGGGCCATTCGATACACCAATTAAGCATCCCCCATTGAGGGGATTTAGACAAAAATGCTTGGCTCTAGGGTGGGGATCCCCCAAAATACAATTTGTCAAATTCCCCTGGGATTGCCAACCGCTCCTGCCCCCCCCCCCCGGGGAAAATATTGATAGGTGCATAACTATTAAGTTATTATGTTCCTGTTATGACTAGAAACTTTAATTTCCTAGTGTAGATACTGTATATAGGTATTCGATGTTATAAATTTAACATTGAAATGTCGTGTTCCGAATTTTCTTAGAAATGTTACTGACAACATTTCAACGAATGTGATAATGCGAAAACTATACATCAACAGGTGTACAGCGGGTGTAGATAAGTAACCTTATTAATTGAAGTAAAAGAGTTATTTCAATTAGATCATCAAGACACAATTCGCTGTAAAACATATGCACTATCAGAATTAAATTTAATATTCATAAACAAGACCATCAACTTCCAAATCCTTTACTTATTTGGTTGCATATCATCTGCCGTACCAACCTATAACACGTATTTTCTAGTTCATGCATTTTGTACAAACCTCAGATAACGTAATTTAAAATGATTTAAAAGCGGTAGGCCTATGTAGGATCTTGGAAGAAAAACCGCCCTAAAACAAACGATGAAGTAATAGTCATCATGAATTTCAATTTAACTTGAATGGAATGCGAGTTCAGATGAACATGTGAAAAACGCTGATCGGGTTATTTAGTCCACATTTTTTCTGATTTCGTGTTATTTAAAGGTCTGCGTTGAGTGCGAGTCCCAAGATAAAGAATATATGAAATGAAGAAATCGCCTAAACGCAGTATAAAAAAAGAAGACGTTGTACGGAACTAACTACACATGAACTAAGCCGATAATTGGAACTTATCTATGAGATGCTGAATATCATGCTTCAAATTAATCGTGTGAAACTGTTTACTATATCTGCGGAATGGAGTCCCATCGGGAGCCACGAGAAACTTTTCGAAATTCCACACAATGTCCGTCCTAGTAACTGGCTCCCAGATGATGAGTTTTGGGTTCTTCATGAAGCTAATTCCGTCGTCGCTGGGCGTCTGCAGCCGGTTACGTAGAAATTCGAATATCGGGTGCGCGTTAGCTCCGTTGACGTCACACTTTTCCATGAGTTCAAACTGAGGCACGAACCCGCCCCCTGGCCGCACGTGCTTCAGTGAGTTGTAGATCTCTTCACCGTTACCGTTCTCCTGAAATAACGCGGACTTTAATATGGATCAGTATTCATAAAGCATCTGATGCAATTTCTCAAAGATTTCACAATTATAATGCACTGTATCAATGGCTGTTGATAGTCTTAAAATATATTTAAAAATGGAAGTCTTAAAAAAACTCCGTTTGAGGTCATGGACATACACAATGGAAAAACAAACACTAAACTCAATGGATGCATTAACACAGTTATGGCCCTTGTGCTCCACTCTTTCGTTTACGCCTTCAATGTTCAATAAATAAATAAATAGATATTATTACCCTTCAATATTTTATAAATTAACTAAATTAGTTCGAGTTATGTACTGAACAATCAGAGGGGCAGACAGACCAACTGGACGAACATATGTGGCGGTTTGTTGTAAATACTCCCGAAGAAAACACATGTCGGTATATAGACCTATTAATTTATTCAAACGTAAGGTATTTACCGGTACACGTATGCTTGCTCTGTGGTTTGAAAGATGTATATTATGTCACGCAAAACATAAGCACAGTGAATAAAAGGTCCATTAATAAGTAATACGCTTGCAGCGTCGTAGCCACGCTGGGGCACGCCGAGGCAGCTGCCTCGGATAAAATGTGCAGACCCAAAAAGTAATAAAATACCTTGAAAAGCATAAAATGTCAGAATAATGCCAGTTGCTGCCTATCCACAGAACTTGAAGCAATTTGAGGCACTATTTTCGCACCATCATGAATGATATACTGTACCGACATTATACCAAATGTTCTAAAAATTCCTCTTTTTTTTCGAACTCCGTGCGTTAAACAAATTGTCGCATTTTAATCTTCTTAGATTCTGTATCATGGTGGACATCATGACATAAATTATTCTGGTTATTTTGTGTTAAAACATGGTTTAAATGGCATCGAAAGCGCACCTGAGACGTCCTAGGAAAAATATACGGGGGTACATGCCCCAGACCCCCATAGACTGCCTCGGCTTATATTGCCTCTGGCTGCGCCACTGCGCTAGTCTGTTTTATTGTTGCAAATTCAGTCTTATTTAAATTTTGGACTTTTACTATTTATTTTATCGTAGTTAATTTTCTTAAGAACGACACAGGAGCAAATTTTTACAAAAAAACATATACAACCTTGTCACATGCTTTTGTCATATGAATGTTCTAGTACATCCGACTGTATCCATTTTACGCAACTGCTGTGAAACTCAGGCATGTGTGAAGTGACAAGCGAAAGTCAAATTACAGAACGCTCACCCGCGTATATACATACAAAGTGAAGTGCTCAATCATTCTCCTTACAGAGCTGTTGTTCCCGCTACGATTGTGTGTAACTAGGAAGCGTGAAATGAACGCTGTATATGGAGTGCGTTTCATAAACATAAAGCTGCAACGACAACTATTGAGCCCAGGTGTGTTTCATCCTTTCAAAAGTATGCGTACTACTCTATCGTGTCTCGACCCTTGAACGCGAGGCACGAGAATTTGCGCGAAACACGAAGCGAGACACGATATTCCCGCGACACATGAAGCGAGGCATGGTATTGTAAAATGATACGTCGCACTTTCGCAGTATCACATACCATGAAGATATCGTGTCTCGCTTGGTGTTTCGCGCAATTCTCGTGTCTTGCTTCATGTCTCGCGTTAAAATATCGTGCCTCGCTTCGTGTCTCGCGCAATTCTCGTGCCTCGCGTTCAAAGGTCGAGACACGAGATGCGAAGCGATACGCGAAATCGATCCACGATATTCAGGCGAGACACGAAGCGAGGCACTATATTATATCGTTCAAATATCGCACGATTATCGAGTATCGTGTCTCGCGGTAAAATATCGTGCCTCGCTTCGTGTCTCGCGCAATTCTCTTGCCTTGCGATCAAAGGTCAAGACACGAGATGCGAAGCGAGACACGATATTCGGGCGATATTTGAACGAGACAATATCGTGCCTCGCTTCGTTTGTCGCCCGATTCTCGTGTCTCGCGTATCGTGGTTTGAAAATCTACCGCGATACTCGAGATTCCGGCGATATTTGAACGATATAATATCGTGCCTCGCTTCGTGTCTCGCCTGAATATCGTGTATCGCTTCGCATCTCGTGCCTCGACCTCTAAACGCGAGGCACGAGAACTGCGCGAGACACGAAGCGAGGCACGATATTTTACCGCGAGTCACGAAGCGAGACACGAGAATTGCGCGAAACAGGAAGCGAGACACGATATTTTGCCGCGAGATATCGTGATATGGTATACTGCGGCAGTGCGAGATCTCGTGTTACAATATCGTGCCTCGCTTCGTGTCTCGCGGGAATATCGTGTCTCGCTTCGTATTTCGCGCAATTCTCGTGTCTTGGCCTTGCCGTAAGAGGCACGATATTTCATATCGCACTAACCGGATTCCGTACTGTTGTGTTGTCGTTCCTTCTTCAATTGCACTGAGAACGCGTAGCAGGAACGGTAACTCTGTGTAGAGTATGTTTTGAGCAATGGTAACAGGGACGACAACTCTGTGTATATTTACGTGTATATTTATGTGCTGCTACTGACCTGATGCCCAAACTGGTTGCACGGGAAAGCCAGGATAACAAGCTTATTGCCGAACTTGGCGACCAGCTCGTTCATCTGGCTGTAATCCCGCACAGTCGAGCCTCAGAGCGAGGCCACGTTCTCCACGAGCACCACGCGACCCCGGAACTTGCTCAGGGCCACCGTCTCGCCTCGCAGCGTCTTGCACGTGAACTCGAACAGGGTCTGGATGGCCGCCGGTCCATTGGACGCCATACTTGTTGCAGATCTTTGTCTCACGTGGTCGTCTTCTTACGAGGTATTGAAATGGTATATTACATGCATTGATGGGTGTAAATTAACAAGCACGTCATGAAAATGTGTAACAGGTATGGAACGCCATGACTGTCTTATGTCGTCATGTTTCGTGTTGTCTTGTTCAGGATTGTCTTAGTATGGTGAACTTGTCAGAAGAATATGTTATTATGTCAAAAAGACGTTTTATTATGTTAAAATAGTGTTTCATCATGTGCTATGATCAGGTGAAATTGTCAAAGAAATATGTTATTATGTCAAGAAGACGTGTCTTTATGTCTATACCTCAAATTAACTTGTCGACTTCAATGTCCTTCATGCATGCTTTTATGTCTAATCGTGTCGGTATTTGCTTTCCGCCATTGTAGTGAGTGCACGCTATTTTAAGCTCAACAACAACAACTTGTCATTTGAACAAAACAACATACCGTTTGAACAAAATGAATTTACTTTAGACATGATAAGACAGTGTTACAACAAAATAAAACTTATCATTGACAAAACATGTGGGTTTGACATGATAGCACGGTATTTGGACAAAATGAAACGCTGTCTGGACAAAGCAACAGCATATATTTACAACTTTTAAACATCACATAATAACAAACTACACTGACAAAATCACACGCTGCACTAACATGTAAACTTAATCTCTTGACAAGATCAAACGACATTTTAACAGAACAACACAACAAGTTGACATAACAAGTCACATTGCATACACGATAACTCATTGCATTGACAAAACAACACGTGTACATAACATAATAACACATGCGAAAGACAAACTCACATTATGAGTAGACAAGATGAACCAAAATACAGACAAGACAGCATTGAAGTTTGACATAATAATATATACTGCTAACATAACGACACAACCGAAGACAACATAAGACAGTCCCGGCGTTCCATAAACAGGTATGCAATACGCGAGTCTCGTGTCGTAGCAGGTCAAGCAACATAATATGAATTGTGAAAGTAAAGCATACATGCAGCTCCAATGTTTGTGATTGACATGAGTAATAGAAATATAAATGTGTGACACGCCTTATCTTCATCCACTTTCATTTTAAACCGGACAGATAGCCTATTTAAAACGGGACTGATAGCCTATCCACAGTGTATAACCGTACAGTGAGTTAAACCGGAGTTGGTGATCTGTACGCCGATGATCAGTTAGTTGCAAACAGCAGAAAACGCAGTAAGCGACACACATTTTTTATTATATATTTTACTTCGAAGCAGAGTAAAAATAAAATTAAGTTTTCTCCGAACACATGTAGTGACATTACGTAAATATATTCTGTCGGTTATGCCAAGTATTTTAACAGTACTTGTTTTAGCAGACATGAACACTTTGTGTTTCGATTTTTTAAATAAAAATAACAAGTTTGTAGCCGTATATTTCATTGTGATGACGGTTGTTGGTGTATTTTTTTGTAAAACGTGATAAATACATCACTTACAAGTCAAGCAGTCTTCATTTAAATAAAGAGAATAGGTGTTGCGCGGAGAAATCAAACATTTTATCCAACCACCCAACGTGACTCGACTGTACGACTAGTTGCACAATGTCAAACTTAGACTGTACGACTAGTGCTCATGAAAACAATCTGAACGGTTATGTTCAAAAGTAATTATAACTTGATTTAATGCGTAAAAGTCAATTTATGTTAATGTTCTCTGTCCGCATTTTCAAGACGATAATTTTATATGTAAGAATGTAATAATTTAAAAACCAAAATGGTAAGTTAATTGAAGTTGTTTTACTGAAAAAGAAAACGAAAGTGTGTAAGTTATATATATTGTAGAATTGCATTTCAATTTGATCCCGTTGTATTACATGTACTTCGACGACGCAGCAAGTGGATATCAATCAAACGATGAATCCAACCCAACGAAAGAAACGCCGAAGACGAAGACACCAGAACCACCACTCACCATAAGCGAGGTCTGCGACATAAACAGAAAAATGAAACAATGGGCGGTAAAAAAGGGACACCATAAACTTCTACATTCATTCATGGACACTATAGTGATGTGTTAGGAGAAAATGCAATAAATTGAGAGAAAGTAAAGCAGATAAAAATTGAGACCCTGTTAGTGGAATGAATATAAGTGTGTGTATGTTTGTGTGTGTGTAAATATGTGTAAATATCATATTATATTATATTAAAATAAATGTTTGTAAATACATGTATGTTTATACGTGATGCATATACATGTATACAAATATATAATGTAAATGTACATGAAGATGAATGCATGCGATTATGTTATTTAATGTGTAAAATAAGACATGTACACTGTAATAAAAAATTAAATTAAATAGTCAATAAAACAAATATTTTCAAAATTCATTTATTCTTCCTTTATTCTTTATGAACATACAAAATGTATATGAGTATATGATACAGCATGATTACTAAGGTACATCACATACATACATGTACAACCAACGACCAGCTGCCTGTGCAAGTCACACTGCATTTAGTGACCACAAGTGTTAAGATGCCACTTGTAAGAATCACCACGCGTGGTCTCTAAAGACATGTTAGACTGTGCTATGCATGTGAAATGCGTCACTGAATATAAGTATGCATTGTTTCAATGAGGCCAAACCAATTTGATTCTATGTTTAGCGTCCCCTGGCTGGTAGGTTTTTGGATGTCTGAACCAATAAAAAAACATGTTTGACAAGTGAAAAATCGAGTTGGAAAGCTATTAATTATGCCTATAATGACACATTTTGGGCGATTTCTTTATTGTATTATCTCATTTAATGAATGGCATTGTAAATAATATAAGTAATGGATCTAAGGTCAAGTTATATTTTATTTTTGAATGAATATTGTTGGTGGAAATCTTGCATTTGGGTATGTGTATCATTTTAAATAAGTTGATGATATTCCACAAATCTGACTTGGACTCTATTTTTGTTTAGCGTCCCCTGGCTGGTAGGTTTTTGGATGTCTGAACCAATAAAAAAAAAATTGACAAGTGAAAAATCGAGTTGGAAAGCTATTAAATATGCCTATAATGACACATTTTGGGTGATTTCTTTATTGTATTATCTCATTTAATGAATGACATTGTAAATAATATAAGTAATGGATCTAAGGTCAAGTTATAGTTTATTTTTGAATGAATATTGTTGGTGGAAATCTTGCATTTGGGTATGTGTATCATTTTAAATAAGTTGATGATATTCCACAAATCTGATTTGGAATCTTGCATTTTGTCAGTAAGTTACCTACCAATATATCTAAATTACTTTGAATTGTTATGTTTTGTCTTATTACTAATTTGTATTGTCCTTTTAAGTACATACGTTTAATTTTTTTTATCCCGATTCAATTTAATTTATGATAAAACATTTGTCTACGATTATGAAGATGTAAGTAACTATACATTCTTCAGTGTAAATTTCAGGGTTTGTCAATAGCTATATGACATGATGTAACGTCAGACTGATCTTGAAAAAAAACAGACTTAATGAATGTGTTTTTACCAACATATGTAAAAAAAAAAAAAAAAGTGTGTAACTAGTCAATTTATACAGCTAAAATACTCTGTGAAAGATTTTCCCAATATGAAGATCATATATAATAATTGTGCAAGTAAACAAAAACATGTTTTTTAATCGACTCATTGTTTGTTTTTTCCTGCCTGGTTGGGGTAGGTGTCGAAAAATCATGGGGACGCTAAACATATAATCAAATAAACACTACCGATTTCTCAACGAAAACACAATGTCCACACAAATCACAAAGCATATGTGTGACAAATAGGACAATAATTAACATAAACGTTTAAATCGTGTTACATTCAGCCCTAAAGTAAAAGATAATATCAAAAATTGTGTCACTTACTGCGTTTTCTGCTGTTTGCAACTAATTGATCATCGGCGTACAGATCACCAACTTCCGGTTTAGCTCACTGTACGCTTATATACTGTGCTATAGAGGCGTTTCAATCCTGTTCGGCATTGCGATTTAAAAAGATGTATGCACATATTAATATTTCTCCCGGGGGGGGGGGGAGCGGCGGGCAATCCCAGGGGAATTTGACTTATTGTTTTTTGTGGATCTAATTCCCCACCCTAGAGCCAAGCATTTTTGTCTAAATCACGGAATCATTCGGCGTGTCAAATTCCCGCCTGTCGGGAATTGCTTTCAGTCTAATGTCCCCCATGTGCCCGCCGCTCCCAATCCTGGGGAAAAATATTGATAAGTGCATTACATACAAGTAAAGAAATATCAGGACAGCCAAGCTTAAATAATAGTATTAACGGTGATGAAAATATCACATCCAACGCGTCGATGTTTTTACCAGGGGCGGTTCCAGGATTTCGGGTTGGGGGGGGGGGGCGTAAACTTTTGATCGTGCTCAGGAACATCTTTAAACATGTAAAATCCGAAGCTTACTAAATTCAAACACACACCCATCGATACTTATTTGTATTATTCATTTATCGAAGTGTAATGATCTCTTTTAAATATCATTTAAATAACTCTCAACATTCAAAGCCATGCTCATCAATTGTCTTCAAATGTGCCAGGCACTGTGTTTTTTTTCATCGAACCGAACTAACGGACAGACAGACTCGTATGATTGCGTTGTGATATAATACGGCATTAGTAATGCCGACGTTGCGTCAATTTCGCTGACTTTTGGTGCCCGAAAAATATGAAATCGCCAGGAATTGGAGCCAACGTTGTGAAAACCCCTCTACTGTATCACTTTATATATTTTTTATGAATGCATAAAACAATATGAAATTTGGTGTGATTGCAAATGGATCAATGAAAAAAAAAGTTTGTCGATTTAGATTTTGGGAACAAAACTATTTATTGAGACAGAACTGTTTAAACTCGAAAGTAGACATTGATTTTACTGATTTTAGTAGCTCATTCAGACATCTATGTTCCAGTACCGCTCATTCAGACACCGATGTTCCAGTACAGCTCATTCAGACACCGATGTTCCAGTACCGCTCATTCAGACACCTATGTTCCAGTACCGCTCGTTCAGACACCTATGTTCCAGTACCGCTCATTCAGACACCTATGTTCAAGTACTGCTCATTTCGACGCGTATACATTAAAATTACGCTCGAAGAGACATATATGTTCCAGCTAGACTGCTTATTGAAACATCTGAATCCAATACTGCTCATTGAAACTCGTTGGTATCAGTAATTTTTGTCGAGACATTTAATTGTCCAGTCAGCTGGTAATTTAGCCACATTATGTTCCAGCATTACTTCAGATATTTGAGTGCCGCTTAGTTATAAAGTTTCGGTGATTTTGGGAATCTGACAGGCGCCGCGCGATTTTTATATTTTTCCTCACATGGTCGTTAATTAAGCGGGCGCCGGACGTTTTTCGTTGACTGACACTGGGAACAAGCAGTTTGAGGCACCGGGCGGCGACCGGCCGATGAACGCACGGCGCCAGTGCGCTGAATACGTGAATCGGACGGTTGCCGCGCAGGATTGGAGATGATTCCAACTAGAATTTATCGAAAGAGAAACGAGTACAAGCAAGCCGGCCGCCGCCGCCCGACGAAACGGGTGCCGCCCAGTACCTGTACAGACATGGCCCCATGCCCCAGCGATAACTGTACATTGGGCAGTGCCTTTCCGCCGTTAACTTCTAAGTATTCCTAAACCTTCGACGGGCGCCATCCGATGAGCAAAATTTCCAGCTGCCACCGCCCGACTGCAACTGCTCCCTGGCGGGTGCCGTCCGATTTTTCCCGATTTTGGGTAAAACAAACGCCGTCCGACGGCAGATCCTTATTTGTGACCAGGGCATTAGATGCAGCGAAGTTCCAGTAGCGCGTTTTGAGTGACTAGTGTTCCATTACCGCTTAGACAATCGTTAAAAAATTGTTTGTTTGCGGTAACGCGACCGACTCACGAAATTGGACCCGACTCACAAGTTTTAATAGGCGTCTGTGAAGCAAATTTGTTTTCTATTCGAAAATGTTAGTTATATATTCATCATATTTCGTTCGTAATTAATTCATAACGTTTTTATATTAACTAAACACTGCATTCTATTAACCCTGCAATAATATTTCCAATTTCAACAACGAATATGCCACTGGCATACACTAAGCAATGTGTTTTGCTCTTGTATTTGGTGTTAAGAAAATTTAGTCCATGTCTAAGGGTCGTCTACATTTGTTCCCATAAAAAAAAAATTATTTTTTAAAATAAAAATCGACCTACCTACCCACATTGAAAATTCTGGGTCGCGTTACCGCAACTAACAATTTTTAAGGATGGCCTCATTAAGAAATTTTAAATCCAGTACCATTCACTTCTCTCTTAGACAAACAACTATGTACCGGTTACGCTTATGCAGACCCCTATGTCCCACAAACGATCATTAGTACATCTTCCAATACCCCGTATTTAGTAAGACATCAGTTAATTGATGCTCCAATATCGCCCACTAAAGACACTGTCGGGAACACATCCCCGGTGTGCTAATTTTGAGTACCCGCATTTGCTTCTATTTACAATGTAACGTAAGTTCGATGTTGCTTTGTGTTGTTTTTCTTGTGCCCACACTTTCTCTTATTCTCAAATAACAAAAATAACGTTCAATAAAATACACATGCACAATTCATGGATGGTGCATTGTAACCTTTAATCAATTACGGGCTATCATGAATTTAGGTTACAATATACTAATTCCAATCCTTATGTAATTTAATGTAAAAGCGATAACTTTAACCAAATATACATGCAACATTTTGCACATAGGGACCCTCATAACCATACTTTTCTTAAAGAGCATTCTAAGCTGAATTGATTTAAGCAATAAAAAGGGTATGTCATGTATTATGTAAGAAAGAACTCGACACTAAACAAAGTTGACTGTTTTATCACCATCTTTTAAGCGGCTACTTTCTAGTTGAATGTAACCCGCCTCAGCGCAAGTGTCATACTGTAGTCTCCAATCTTAAAACATATCAGTGATTTATTTGTGCATACCAATGCTTACCCTACCAACATCTCCACAAAAGAATATCAAAGCAAGTGTCTAAGCATAAAAACATGTCTTCGAGTTAAACTTGTTATTTTTATTTAAAAATTCGAAACACAAAGTGTTCATGTCTGCTAAAACAAGTACTGTTAAAATACTTGGCATAACCGACAGAATATATTTACGTAATGTCACTATAGGTGTTCGGAGAACTTAATTTTATTTTTACTCTGCTTCGAAGTAAAATATACAATAAAAAATGTGTGTCGCTTACTGCGTTTTCTGCTGTTTGCAACTAACTGATCATCGGCGTACAGATCACCAACTTCCGGTTTAGCTCACTGTACGCTTATATACTGTGCTATAGAGGCGTTTCAATCCTGTTCGGCATTGCGATTTAAAAAGATGTATGCACATATTAATATTTCCCCGGGGGGGGGGGGGGGGGAGCGGCGGGCAATCCCAGGGGAATCTGACTTATTGTATTTTTGTGGATCTAATTCCCCACCCTAGAGCCAAGCATTTTTGTCTAAATCACGGAATCATTCGGCGTGTCAAATTCCCGCCTGTCGGGAATTGCTTTCAGTCTAATGTCCCCCATGTGCCCGCCGCTCCCAATCCTGGGGAAAAATATTGATAAGTGCATTACATACAAGTAAAGAAATATCAGGACAGCCAAGCTTAAATAATAGTATTAACGGTGATGAAAATATCACATCCAACGCGTCGATGTTTTTACCAGGGGCGGTTCCAGGATTTCGGGTTGGGGGGGGGGCGTAAACTTTTGATCGTGCTCAGGAACATCTTTAAACATGTAAAATCCGAAGCTTACTAAATTCAAACACACACCCATCGATACTTATTTGTATTATTCATTATCGAAGTGTAATGATCTCTTTTAAATATCATTTAAATAACTCTCAACATTCAAAGCCATGCTCATCAATTGTCTTCAAATGTGCCAGGCACTGTTTTTTTTTCATCGAACCGAACTAACGGACAGACAGACTCGTATGATTGCGTTGTGATATAATACGGCATTAGTAATGCCGACGTTGCGTCAATTTCGCTGACTTTTGGTGCCCGAAAAATATGAAATCGCCAGGAATTGGAGCCAACGTTGTGAAAACCCCTCTACTGTATCACTTTATATCTTTTTTATGAATGCATAAAACAATATGAAATTTGGTGTGATTGCAAATGGATCAATGAAAAAAAAAGTTTGTCGATTTAGATTTTGGGAACAAAACTATTTATTGAGACAGAACTGTTTAAACTCGAAAGTAGACATTGATTTTACTTGAATTTCTATTTTAAATCATATTTATTCAAAAAGTATAAATGTATTTTATGTGGTACCCTGTGTCAACGGTGTACTGCTTCTGACATTTGTTATAATATATGAATTTAAAAAAGGAAACAATATCATTTACAAATAAAGGTATATATACCCATTGTCTATAGTTTATCGTTGTTGATTAACTTTTACGCCGGTACCATGCTGTACGTAAGAAATCGTAGGGGCGGGCTATGTCGGGTATGTGTTACTGAATTTGATGCGTATCTTTTACCAAATTGAGCGAGCGAAGCGAGCGAAAAAAAAAAAGCATATATTTTCAGTTTTGACCGTTTTATAGATGCCCATACAAGTATGGTCCGGGAATTTGGATCCGCTAGTGGTTTACTACGTATCGGGTAAAGGTACGTAACCTTTTACAATCATGCGCCACGTCGTATGATAGAAAAGCGCGCGTTTTTACATGTGAACCTACATATGTATATGGAAATGCCTCACCTTAAATCAATCCAAATCCTGAAAGGAACGTCAGAATCAATGTGTCATGAGCTATCCAATATTCAACTCTCCATTTCCAACTATCAACTTATAACCTTTTGACTTGAATATGTCTTATAACTACCCTTAATTCTTGAATCATTCCCAACACGCCTGTATGTCCTTTGCCTTATCGCTGCTATGTTGACACATCCGTCTATAATAATCGATGGATTTAAACTACAGTGGTAATCTCATGTACTATTCACTATCCTAAAATAGGCTATCTTAATGCAGATAATCGACTTCCGTGGCACGCTTTGATCCTATCCGATTAAAACTAACCATTGTTTATGTTTGAGAAGTGTGCATGATTATTTTTGAGATACTAATCCATATAAACTTCAAATAGTTTGAAGTTGTTATCCTTCCATAACCACCTGTTTAAAATATAATTGAGGCGCGTCGTGGGAAAACCGGGCTTAATGCATGTGCGTTAAGTGTTGTCCCGGATTAGTCTGTGCAATCCGCACAGGCTAATCCAGGACGGCACTTTCCACTTTTATGGTATTTTCTGTTTCAAGGAAGTCTCTTCTAAACATAAATCCACTGTAGGCAGAAAGGCTAATCCTGAACGGCACTTTCCGCTTTTATGGTATTTTCTGTTTCACGGAAGTCTCTTCTAAACATAAATTCACTGTAGGCGGAAAGTGCCGTCCTGGATTAGCCTGTGCGGACTGCACAGACTAATCCGGGACGACACTTTACGCACATGCATTAAGCCCGATTTTCCCACGACAAGCCTCAAATATAGAATTAGGCTGTAGTGGGAGATTGTTTAGGGGGTATATATTTAACTGAGATATCTACAATGCCAATACATAATCAGCTTTTGTGCGAAATGAAGACACGTTCCTGCTCAAGACGTGAACGTGATATAACCGATTCCTCGACGTTAACAACTTATTCGGAACCACTAATGGCTCACTGAAGCACCTATGTTACGCTAGCACATAAAGAACAGTAACACTCATTTATGAGCGGTACTGGAACATTATGTCTTCTAATCATTATCGCTTATTCCGACAAAAATGTTCTATTACCGCTCATTCAGTCATCTACGTATGTCCCAGTACCGCTCATTCAAACACTTATGTTCCAGTACCCCTCATTCAGACATCTATGTTCCAGTACCGCTCATTCAAACACCTATGTTCCAGTAGGCCTACCGCTCATTCAGACATCTATGTTCCAGTACCGCTCATTCAGACATCTAGGTTCCAGTACCGCTCATTCAGACATCTAGGTTCCAGTACCGCTTCAGACATCTATGTTCCAGTACCGCTCATTCGGACATCTATGTTCCAGTACCGCTCATTCGGAAACCTATGTTCCAGTACCGCTCAATCAGACACCTATGTTCCAGTACCGCTCATCCAGACATCTATGTTCCAGTACCGCTCATTCGGACACCTATGTTCCAGTACCGCTCATTCAGACACCGATGTTCCAGTACAGCTCATTCAGACACCGATGTTCCAGTACCGCTCATTCAGACACCTATGTTCCAGTACCGCTCGTTCGGACACCTATGTTCCAGTACCGCTCATTCAGACACCTATGTTCAAATACTGCTCAGTTCGACGCGTATACATTAAAATTACGCTCGAAGAGACATATATGTTTTAGCTAGACTGCTTATTGAAACATCTGAATCCAATACTGCTCATTGAAACTCGTTGGTATCAGTAATTTTTTTCGAGACATTTAATTGTCCAGTTAGCTGGTAATTTAGCCACATTATGTTCCAGTATTACTTCAGATATTTTAGTGCCGCTTAGTTATAAAGTTTCGGTGATTTTGGGAATCTGACAGGCGCCGCGCGATTTTTATATTTTTCCTCGCATGGTCGTTACTTAAGCGGGCGCCGGACGTTTTTCGTTGACTGACACTGGGAACAAGCAGTTTGAGGCACCGGGAGGCGACCGGCCGATGAACGCACGGCGCCAGTGCGCTGAATACGTGAATCGGACGGCTGCCGCGCAGGATTGTAGATGATTCCAACTAGAATTTATTGAAAGAGAAACGAGTACAAGCAAGCCGGCCGGCCGCCGCCCGACGAAACGGGTGCCGCCCAGTGCCTGTACAGGCATGGCCCCATGCCCCAGCGATAACTGTACATTGGGCAGTGCCTTTCCGCCGTTAACTTCTAAGTATTCCTAAACCTTCGACGGGCGCCATCCGATGAGCAAAATTTCCAGCTGCCACCGCCCGACTGCAACTGCTCCCTGGCGGGTGCCGTCCGATTTTTCCCGATTTTGGGTAAAACAAACGCCGTCCGACGGCAGATCCTTATTTGTGACCAGGGCATTAGATGCAGCGAAGTTCCAATAGCGCGTTTTGAGTGACTAGTGTTCCATTACCGCTCAGACAATCGTTAAAAAATTGTTTGTTTGCGGTAACGCGACCGACTCACGAAATTGGACCCGACTCACAAGTTTTAATAGGCGTCTGTGAAGCAAAAAATTTTTGTATTCGAAAATGTTAGTTGTATATTCATCATATTTCGTTCTTAATTAATTCATAACGTTTTTATATTAACTAAACACTGCATTCTATTAACCCTGCAATAATATTTCCAATTTCAACAACGAATATGCCACTGGCATACACTAAGCAATGTGTTTTGCTCTTGTATTTGGTGTTAAGACAATTTAGTCCATGTCTAAGGGTCGTCTACATTTGTTCCCATCCAAAAAAAAAATATTATTTTTTAAAATAAAAATCGACCTACCTACCCACATTGAAAATTCTGGGTCGCGATACCGCAAAGAAACAATTTTTAAGGATGGCCTCATTAAGAAATTTTAAATCCAGTACCATTCACTTCGCTCTTAGACAAACAACTATGTACCGGTAACGCTTATGCAGACCCCTATGTCCCACAAACGATCATTAGTACATCTTCCAATACCCCTCATTTAGTAAGACATCAGTTAATTGATGCTCCAATATCGCCCACTAAAGACACTGTCGGGAACACATCCCCGGTGTGCTAATTTTGAGTACCCGCATTTGCTTCTATTTACAATGTAACGTAAGTTCGATGTTGCTTTGTGTTGTTTTTCTTGTGCCCACACTTTCTCTTATTCTCAAATAACAAAAATAACGTTCAATGAAATACACATGCACAATTCATGGATGGTGCATTGTAGCCTTTAATCAATTTCGGGCTATCATGAATTTAGGTTACAATATACTAATTCCAATCCTTATGTAATTTAATGTAAAGGCGATAACTTTAACCAAAAATAAATGCAACATTTTGCACATAGGGACCCTCATAACCATACCTTTTCTTAAAGAGCATTCTAAGCTGAATTGATCTGAGCAATAATAAGGGTATGTCATGTATTATGTAAGAAAGAACTCGACACTAAACAAAGTTGACTGTTTTATCGCCATCCTTTTAGAGGCTACTTTCTAGTTGAATGTAACCCGCCTCAGCGCAAGTGTCATACTGTAGTCTCCAATCTTAAAACATATCAGTGATTTATTTGTGCATACCAATGCTTACCCTACCAACATCTCCTCAAAAGAATATCAAAGCAAATGTCTAAACATAAGAACATGTCTTCGAGTTAAACTTGTTGATTTATTTAGAGAGTACAGCCCTACATCTCTTATTTATGCACAAATAAATCACTGGTATGTTTCAAGATTGGAGACTACAGTATGACACTTGCGCTGAGGCGGGTTACATTCAACTCGAAAGTGGCCGCTAAAAAGATGGTGATAAAACAGTCAACTTTGTTTAGTGTCGAGTTCTTTCTTACATAATACATGAAATACCCTTTTATTGCTTAAATCAATTCAGCTTAGAATGCTATTTTTTAAGAAAAGGTATGGTTATGAGGGTCCCTATGTGCAAAATGTTGCATGTATTTTTGGTTAAAGTTATCGCTTTTACATTAAATTACATAAGGATTGGAATTAGTATATTGTAACCTAGATATTATTTATGGTTTTAATTATTTATTTTCTCTTTATGTTTTCATTATTGACTGCACACGATATATAAAATATCGAATTATGTAGAAAATTGCACTGAGTTGCATTAAATAAGTAAAAGTTACATAAACCTTCCAGATTTGGAAGGATTTTACTTGTGACGGCAGTTTTTGTCGTTAACGATAAACCACTGCGAGGAGTTTGTCCCGTTGTGTACACACCGGTCTTTACTGACGCAGTCACGTTACCATCTATTTATAGTATGAGTTTGTCCAAGAAGCGCTGCAGAGATGGTTACCGTTTTTCCAATACAAGTAAGAATGATGCTCCGAGCAGTTCGAGAACCAACACAGTGTAGGTTACAACACAATCTTAATATTCCGTTCTGTCTGTAAGTGGGTTAGCGAGCGTGCGTGCGAGCGAGCGAGAGAGCGAGTCAGTCAGTCAGTAATTCAGTCAAGTCAGTCAGTTAATCAATCAATCAATCAATATAAAGTTACTGTTCATTTCATTATGATACATTACAAAAACATTACATCACTCTGTTAGTCATAATGGATACAAAACGTTAAATACAGTCAGGACGGATCCAGGATTTCGGGTCAGGGGGGCGTAAACTTCAAGCAGTGATCAGAAACAGATCCGTATCAAAGAAATATAAGAAATCTTTGCACATCATAATCATCATCACCACTACCACCACCATCATCAACGACATCATCATCAAATGCACTTTGTTTCACTGAACAAATTAATACTTCACAGTATTACTTTCGAAAGACATGTTGGTTCATCCATAAGTCATGCACCTTTTGGCAGTAAATTGTCCTTTAAATACGTGAATGTAATTAAATAACTCACACGTTCACAGCCATGCTCACCAATTGTCATCAAATGTGCTATGCACGGTGTGTGTGTGTGTGTGTGTGTGTGTGTGTGTGTGTGTGTGTGTGTGTGTGTGTGTGTGTGTGTGTGTGTGTGTGTGCGTGCGTGCGTGCGTGCGTGCGTGCGTGCGTGCGTGCGTGCGTGCGTGCGTGCGTGTGTGTGTGTGTGTTTTATCGAACTTACGGACAGACAGAAGAACATGTTGTTTTTTTACAAGAACTATATTTCAAGATACTCGCATATTGCGTTGTGAATTGATGCCGACTGTGTGTCAATTTCGCTGACATAGTGCGCCGGTAAATATGAAATCGCCAGGAATTGGAGCCAACGTTGTGGACACCCATCTACTTTATCACGTTATATCTTATGAATGCATAAAACAATATGAAATTTGGTGTGTTTGCAAATGGACCATTGAACAAAAAGTTTGTCGATTTAGATTTTTTGGAACTATTTATTGAGATGGAGAACAAGTTTTAACTTGGAAGTAGTCATTGATTTTACTTGAATTTCGACTTTAAATCTGATTCTTATTAAATGTCTTTTATTCGGTATCCTGTGCCAACGGTATATTGCATCTGGCATCTTCATATAACATATGAATTTATAAAAGAAAACATTATCATTTACCAATAAAGGTATATTTACCCATTTTTATATAGTTTAACGTATTCGCGAACATTGGCGCCAGTACTACGATGAACGTAAGAACTCGCGAATCCCGGACATAATCCCTCCCGGAAAAAATCCCTCCCGCTCAATTTTGCATACCCAGACATAATCCCTCCCGAAAATTTAACACTGCGGACAAAATCCCCCCCCCCCCCCCCACTAATGCAAGACCGCCGTTGGGTAAATAATTAAAATAAATAAGCAGACGTATATCTAAAATATTGTGCATAATGTTGATGCTGGATATGACATAAATATTTTTTTCAACAATTGTTTTTTATTATGTCTGGGTTGTAAAAACAACGGGAGGGATTTTGTTCGGATACGTAAAATGAAGCGGGAGGGATTTTGTCGGGGGGGGAGGATTTTGTCCCGATACCGAAATCGCAGAGGGCCGCTGGCGGGCTAAGTTGGGTATGTTTTACTGAAGTTAATGTGTATCTTTAAAAAAACAACAACAACTAAACGAGCGAAGCGATCGAAAAAAAAGCATATTTATCCAGTTTTGACCGTTTTATATATGCCGTTATGTATGCTCCCCCCCCCCTGGATTCGCTAGTGTAAATACAGTTTCTTTTCCGAAATTGCATTTTTAAATTCAGTATCAGCTCGATGGAAGTTTAATTTCTTAATAAAACAAAATTGACAATTTCCAAACATTTTGTTATAAATCCCAAAAAGAAAAAAATATTGATAGTGTTGAAAAAAACATCAGTAAATTTTCACAATAATTCAATGTTTTAGAACATGTTGGCACATAATATTCTTATAATAAAATATACATAATAAGAAACTACACTATACTTTACGATCGGGCCTCAATCTATATTAAGCCGAAAGCCGGAAGCAGGTGCTCGTTTTATATTGGTTCCCGTAGCCGTAATGTTTACTGCATATTTAGAGGTGCACTGGGATCCATCACTACGTAAACACATTATGGCTTCCCTGGTTACTGCTAGATTTAAATAAAAATCTCATCTGCATAGAGTTTTAATTATGAATATAATAAAGTGATTAATTCGCACCCAAAGTTCTTCCTTCAAACGTCAAAATCGAGGTTCTTTCGAAGGTAATTGATTCATTTTAATTGATTTACTTCTGTTTTTATAGAGCAGGTTTCTAGAAGTTTTGAAGTTAAATTTGAAATCGTCCGAATCTTGATTTGAGTTTTTTGTCCTGTTCCATTTAAATAGTTTCTTCCATATAACAGTCTTTAAACAATTGCAGTTTCTAGTATAATGCAAGATTTAGTTGACTACTGATGTATAGATACTTAAATAATGAAATCTTGTTTGGTTAATCATGTGTCATGGAATGTTATTTCCACAATATTTGTAATGCTTTGACATAAATAAATAAAGCCATGTCAGACCATTGACATAAAAAAATAAAGCCATGTCAGGCCAGACTCTTTAATCTCGACTGTAAACATGTGTACACGTTTAAACTACAAGAAGAAAAGGAAGTTACTATAGAGATTATTCATACATAATTGTAAAAACAAATGGATAGTGAAGTTGCATTCATTGATTTTGTTGAGTAACATTTAAATGGGCGATAGACAGTAGGTAGACAATAACATTTGCAAACATAAAGTTAATTTATAGATAATTAATATTGAAGAATTGTTAAATTCAATGGTTTTGTTTCTATAAATATTTGGCAAACATATTTTATTATAAGAACAGTGATTACCAGCGACACTCAGGCGAGTGCTAAAAAATTTGTAGTAATAGTAAATTCAATATGAATGGAGTGTACATGAGGTACTGTTAGGCGCATGCGCACAATTGATAAACTTTGCGTATGAATATAATAAAGGTTGCATGCGAAATACTGTTGATATGCCTCTTTAAGATAATGAAACAAACATGAATTTCATGCATTGAAAGCAGAACATTTCCATACATGTATTTGACTCTTCCAACATTTTGTATACTGTAGGTCAGAAGTTTCAATTTGACTTTAGTATTATTTTTAGAAAAGGAATTTCCCTATTTTATCCAAACACTGATAAAATTCCCAATTATTTAAGCCATGTTCTATTTTCCTTAAAATAAATCACAAACTGTACACTTATACTCGTTATACTTATTGCCTCTAATTAAATAGCTTTAAAGGGGTATTCATGGTAGTTTTAATCAGTTATATTCTAATTGAATTTCAGGTAGTCCTTGAACAACTATAAGGATGCCTCTTGCACAAACCAGACTCGAGACCTTACAGGTCTGTAAACTGTTACAATGCGTCAGGGACAAAGACAAGAGCCAGATTGAGAAGATGTCCCTCCAAGGGGTCCCTCATCTAATAAACTACAATGACGCTAATGAGGGACATACAGCATTGTCGGTAGCTGCGAAGGCCAATGATGATGATATGATTGAATTTCTGTTGGGTCTTGGTGCCCATCCTGATGTGGTAGATTTCAAAGGGCGATCGGCGGCAATGAGAGCTGCAGAGTATGGACATGTAGATTGCCTTGCCAAGCTGGCTCAAAAAGGAGCCAATATGAAACTAGTGGACAGAGAGGGCAAAGGTTTGAATTTCTCACTGATGATGTATTTTGAATTTTGTTTTAGACAACACTAAAATTATTGCAAATTGTGTCTGTTAAAGCTTCGGTTTTTTTTGCATTAATGAGTTTTCAAATGGACAGTTAAGTCCATTAACATACAACTCATAACAATTTCCTTTATACAAATAAATAACTTGTAGACCTAGAACACATAGGCTTTTCATATTATTACCAGTATTATTTTAGGCTACTAACAGACTTACATGTCAGAGCTATAGCCATGCCTTTGAAATTGTAATCTTGATGTAAATATTGTTAAAGGAACCTGTGAATTCAACCAATGATTTGATTTTCTTTCCAGGTATACTCTTTTATTGCATTTCACCAACCCAACGACATGCAAAATGTCTAGAAATAGCTGTTCTGAATGGAGCCGAAGTAAACAACACGGACAAACAGGGTATCCCAGTTTTATTACATGCGTGCGAAACTGCAATGGACAATGAAGATATGTGCTTACTTCTTATACAGAAAGGCGCAGAACCAAACTCAAAGCAGGAGGTAATTTAATATATTTTTTATTGTATTTATTTTTGTTGCATGACTGTGGAGTTGCTTTATTTTCAACATGTGATAACGATGTGAAATGTTCATGGTTGAACACATTGCCATCCAGTGGCATATCAGTTATGTAGGTTTAGATACACATTGCCATCCAGTGGCATATCAGTTATGTAGGTTTAGATACACATTGCCATCCAGTGGCATATCAGTTATGTAGGTTTAGATACACATTGCCATCCAGTGGCATATCAGTTATGTAGGTTTAGATACACATTGCCATCCAGTGGCATATCAGTTATGTAGGTTTAGATACACATTGCCATCCAGTGGCATATCAGTTATGTAGGTTTAGATACACATTGCCATCCAGTGGCATATCAGTTATGTAGGTTTAGATATTAATGTACCAGTATTGATTGTGTGTTAATGATTATGTTTGTAATTATTCATTTAATGGAATTAGACTGACTTGCAATCTCATTAAAACCATCTCCAGTCTGACGCTACTATATTATCATCTGACTGGATCTGATGACTTTACATTAAGGGTCACGTTCAGATTACTTTTTTTGGAGCCAATCAAACTGTTGCCTTCAAAATCTTGAGATATAACTTCACATATAAACCGCAAATATTATGCACGAAATTAACGTGAATTTTGGATGTTTACTCGCCTAAGGTACCACTATATCCATTGTTATTCCCGTGAAAATTAACTGTAAATGATTTATTCCCAAGGATCAGCTAAAAAATGCATCACTTTTCAAAAACCGTGGCCAAACATTGCTGTGCAAATGGCAATTTCATTGGGCATAGCAGGGCTGATGTTTTATTGTTCGGAAGGTCTTTTGAATGTGACCTGTTATAAGATGTCTTCAGATCCTAACAATGTTAGGATTTGATTTTAATGAGATTGACTGACTTGTTACTGTTATTTATAACTTTGTGCATGAAATGGGTGCAGAATGTCTCTTTTTTTCACGGGATATCCAATTTAAATTATTCTGAAAATGAAAAATGGAATCATACTGGCTAGCTTGTTGTAACTGTTAGGCAATAATAAGAGTACTTTAACAGAATTGGTTGGTTTAAAACTAGTTAAATCATTTGGCCTGGTTACTGCTTTATATATATACAATGTTTATTACTCAAACACCACCAAATGCTAGGAACCTGAAGATGGTTTTGGACCTGAACCTAAGAAGAAGCGTAAACCAGAAAAGAAAAAGTCTAAAAAGCGTACAAAAGGTCTCAAAATTGTTGAGCCTACAGAGGCAAGAATGCGCACAATTTGAAAAAAAACAAAAACATTTGTGTGGGCAGCACATAATTTGCAGTTGTATATTTAAGATTCTAACATGATACTGGCTAATTTTCTAGAGACAAAGAACAAAATTATTATTGTTAAACTACCCAATAAACAACGCAAAAAGAAGTTCCGATTCTGAGCGGAGCATAGTAAAAACAAGTAGTTCCAATACAATTGCAAAATATATGTCAAATCATGTTAGAATCAAAATAATTTTTGCCTTATCCTTGTTTATCGGCCAATGAACAACTCTTTGTTGTTCTGATGCGTGGCTATTAAACAACTCGAGTAACGCCCTCGTGGTTTACTTCCTACGCATCAGAACTCCAAATCGTTATTTATTTACCAATAAACAACGATAAATCGAAAATGATTTCTTAATTGAACAAAATATGTGACAACTTTTATGGGTTTGGTTTTTGTCACAATGCATACACTTTTAGTGGTGTCAACCTGACCATTGTCATATTATGGAAGTCAAGTATAAGCTTCAATCATGTTATAATCAAAGTAAGATGAAAATTATATGATTTCAAACTTTTAGAATTTTCACAATATAAGTACACAGGACCAGAATGCAGGGTGGTGGTTGTAACTTTGCCGTGATGCATGTTTATGATGCAATTTAACCCTCAAAGAATTGCAGCTTTTATATGAACTGTTCTTAATGTTTTGTGTGATGTTTGTTTGTGTGTGCATGTTTACAGATTGATATAGAGACAACAAAATTACCTCCTAGAAAGTTGCTAAAAGAGAAGGTAACCCTACCTACTTTAGCACTTCCTCTCCTTCCTCTACTAAAGTAGCACATATATTGCTTTATCCTGGTTTTTTTTATCTTGGCATATAATCAGCACATATATTTTCATAACAAAACTTTATTAGCTCGACTTTTCGAAGAAATGGCATGCTTCCCTTCAACTTCTATACTATGTGAGGTATTCGCTTGAAATTTAAGATATACCATCAGGTGCAACAATCGTCATAACCAGGTTTTGTAATTTGACAGATTTATGCCCCTTAGATTTTCTGGTTTAAGGTTTGGTTCATTAGTACAGAAACTTTACTAACTACTTACTAACTGCAAAAGATGTTCAATTTAAACTTGAAATGCAAATTTTTTTTTAATTTTTTTTTTTTTCTCACATGCTTTTTTTTTAAATTGCACCAACTAAAAATCTTCGAATAGTCGAACAAGCTGTCCTCTGACAGTTCTTGTTTTAGTATGCTTGTTTGTTCTGGATTGGTCGGGAATCTAGATAAGAATTTTGGTTGTAATAACATTGTTAATAATAATAAGTTTATAGTTTCATTAATATGCAGTTTTAAAGAAAATGGAAAAATGTGAATACATTATTTAAAGGATAATCAAAAGATTGCACATTTAAAAAAGCCTTCTTGTCTAGACCTCTACACAATTATTTAGCTGTAAAATATTTATATACTGTATTATAACTAATCTCATTCTTTTTAATAGATTGCTTGTTGTTTTGTTAGTAGTTTTAGAATTTTGAATGTTTTGTAAAATGTATCTATAAAATATTTTAATACTTTGTTATTTTTCACATTACTGGACACATAGTAACTATTAATATTTTCGAGTTTTATTGGAAATTTTTGGATGGGTATGATTTTGTAGTCATAGCGTATTTAACTTGTCATTTGACATTTATAAATTTTAGGAATATCTTTTATAAGTCACCTTTAAATATTAAAAAATTAGTGCATGCATCACTTATATATTTAAAGAATATTTAACAGGTATTATTGCATATTGTAGGAATTTTTTCCATGCATCACTTATATATTGAGAAATGTTTTTGCATGTATAACTAACAAATTTTATGAAAAGTTTGCATACCAGTATATTGTAAACATATTTTACTTCATGACAATTTTACATGTCTTACACGTTTTAGGAATATCTAACGTACATCAATAACATATATTAGGAATATGGTCGATTATCCAGTTTTCGTGGCATAAACAGTTTTCGGGGTATTTTGCATTGTCACCACTTACGTCATCACTCGCACGCTTGACTGAAATATTTTGTTTTGGTTGTTTCAGTTTGACAGCTCTTTGTTTACATGTGAAAAAATGTGTTTAAAACTGATACAAATGAGTAATAAACTATTAAATCAAGAAACATCACATTTTCCACCATTTCATTATGTTAGCTTAGTACCACGAAAACTGGTTGGACCATCATATTTTAAACCTGATCTCAAGAATTTTCTATTTTAAAAACTTGGATTTGTTAAGTGTGTTGCAGTTTATAATGTTCATTGACAAACAATTTGCATTAACTACCATAACACACTACCTACTACCTTTGTGCATTATAAATTCCAGTCAAAACGTGTTTGTCTCTCACACATTCACTTTCTTGACAATGAAGTTCAATAGTCCAAACTGTATAATGCACCTATCAATATTTTCCGCCAGGGGGGGAGCGGCGGATCTTTTGGGGGGGGGGATCTAATTCACCACCCTAGAGCCAACATTTTTGTCTAAATCCCCTCATTTGGGGATGCTTAACTGGTGTATCAAATTGCCTGGGAGCCAATATTACGGGGATCTAAAATCCTAACAGAGTATATTTCCTGGGACTCGGAATCATTCAGCGTGTCAAATTCCCACCTGTCGGGAATTGCTTTCAGTCTAAAGTCCCATATATGCCTGCCATATATGCCTATCCCTGGGGGCAAATATTGATAGGTGCATAACTCAACAAGTTTTACCTGGAATGCATGTACTGGGCTAGTATTTATAATGAATTGTAGTTGAAAATTAAGAAAAATCTTAAAATTCTGAAATTGTATAATTGGATTTTCTGACAAAGACATTCATTGTTTAACGATTTTGGCACAGGTGTTGCAGTATTATTCCAAATGTATTTATAATTATTTAGTATTTGCCATCCATAAGGTCTAAAGCATAGTGTTACAAACACAAATTCTCATTTTGACTTATTTTCAACTGAAGTTAAGAATAACTTAAAGGTGAACGGCCATGTTTTGACATACTTTTGATATGTTGTAGATAAAAGTCAGTAGATTACAATGTTGCTTATGTAAGATTTGAAAATTATTAGTTTGATGCTTAAAAACGATGATTTTGTTCATCGGCAATTTCCGTACGCCGCTCGGTAATTTCCGCTGCCATTTTCTTAATGATGTAGCTAAATCTCAACGCACTATCAATAAGATTTCTTTTATGACAATATTTTTTTTTTAGGTATTGTTAGTCGTTGTGCTTGCTTTTAACATGTCACAAAAGCTATTTAAAATGAATTTTATGACAATTAGCACATGCATCATTTATAAGTAGATTATGCCAATTTGTATTACTTACCTTTCAGTTGATCGTCAATCTAGCTTATCCATAATTATTTTGATTCTTTTATATTTCCATACAAGTATGATAATAAAGAAATACGATTTATAATTGAAAACTCCCATCACTTTTCAGACAGATCAATATCATATGTTTGGTAGTAAATCCTCTTAATTGTTTATGTTGCTCATTTTTATAACCCGTTGTTATTTAACCGTTGCATTTTTCACTTTCAACTATATTCAAGATGTCAGTTTTCACAGTAGATGTGTCATCATGCCTTGAATGAATGGCAGTTTGTATACGACCCCTTATTATGCCATGTGACAAACAGGATGTTGTTTTGATAATTGGATACCTCTCTTAAAAATGTGCGAGAACACTTTTACAGTTTGCTAAGAGTTATGACTATAATTATTAGCATCTACAAAAGAAATATGTTCGTGCAGTGAAAGTTTATGAATGTGAAGTATTCATGTGTCTTTTTCAATTTATCATGCACTTTAACTAAAAACATATGCATTCATGATGTTTCACATAGAAAAAGCATATACATGTGATATGCTAACGCACATACATGCCAACAAAAAATTTATGTATTGTTTTATTTTTACGCGTTACTCTACTTTAGAAAAAATACTTGCATGCTGCAGGTTATCATAATATTGCTTACAATATATGTTCAGTATATCTATAATCGGGATAGTGAAACATTTTTTGGATATACTATTTTCTCATATTTAATAAAGTCAATGTTCCAGCAACAGGCTGTATACCATTATATTAACATCGTCCGTTACAGTCGTGTACAATTTTATTAGACGGGCTTCTTATATAGCCATAAATCTGAATTATCTACAACATTTGTATTGAAATAATTCAGTAATAGGGCTTGGAAAAACATTAAAACACTACATGAAAATGCTGTTGTTTATTTATTTTCTTTTGACTATGTATACAACAAAACGCTGCATTTTTAAAAATTTCTTACTGTTTGATTCTAAAGATAGTTGAATTTAAATTGCCAATGCATAAGGCTAAACTACTGCAACAAATCAGATTACGTCTAAGTCAAATATAATTATGCTTCGTAAACCTATCAACCAATCAGCAATCAGGATTTGCCATGCCCACAACTTGTCAAACCTTCATATTACTTTTGACACGTTATTGTGTAGTAATACACAGGATATTGTCATCGTTGTTTGTCGGGGCCATTAAGTTTATGATCGCGGTCGTGGCGACAGCAGGAAGCCCAGAGTACTTTCCATTGATCTCAAAGATAAAATATTTTTATCATTTGTTTTGTACTGATAAGTTTATAACACAAAGTGGTACTAAGTAAATGATCCCTATAGCAAAGACGAAGAAAGTAATGACTATGTGTCGTCTACTTTTATAAAATGTTGCCAAATACTTACATTAGAATATGTTTTTATAACCTACATTTATCCGTCACATCATACTTAATATAAATTATGTCTTAGGTTATTGTAACTTAATGAAATTACGCGAGTTTCGAAGTAATTTGTACAGACTATATATAAAACAATTAACGTGTTGGGAAGAATATACGTCACTTCCGGTTTGAAACAAAATGGCGTATCGATAAAAATATGCGCAAAATCATGTTGTCTTTTATGCTATACTCGCTTATAAAAGTGTTATTCATGATTACTGATATGAGAAGTTGATTTGTTATGGCTTAAACTATGTTTCTAAAGAATAAATAACATTTGTTAGAAGCTTGGCCTTTCACCTTTAAGAATCTATAAATATCTGTCCCAGTATACGTGTATACATTTTCAAATTCTGCTTACCATTAAGTCTTACAAACATGACTCTGTAAAACTACGTATGCTGGTTTGCGTCCTACAATTGGACATTTATTATTCTCATTTGTTTTCAGCTTCCCATTTTAGCCAATTTCAAATCTTTTAAAATAGGTCATTTGTAAGTACAGACAAAAATGTCAGACATATCGTCTCTTTGTTGTGAAATCACAAACATTTTAAAGGTCTTGCTGAAAGAGAATATCACATACATATTGTGCTTTTCGTTTGTTTCTTTTTAAGTACACATAAAAATAGTTAGGCTTAAAATCTGGTTATAGAAATCACATAATAATACTCAGACCATAATGATTGCATAATTTACTTTTCACTGTAGTAAAGACAATGCTAGCATAATCATTCGTTGTTTTTTGTGCAACAATATTTCACTGATATTGGAGTTTGTATTTCATATATTTTTGGGATTGCACAGTCATCATTGTTAAGAAGAATTTTCTATTTCCCATGAGTATTTTATTTATCGAAATTATAGCAAAGACCAAAAGTTAGAGTGGCTGGTGAAATTATGTTTGTTCCAATGGAGTTTGATAAACATTTACAACGGATAAAGAGTAAATACTAATTACATAGTAGTGAAGTCTAGTTGATCAACAACTTGATTTCTTTGAATGCACATGTTACTGAAACAAATTCAAACTCCAATTAGATGTGAGAATTATCATTTACATGAGATTGGAACTGAATTAAAATTCTCAACACAAATCTTTCTTAAATAGCGTGTTTCATTTATACCATATTGTTTGTAAGATGCCAATATTTATCAATCATAAGTTTATATTATATATCAATTTTCTTATTTACAATTTAGTCATAATTAACGGATGAAATAGTTGATGATTATAAATGAATTTTAGTAATGAGTGCTTATATCATGTTTAACAAAGATATAGGCTGTCATAATAAACTGTGATTATTTATATGTTCATAAAAATTAAAAATTAAAGAAATGAGGTCTGTCATGGGAAAACCGGACTTAATGCAGGCTGATCAGGGACGGCACTTTCCGCTTTTATGGTATTTTCTGTTTCAAGGTAGTCTCTTCTAAATATAAATCCACTGTAGGCAGAAAGTGCCGTCCTGGATAAGCCTGTGCGGACTGCACAGGTTTATCGGGGACGACACTTTATGCACATGCATTAAGTCCGGTTTTCCTACGACACGCCTCAAATGTAATTTTGTCATATACAAAACCTGGTATCACATTATTACCATTTTGGAAACTATTTTAGAAAACCGGCAAGACTGCCTTGATGGCTGCTGCGGCCAGCGGTAGCGTGAAAGTTGTGCGGGCGCTGTTACAGAACGGTGCTGATGTCAATGCTATGGACCTGCGGCACAACCACGCCGCACACTTTGCAGCAGCCAGCGGGCATTTGGCTGTAAGTACAGTTTACAGACAATTATTTAAAATAAAGTAATATGCTAAGTATTGTAGTGCATATGGTTTTGAAGGTAAAGTTAATTTATGAATTGGCTGTTGTTATGTGTAATTAAACCAAAATTTCATAGCCAGTTCTTATTATGAATTGGCTGTTTCAATGTGCAATAAAGCAAAATTTTCATGGCAGAAGTGTTGGACAAAACGGAGCATGTAAGCATATGGTGCTGCCAGTAAATAGAGACAGGCAGAGCAAAGTAAATTCTAGTTATTTTATAATATAAGGAAGTTGTTGTCAGCAGATATCAAATCAGAATAATGTTCACGTTATAATTAGTTATCTTTGTTTTCCGATTTATGGTTACTAAACCATGCAGAATATAGCCCTCATGGTTCAATTCTGACACATCATAACTGAATAAAAATAAAAAAGTATCAGTATTTCTTAAATGATCAAATAATTTTCATCGTTAAAATAACATTTATTTAACCATTTAGACTAATACCCTCATGGTATAACTGATAACTGTTGTGTATTTTCCAATAGACAACTATGGTGGCATAGAACTGCCTTACGAGAACTACTTAAGGTTTGCGTAAATGTTCGTGTTACCACTTAAGTTTCGTGTTATTTATCTTATATCTTAATAGCGTTTGCAAAGTTTTTTTGATGTAAGATTTTTATTTGCTTAATGAAAAACAGGCCTGAAACTGCCCAGAACTGATATCAGAATTTCAGTAAATAAAAACTTATGTGGTATCACATATATTAACTAGTTAAAATTTGCGTTGTAAGATAATTATCATGATAATATTCATGTTAGATAACAGGCAACACCAATTGGTTTGCGAATACATTTGCGACACATGAAAATGAAGTGGTATCCTGAATGTTAACTAGTTAAGATTTGCGTTGTTAGATAATTATCATGATAATATTTGTGTTAGTAAGATAATGTAGACCTCGCGCCAAATTAAGTGGTAATACGAATATTATCTAGTTAAGATTTGCGTTTTCAGATAATTATCATGATAATATTTGTGTTAGTAAGATAATGCAGAAGACCTCGCGCACAAATTAAGTGGATACCCGAATATTATTAAGATTCGCGTTGTCAGATAATTATCATGATAATATTTGTGTTAGTTCGATAATTTGGAAGACCTCACAACCCCAAGAAAATGTATATAATTTTTGGTTTTGGGCACTTTTAGGCCATTTAGCATAATACTAAAATATCTTGCAAAAAAATATTTGCAAACGCTTTCTTAATACAGATAAATATCATAATAATAAAGTGGTAACACGAAGCTGTTCGCGAAAGCTAAGTTGTTAACACACAAGTTTTAATGAACCTTAAGTGGTTATCATAGGGCAGTTCTATGCCACCGTAGACAACAATAAAACAAACATTAAACTTATTTCTAAACTGACAATTTTGTTCCAGGTGCTGGCGTGCATGGCTGGCTATGGGGCGCTGTTTGACCAGGTGAATGCTGATGGTAACACTCCACTGCACAATGCGGCGGGCGGAGGTCATGGCATGTGCTTGAAATTCCTCGGCCAGAGAGGTATGCCAGTATTGTTGTTTTTAATAGCTTAAAGCTGCATTTGCACTATTGAATAGATTTTTAAATACAGACTTAAAATATGAAATTCAAGTTAATAAAAATAAATCAAGCAACAAATAAAGAAGAAAAATCTGTCATCAAGAGGTTGAAGGATCTTCTGCCAGAAGTTCTCACATCTAGAAAATTTGGGGTAAATTGGTCACAAAGTCTTTTGTCAACCATTTTAAACAATTATGGTACTATTATAAACACTTCATATCAATCTTGAGATAATTATCACTATTGATAACATGGTCAAATGTTCATATGAATTAACTTAATACTGTGAAATCACTAATTTTGCGCATTTCGTGCTCCCACAATTGCGCGAATTTATGGCCACCGCAAATATTTGCAGAATTAATGATTAATAACACCTTCTGAGATAACACCTTTATTCATATGTATGTAGGTAGTCATCCATAAACATTATGCAGGTATAGGTAAATGTCGCATGTGAATGTTTTTATAAATAATTTTCCTGGTTTAAATAATAACATTTATAAGTATGATATGTTTAAAGAAATGATGCATTGATATGATTGCTATCAGAAAATTAATTTGGTATAAAATAGGTACATGTAATGAGCACAAGTTGACAGTTTGTCTCACAAGATGACATACTGGTATGAAGTAAAGAGAGCACCACTGATGTGCAGCCTCTATTTAAGCTGGCATTCAGTTAACAAAATGTTGTCAGTTTGACATGACTTCATATAAATTATCTATGGTTTCACTAATGATGCAGCCCTTATTACACAACTGACTTCTTTTTTAAATCGCATTTGTGCGAATTTAAGACCACACAAATATGTCCACAATCACGTTTGCGGGAAATTTGTACCCTGCAAATTCAAAAGATTCCACAGTATTTGAATATAATTGAGGCGCGTCGTGAGAAAACCGGTCTTAATGCATGTGCGTAAAGTATCATCCCGGATTAGCCTGTGCAGTCTGCACAGGCTAATCCGGGACGGCACTTTCCGCCTACAGTGTATTTATGTTTAGAAGAGACTTCCTCGAAACAGAAAATACCATAAAAGCGGAAAGTGACGTCCTGGATTAGCCTGTGTGGACAGCACAGGCTAATCCGGGATGAAACTTTATGCACATGCATTAAGACCGGTTTTCTCACGACGCGCCACAATTATGTTTTTCCTATGAAACTTAAGTCATAACTTGCGGAAAAAATCTCTGAATCAAGCCGGTAACACATATTAATTTGATAGCATATGTTTCTACAGGATGCAATCCTAAACCAAAGAACAATGAAGGCAACACTGCGAGGACAATTGCAAAAGATATGGGTAACAAGGAAGCCATGAAAGAAGCCAGAAAAGCAGAGAAAAGCTTCGGAAAAGTTGGCAAAAACAATGAGCCATTTGCCATAGCGCTATATGACTTTATTTTTGAAAGGCAAGAAATGGTTAAGAACATGTTCCAGAAGTATTATGATCCTGATGAAGAGGGGACTGTGAGTAAGAATGAGTTTCTAGACACTCTGCTTGGAATGAGTCCTCCAGTGAGTGAAGAAGAGCTCCGAAAAGTACAGGGGGCCCACGATAAAGGCGGGAAAATTGATTATAATGAATTTATACTCGGTAAAAAATATGTGAACAAGAACTATTTGATGAGTGCATTTGAACCTAAGAAGAAGAAGGGGAAGAAAGGAAAGAAAGGAGGTAAAAAGAAGGGAAAGTTTAAGCTGGTGATGCCGATTTGCACGTCTGAAGATGGCCCGAGAACTTACGGGGGAGGTCCGCCACAAATGTTTATTGAACGACACATTCACTTCACGGACACCGGGCGATTTGATCGTGACCACCCGCCGAAACATCCTCTTCAGGACGATTCCGCCTGGTACCTCCAACATCCAGAGAAAACCTACCTGAATATCAATGATGCTGCCCGTAGTGGGGATTTCGATTCTCTGAAGAATGCCTTCCACAGAGGAATGTCGGCGGACACTCGGGACAAGTATTATAAAACACCACTCATGGTGGCATCTGCTGCCGGCAATTTAGAGATGGTGAATTTTCTCCTTGAAAATGGGTATGTTTACAATTTAACTGTACAATTTTATTTCAGACTTTTTGTTAATTAAATTTTAATTCCTTCAATTATAAGTAAAAAGTTTTTTACCTTAAAATGCAATATTTTTTAAAGCCTGGTCAGTAATATACTGTAGAATGCTTTAAATTCGCGAGTTCGAATTTTCGCGTTTTTGTCCCAAAATGATCCTTTTTTTTAATTCACGTGTTCTTGAATTCGCGTCATTGTCATGACGCAAAAAATAATGGGGTATACTGTTTACGTTATTGTACCAAGCGGTTACTAGTAGTAGCGAGTCAGTTGCCAGTAAGTCGATAATTGCTTTATGCAAGTGTTTTTGTTACAACTAAGCGTGAAAAACGACAACGCACAGTAACAATTGGCTGTTTTCACACATTTCACAACATATGCCGTTGATATAAATTGCTTATAATAACCATAATTGGACTTATTACCATATGGTACATTATGAGGCAAAAGTAGCATATTTATGATTTTCTTTTACATTCGGACATACACATTTATTCGTGCTGGTGTTGAATTCGCGAGGAAATAAAATCACGAATATTAGCGAAAATAAAACCAACGTGAATAAAACCAATTCTACATTATTACTTTATAACTGCTAAAGCTATTACTTTGGTAATCTAGTACTAGCTTTTTTTGGCAAACGTATAAACAAACAATCATTGTTTACAATTGTTCCATGGCTGAAATTACCGGAATGGAAAAAAAATGTTTTTATACAGTGCATCAGTGAACGCGAGAGACAACTTCAGGTGGACACCCCTGCACCATGCCTGTCATGCAGGCCAGCTGGACATCGTTGAAACCCTCCTCGACAACGGCGCAGAACTTGAGGCCACGGCGCTAAGTGGCGGCACACCTCTCACTCGCGCCATCGAGTCGTCCAGGGAGCAGGTTGTTGATTTCCTCATTACGAAGGGGGCGAAGCTCCAGATTGAAAACAAGAAAGGTAGGTTTTTGTGATAGTTTTCTTCGTGTCCTTGAGTAGCAGTATATTAGTTCTGAACTGGCCAATGAAGAAAACATATGTGAAGAAATGAGAAATTTCTGAATTGCGTCTTTTATTAGTTGCACTAAAGATTGAATATCTCTGCAGCGTGTTCTTAACTTTAACAGTGCTAGTCTGCAGCTTTTGTGTTTTGTGTTTAATGCCTTGAACAATGTTGTTTTGTTGATAGTTTTATCATTTGGAGTTCTGTTATTAAGTATGTTTGATAAGTAATGAGTAATTATTGATTTTTTAAAACTATTTCTGTGTGATTCAGGTCACTCTCCCATGGACATTGCCCAGTCGTGGGCGGACCCACGGGTGCTATACTGTGTGCAGACCAAGTGGGATAGCCTGCCTCCCCTGGGTGGGGGCAAGGGGGGCAAGAAGGGGGGAAAGGGAGGGGGCAAGGCCACGCCCAAACAGCGCCCCCAGTCTGTGCCCCTTGATGACGGTGATCAGAAACCTCCTGGCACGGCAAGGGTGTGTACAGTTTTACTAGATTTAAACAATAATGTTGGTATATGTAATGTGGTATATTTTGGGGATTGTGAACTCTTGAACGGCTTCAGGTTTTATAAGAATATCTTTCCCTGATGGTTGGGCTCATGGAAATGTAGGTCAGTGTGAGGTCTAAGATGTATGGTTAGCAGCGTTTGGTTGTGGTTCCCAAGACATTAATTGAAACTGCCCAAAAAGTTGCCTTGCTTGAGCTACAAGCAGAAAAAAATGGTTCAGTATGGTCTTTCTTAAGTCTTTCCGTCAACAAGAATTTACTAGATCAACCTACTGATGATTATTATTTGACAGCTAGATAAAAGTTAGTGAATATAACTGCCCTGAAGCTGCAGTTCACAGTTTGTTTTTGTTTTGTTTTTTTGTTTTTCAAGATGTGTTTCAAAATTTAATTTTAGAGCTCTGATGATTAAAGCAAGGTAATGAATTCCACAGGCTTGGTAACAAAATGAAAGGGTTCCTGCTACTGTAAATTGGAAAAAAAGTGGAGATTTTTTGTTAGATTAGTTACCTGTTGTGAATTATAAACTTAAAGATACTGAACTCCAGATGGGCATAAAAATATGCATGGTTTTGTAAGAAAGCCTAAATGGTAAAAAAATGCGTAAAACCATCACTATTTTGTTTAGAACACGATCAAATACTGTCATAAACCTTATATTTCATTAAAAAATAGAAGTTGAATAAACTCTCACTTTCCCAATTTAAAAATACTGCGGTTTACCCCAATACAAGCACCTGATTCAAGTGTGTGCAAGCATGACTTGACAAAACTAAACTGTCATGTGATTATCCTAAATATAAAACAGCGCTATTTTAAAATTACTTGATGGGTTATGGCACCTACAGACGCTATAGATTTTAGGACGATAAAAATGATGAAACCTGTATAAAATCATTATTTTTGAGGTAAATAAAAACATACTTGTCTAATTTTTTAATGTGTTCTATATGATTTATGTAAGAAAATCATGTATTTTTGACAGTTTTCTTTTGTTTTTACGATTGGACCATCTGGAGTTCAGTCCCTTTAAGACGTAATGAAGTTGATATTTTCCAAATGGATGACAATCATGACTACTTTGGTTAATACAAAAAGCAACATTTTTTTGACTGTCGTCATGTATACCATCATCAATTTAATACTTGTGTACTTATGTATGTAAGAATGTAGCACTGCCCTAGCATTTTACACGTGTTTCACGTGCATTCATGTATATTGATGTATTCAACAGATGTAAGCATGTCTTTAAATCTACTTTTGATGTTATCTAATAAATTCATTTTAAGCAAATTATATAAAAAATACTTTTATTTATGAGTTTAATTGCTAATTACATTAAATTCTGAAGAAAAAATACACTGATGTACATGCATGCATGTTAGGTGTGGTTTTTGAAGATCTGAAATACTGCAATAATATTATTAAACTGTCCACTAACATCGTAAAATTTCTGCTTCTGCCAAATCAGTATCTATTCTTGTAGCGTTGAAAACAGTGTGTAGATACCAGCGTGTGGTGTTTTCCTCCACGTTATGCTAGATTTGCTTACATTTGGCTAATACATTAACTTACATGTACATGGGAATCACCAATAAATAATCTTTCAAGTCTTAAGTTATAGTTAGCTATAAAATAATTGTTTTAAGTCAATACTCAAATGCTCAAATAATTATTATTTAGTGTAAATATGTGATGTGATTTTGATCTGTCATAATTATTAATTGGTTGTCATGAAAATATTTTTTTCAATGTATTTTTTCATCATCACAGTGATGTGATTTTCATATTATACAAATATAACCATTAAACTCTTCAAATCTAAAATGTCTCTGTGGCTTTCCTGTGAATAGCAGTGGAAAATCACATCCAGCATCTAGCGGAATTGTTCCGATGTAGCTGAATTAGTCTAATGTAGCTAAATTGTGTTCAGATGAGCTTAATCTTTCCTAAAGATAATGTATTTCTTTTATTAAAAACAGAAATACAGTCTGGAGGACTGTCCTATGAAATATATTTCTTAAATAGTTGATCTAACATTTTGTATCTGCATTTTATTTAAAAATAAAAGTACAGTCATACAAAATAAATATATATACCCATATTGAGCTAATAAAATGGTTGTTTATTTAAAATTCTTGCGTAGGATGCATCCCACAGTGCCCGCCATGTGGTGGAAGAGGGACAGCCCCGCCAGAGGAAAGGTTCGATCCTCAGAGCTGCGTCGGCACTGGCAGGCGGAATTGATGAACAGGAAAACATCACATATACTCCACTGAAAGCATGGACAAAACAGCCCACCACTCAAGAACTTATAACAGAGAAAGTCGTCAAACGAGATCGATTCGGTTGGGAAGTGGACTTTGACGATTTTGAAATGCCTTTTAAGAAAAATGTCTCAAAGAAAATCGAAGAAATGGGCGGGTTGGATGATGACTGAAGGGCGCTGTTTGGTTGTCATGGTAACAGATGTGTGAGCAGTCTCGTATCTAATATACACATGGTGTCAGCTCATGGGGACAAGTCAGCGAATGTGTCTGTGTATTTATCTATGTTTCTATGACTGCTTGGTCACATTTCCATTTTCTGTTATCTGCAGTACTCTATAAACCAAATATCTACAGTTTAACCATTATAATAAAACCTATAAAAGGACATTTTACGTGCACAGATTTTATTGCTAAATAATCAGAACGGTTTCTTTCAAATATTTACTGTAATATAATAAAAATATTCTGTTCTATGTTCAGTTTTATTAGAACTTTGGTTGATTAAATATTAACTAGAATGTTATTTATAATATATTCATTACCTTAAGTATCTTCTCTTTATCTTTGTTATTGTGTGCTTATTTTTAAACTTTCAAATGTGATTTTGTTTGGAACAAATATTGTTTCACATATTTTCATCACATCATCAAATGTGTGTAGCATATGCCAAGGAATTTATTGTCTGTGATATTTCTTGCATTTCGGAACTTTGTGATGTAATTTGATGGAGTATTGTATGCTGCTGATACTGCTGATGTTGCTGCTGTTGTTGTTGTATTTGGATAATAATTATGATTATAATGTCATGTTTACACATGTATACAGATTTTTATCTTGTATTTCATGAAAATAAATAATATGTTATGAGATAAATGTTTTGTAATACTTTTTTGCTTGACTATTCAAAGAGAAGGTGAGCTTTCGTACTCGGCCCACATAAGCGGCTGCATCTTAACTTGGTAAAAGTTTATATTTAAAAGTCTTGTAACTTCAAAACTGCATAAGTAATTCACTTGAAACTAAGAATATACTGTTGTCATTAACTCCAGCATCAGGTGCAACATCCAACAGAACTGTGTTTTGTATTTTGAAAGATTTATGCCCTCTTTTCAGTTAGATTTTCAGGTTATTTAATATTATTGTACAGTAGTTATTCAAAAGTTATTAACTTGAAACTTTTCATCACATACTACATTACATTCAATGTTTGTAATAATAATATCTAGATTAAGTTCAATAATCAGCCAAACTGCCCCAGGAATTGTGGAGTTATTGCCCTTGAATTATTTAAAATTAGCCTTTTTTGCCATTCCCGCTCTCCGAGTCTAACAGTTTTCATCCAGTCTTCACCACACTTCATGACAATGTTTGTAATAATAATATCTAGGTCAAGTTTGATAATCAGCCAAGTCGCCCAGGAATTGTGGAGTTATGGGCCTTGAATTAAATTGGCCTTTTTAGCGGTTTCCGCTATCTAAGTCCAACAGTTTTCATCCTACCTTCACCAAACTTCATGAAAATGTTTTTTATAATAATATCTCGACCAATTTAATATCTCTGGTTATTTTGATAACCAGTCAAATCAGCCCATTAATTGTGGAGTTATTGCCCTTGAATTATCTAAAATTGTCCTTTAAAGCGGTTTCCACTCTCCAAGTCCAACATACAATCTTTACCAAAGTTCATGAACATGGGCATAATATCTCGGCCCCAGGAATTGTGGAGTTATGACTCTTGAATTATCTAAAATTGGCCTTTTTAGCCATTTCCATTCTCCAACAGTCCAACAGTTTGTAGCCGATCTTCATCAAACATTGTGAACATCTTTGTGGGTGTATTATCTTGGTCAAGTTCGATAATCAACCCAAACGTCCCAGTAACTGTGGAGTTATGGCCCTTGGTTATCTAAAATTAGCATTTTTAGCTATTTTAACTTAAAGGGGACATAACTGTTATACAAACAGCTCTTGTTTACTTGAAACTTGGGATGTACCTTTGTCATTGACTCCCAGTAACTGTGGAGTTATGGCCCTTCGATATCTAAATTTAGCCTTTTTAGCTATTTTAACCTAAAGGGGACATAACTGTTATACAAACAGCTCTTGTTCACTTGAAACTTGGGATGTACCTTGTCATTGACTCCAGCGTGCAGTGCAACATTCCCCATAACTCACTTCTGTATTTTGCCGGAGTTGTGCCCATATATTTTCAGGTTGTTGTTTTTTATTTGAATGTCTTGTAACTTCCGAACTTCATAGGTTCAACAATCCCCAATAAACTACATAAGGTTTTCACTTGAAACTTGGAATAATTTGATGAAATAATTGCCCTATTATAAACTCAGCTTTGTGTTTCAACAAATTTATTTATGCCCCTTCCACATTCCAAAATATGTACGAACTGATATACTTTGAATAGTCGAGCACGCTGTCCTCTGACAGCTCTTGTTATATTTCTACTGTTTATGAAAAATACAATAGTTGACTATTTTGTTAATTCTAATTTTGGTAGGGGTTTTACTAGCATACCATTCTGGTGTATATCTAATAGTACTACCTTTATTTATAAACAAGTCCATGTTTCTAGGTTTCTTTCGTCTGTTCACTTTCAAACAAATGCTCCTACTGAAATATGAATGTACTGAGAATAGTCGAGAGCGCTGTCCTCTGACAGCTCTTGTATGTATAATGAAGTACGGTTAATACAGCCTGTTTAAGTTGTGATCTTGCACCTGAGGTTAAGGCCCTGTCACACTATTGTGTATGTGAGAAACATTTAAGTTGCGTATGGAAATTCATAAAATATTTTTTCATACACACAAAAAAGCCCTTGAAAATACATAATTGTGCCTATACTTATTATTACCATATTGAACCAACAACCAACATATGATCAACATATGACCTACGTATTACCTGTGAGTAACATAACTTTCGTGTATTCAGCATTTGCCTAGCGTATAAACCATACGTCCGAGTGTTTTTACATGCTGGCATATGCTGGTACCTTACGCAATAGTATGACAGGGCCATTACAAATGATCTCAAAATTATTCTAAGCTTGATCTTGTTACTTAACAATCTGTAATTATAAAATTTAGCCTGAGAACTTCCATACCCATAAAATGGAGGTTTAAACCTATTTATTTAAGTTTGATTTTGTCAAAAACCACAGGCTTATTGGGAAGTGTTCCTTAGGGAGAACCAGTAATTGGTGATTTGAGAAAGTTCATTCCAACACTGTTCGAGTAGGGATTGAACTGAAAATCTCCGGATCAAAATGGCCAACACCACATCCATTACATTGCTCTTACTCCAGAAAATGATACCTAGGCCAAAAAAACAATTTCTGTGTTTCGGGGAACCCGACTCTACTTGGCAAAAACCCACCGACCCTAAAGGTTTTTTTATCGACGATCGTTTTCTGTGAAATCTGTATTCGTCAGATTTTAGATAATTTTCAAAGTTTTTTTTGACCGAAATGTGTCTTTAAAAAGAAAGTTAAACAAGAACAAAACTTAATCCTGACCCTACCTAACTTTTTTAAGACCGTTGTCTGAAACACAATTTATTTTGTGTGCCCTATTTGATGAACACAAACCCTGACATTTGTAACAGTTTATTCATGAAAATGTGTCCTAATTTATTTAAACAGAATACCATATACATACAAAATAATAACTAAATCACATATAACAGAAACTATACCATTCACATAAATAAAATGAGGGGCGTTGTGAGAAAACCGGTCTTAATGCATGTGCGTAAAGTGTCGTCCAGGATTAGCCTGTGCAGTCCGCACAGGCTAATCTGGGACAGCACTTTCCGCTTTTATGTTGTTTTCTGTTTCAAGGAAGTCTCTTCTAACCATAAATCCACTTTAGGCAGAAAGTGCCGTCCTGGAGCAGCCTGTGCGGATCTGCACAGGCTGATCCGGGACGACACTTTACGCACATGCATTAAGCCCAGTTTTCTCACGACGGGCCTCATATAAATAAGGTCACTTGGTGCATTGGCAATTCTCAAACACCATCGCTAAAGAAATCAACAGAATAATACACAGACTTCTATGCATCCTGTTGCATCTCTGTTAAAGGGACTTATTCACAGATTTTCGCATTTTTAAAAAAATGTCATAAAAGGTCTTACCGGCAAAAACTACGGCATGTGGTCAAGAAATGCATAATGAAAATGAAAAAAAGGGCCTTGGCAGGGGCTTGAACCCACAACCTGTGGATCAAAAGTCTGTCACATATCCACTAGGCCAGAGGGCCTTGCATATATAAGCCTGTAATTGTAACGCAATTATGTGGTACATGTGCTTTAAAAATATAAGCCTGTAATTGTAACGCAATTATGTGGTACATGTGCTTTAAAAATATTGACGAATAGCATTACAAACGCTTAATAACTTTTGCCATTTCAATTGATATTATTTATAAAACACATATGAGGCGTGTCGTGGGAAAACCAAGCTTAATGCATGTGTGTAAAGTGTTGTCTCGGATTAGCCTGTGCAGTCCGCACAGGCTAATCCAGGACGACACTTTCCGCTTTTATGGTATTTTCTGTTTCAAGGAAGTCTCTTCTAAACATGAATCCACTGTAGGGGCAAAGTGTCGTCCACCGGATTAGCCTGTGCATATGCATTAAGCCCGTTTTCCCACGGCACGCCTCATATTATTTTGGATTTTTGGGTCAGTACTGTCAATTTACCCCTTCATTTTTCTGATTGGAATCAGTGACAATTTGTTCAGAAATCGTCAAATGGCCAATCTGTGGATAGGTCTCTTTAACAAAATACACTATAAATTAACATGTGAATGTAAATAACTATATCATTTACAGAACTTGAACAGCATTTATTCAATTTGTATGTGTTCATGACTTTTACAGCAAATTGCATACATTATTACAGTGAAATCTGAATGTTTAGACTGCGAAATCTGAAACTAAAATGATCACAATGTGCCTTAAGTTACAGTAACAAAATATCACAGGCAACTAAATCACAGAACATTTCAACTGATTTAAAGTGCATAGATACATGTTTCTCGATATAGATATGTTCACAGTTTTATCAACCAATGAAATTATTTTGTCTCACGTAAAAACTTTTGAGACAACATATTGTACCGGAAAAGATCCAAGCCCATTGGGCCAATCCAAAGTCCAAAATTGGATATCCACCAATCACAATCCATGTAACAATAAACTTTGAACTTCAATATGCCACCACATAGTTGAAAGAAAAAGTGTGAGAACTGTGTCAGTATGACAACATTTCAAGGGAAGATAACTTTAGATACCTATTGGACAAATTCAGCAATAAATTACCATGACAAACAAAATTGTGAATGCTGAAAAATCAAGGAGTGATTTAAATTCATTTAATATTAATTAAAACTCAATACTTTAATACAAAATGTCATCCGTATGGAATTTATGATACAGTGAATACAAGGAAGCATTTGAAAATCAGAACATACACATCAGACACATTAGAATGGTCATTTATCATAAATTCATAAAATATAAATTGTGAACATACTTCTACAAAGACTTATGATTGGCAGATTTTGTATTATAATTATGATCAAGTTAGTGATCAGAATAAAATGTTGATGCTCGTGTACACAGTTTCTATTACATGTGAATCTAATAACTCATATTTTCTGTTGAAAAACCTGGTTAAACTACAACTTTAATAAATTCTACCTGAAATTAAATTTTGGCATGAAAAAGTGACATGTTAAAGAGCTGCTCATGTTTTACCTCATTTCTAAATAATCCAAGTGTAATGAAAAGACACCAACAAGAAATACAAACATAACAACACTACAAAACAATACAAGTAAACGATGCGTATAAATGCTCAAATCCATCTCCAAAACCAATGCAAACACAAGATATAGCTCAAACAAACTGACCTGACCTTCGTGAACGTATTAGCTGAAGGCGTGGATTGTTTCCTATATGTATCCTTGGTCGCTTTCCCACATATATTACAAACTTTAACATGTTTACCGGCATTGCTAAGCTCGTGTACCATAACTGCAGCACAGTTGCAGATTGGATACCAATATATTCATCGTAATCACTCTGTAATATATTTCATGCATAACGGTCAGTGTCAGATAAAATTTCCGAAGTATAACTACTTTCTATACACAAAGTAAAATAAGCTACTTATTTTACATATCCAAAGAACTGCTGGTTTTCAATCCATACCTGGCAAATACCATACTCAGAGCACCAAACAGTCTTCTTTCACCCTTGGTGTTTGACCACGAGTGACTTTTAATAATTAAATGTAACACAAATTCACAATACTCTTCACCCCAATCAAATGCTGTCAGACGTTTTGAAATGTTATATTATACCCATACAAACAATGAAATTAAAGAGAAACCTCTATAAACCGAACACCCTGAGGACCTGTATGGTTTTCCAGGTGTTCATATCAGAGAGATTTATGTTGTGTACATAAATGTCATGACAAATTATATTAATATGATAGAACAAATGTACACTTTATTGAGCAGCACACGAGAAACAAATGCAAGTTTTATAGGGACTTGTTAACAGATTTTCGTATTTTTGAAAAAATGCCATTTAATGTCTTAACTGCAAAAAAATTAAGCAGTTGGACTAACCAAAATCAAATATCGTATACAGATAAAATAATAAATAAACAAATTTGCCTTCGCCCGGACTCGAACCACGTCCACCGGGAAAAAAAATCTGATGCATTAACCACTCGGCTATTACAAATATGGTAGTGAATTATTAATGCTAGGTAAGTGATACACGTGTTTCCCAAAATAAAAACGTTACAAACGCTTTATAATTTTATCCATTTCAACTGATGATTTTTCATAAACGACACCGTATTTCCGATATATTTCTTTGTCACGAGTCTTATTTCGCTTGTTTAAATATTATGTTATTTTTCTTTGTGGGATCTATGACACAATTTTTTTGGGGAAATTGTCAATTTGCCAATCTGTGAACTAAAATGTTATGTTGTTTCTTTAATAAATGTGTTAACAGTACAAAACTTATCTCAATGATAACTGGACATTATGACCAGAAAAGACTGTTTGGCTTTGGAAATTCAGGGTTTCGAAATTTCTGTGCTTTTCATTTGGTTAAAATGAGAACATATTCAATAAGGACCAGGCTTTTTTTTTCGTTTTTAGTCCACTATGTTTTACAAGAATTTTAAATTATAATTTTTAATGCAAACTACTGGATTCTTGTTTGGTAAGAACAGTCAACTTGTGTCAAAAGAATAATGAGTAATCTGCGACTTGTACTGAGATACAATGACAAATATAAAAGCTAAGCACTATAAGAAATGGACTGAGCAAATTATAATATCTAATCAAGTACAACTATGCAAGAAGGGTGCCTGGAAAATGGGGTTTCAAAGAAAAATGGGGTTTCAAAGAAAAATGGGGTTTCAAAGAAAGTTGTAATCTAGATCATAACAACCACAATGAAAGCATAAGGGCTGGAAAATTGTTTGTTACCAGAAAGTTCTTATGTTCAAGAACTAAAACAAGAGATCTTGCTAGTGTGAACACTTCTATACATTCAATGTAGCAACTTTTCAAGAAAATAAATATGGTCGACTTTCCAGTTTCCGTGGCATAAACAGTTAATCTGAGATGAACTAAACCCAAGGTAAATTGGACCATTTATGACAGTTCAAATGCATCTTTAGATGACCCCCGAAAACTTGTTCGTTTCGTCACAATCAAAATGGCCGACGGGGACCTGACGCAAAGGCTAAAAACAATGACGTGAAAAATACTGTTAATGTTTTTAAGATACCAGTAAAAGTAAATAGGATTGTATTATCATATTTTTTATGAAATATATATCAAGAAACAGAATAACACACTTCACACCACTCATTATGTAACCAAGTTCCACGAAAACTGGGTAGACCATCATATTAGGCTCGTAACAGGTATTGTTCCATACTGTAAAATGTAGTGTGGTAATTGTTTAATTCTGTTGAAGACTAAAATGTTATACTAAACTGGAAACCAATCTGAACAAAAATAAAATGGAAAGACCATACATGAATGAAATATTACAATGTATTACAGGCAGTGCTATCGAGTCTGAATAGATAGTATATAGATTATCAACGCAGGACTTGCAAATTTTACTTTTGCATGCCCTCAAATTGTAGACTTCATCATGTACATGTAACTTTTATGAAATCTGCAATCAATTCATAATTGTACATTGCTTGTAACAATAATATGCTCAAATTCTCACATATTTTATATGAATGTCCACCACTACAGAACATTCCAAATGTTTTAAAATCCAATGTGTGATTGATATTCGAAGAAAATGTGTTCAAATTTATTTTTATTTACAGTGTTTCTTTAATCCCTACCAAAACATTAACGATGGAGTTACTATAAAACCTGACAATCAGGCTTAACTGTCTTATTGAATGTATATTCTTGACAAAACATTTTCATTACACACGGTCATGCTAACAGATATAAAAAGTGTTGTAAATGTCAAATTATCTTCACGTGGATGCATTTGTGTAAAACAACATCTCAATAGTCATTTATGCAGACTTATTAAACTCTACATAGAAATAAGTATACATTGTCTCTTTACAAATTAGCTGTTCTTGACAGTTCTTGAAAATCTTATGTCATTTGAAATCGGAAAAGTGTTTGCTTAAGTATACACAAACTATGCCAAGTACCAGAATCTCTGTATGTTATTAGCACAAAGGAAATTCATACAAATATTCAACATAGCTCACATAAATTCTGTACCGATATGTCAGTCAAGCAACCTACATGAAATTAAAAATCAAATCATAATGTACTGAATATTCACAACTCAGAACATAAGCATTGAGACTTAAATATACATGCACATAACAAATATCACAGATAAATGTGTAGTCATTTACTAGTATATACTAACAAACAATTTAACATTAAGTCACTATGGTACATATCTGTCCAAACATTGCAATGTTGCACGCCATTAATGTTCCTGTAGAAATCGTAAGCTATAAGTTTTCAGTTCTTCTATATATGCAGAAACACATCTCCGCTATACAAGCATTACCATTTGATTCCTGCATACTTAATTTTCTCATATAGACAACTGTGGATATATGACCAGGTAAATTACATGGAGGTGCACACAATCATTTCAAATTGAAAAATAACTAATTCCTAGAAGAGCGTCAGTGTCAAAACTCCCGTCTGCCCAGCGATGGAAGCTGATAATGGCCGAACATGTTCTTAGTTTTCGTGCTAGGATTCTGAAAAATAAGAAAAACATGAAGTGTACTTATATATAAGCATTAACTCCAAATTGGTGTAAATGCTAGAAAGCCATGGAAGCGACATTTGGGCCATTTCATCTGTCTTTATTTCAAAGCTGCTTGATATTTCAGAGATAACTATGTAAGGCGTAAACAATTTGTTTCAGGTTACATGCCCAAAAAAATACCGTAGGTAGATACGGATTTATTTTATGTTTTATTTCGTAACTGGTCAACTTGAAGATTCTAAAACTGAATGAGCATTCAAAACATGTTGGACATATTACTAAACGTTGTTTTGAAGTGGATGCATTCAAACTATCAAAACAAAACACTTATTTATCCAAAAATCACTAATTTAATGGAAGAAAGTAAATAAAACAAAAAAATCTGACAAACTCAATAAAATGTTCTAGGGTTGGAGCATATTTTTAGGGTTACTAGGTCGGGTAACCTGCAACAAACATTTTTTTTTTACGCCTAAAATGAACCTAACAATTACAGCAGAAGCAATACAGGCTATTAGGCAGATTGTGGGTCTTCAATCTGGATAGTTTTCTATGTTCATTCTACAAACATGCAGATAATTTTTTAAATTATTTGTATGTATTACATAACTGCCAATGTATGTAGACTGTTTCCTTTTCAGGGGCTTGCATTCAAATGACCAAAATTTTTCACAGATTTTTTCACTGCTTCTCAAAATGCATAAAATAGGTGTTATATCTTTGATAAGCATTAATTACAATACCAAACGACAACCATGTGAATAGAAATTAAAATTTCTAGTGAGATCAAATGTTCAAAAAAGCTTTTCCACTAGAAAATGTATTTTCAAGTGACCAATGCACAGGAAAAAACATGCGTGTCTTCTTCATGCATCAGGGAAACCTTAGAATTGCATGGAAAATAAGAATTTATATAAGACATGCGTTTCACCACAAAAATATATATAATCACTGAATGAAAGATTTTCAGTGAAAAAACCCAGGCCCCAATCTAGACAGACACTGGTTTAATATTTTGGTACAAACAACTACACACATCCAACAATGGTTACAAGTACCTTCATCTTCAGCTGTTTACTTTTTCTGTCAATATATAATATAAATAATGAAATCAAAGTCATTTTATTTGTTACAGCATTTCTTCAGTTTCACCTTTATGAAATGTAGATTTCTGCATATGAAACCTGTACTATTGAGTGGAGATATTCCAGAAACAAGAGGGCCATGATGGCCCAAGGTCGCTCACCTGAGCTTAAGGCATCATAATGGCTCATAACAACAGGGCCAAATGGCATTACACTACTAACCTGAGTATAAAGATCTGGGCCTTGCAGTTTCAGGAGAAGAATTTTTTAGTCTAAATAAACCATGTGACCCACAGGCCATGGCCAGTTTCTACCCCAGGGGCATAATTTGAAAAATATTTGTAGTGAACAATGTTTCAAGACGAATATGAAACCTCTGGGCCTTGCGGTTTCAGAGGAGAAGATTTTTAAAGCCCACTTTCCATATCAGCCTGTAGAAACCATGTGACCCCGGGGTGTGTCATTTTGCTATTTAAGTGTATATAAACCATGTGACCCCCCCGGAGCGTGGCCAGTTTTGACCCCAGGGGCATCATTTGTAGAGGACCACTATACAATGTTATACACCAAACATGAAACCTCTGGGCCTTGCGGTTTTTAAAGTCATTTGCTATTTAAGTCTATATAAACTATGTGACCCCTGGGGCGTGGCCAATTTTCACCCCAGGGGAATCATTTGACCAAAGATGAAACTTTAAAGTAATTTTGCAATTTTTCTATATAAACCATGTGACCCCCGGGGTGTGGCCAGTTTTCATCCCAGGGGCATCATTTGAACAATCTTTGTAGAGGACCACTATACAATGTTACAAACCAAATACGACACCTCTGGGCCATACAGTTTCAGAGGAAAAGATTAAAAAAACAAGAGATGTTTGTAAAACATGTATGCCCCCCCGACTTGCAGACAAGTTGTGAATATGTGCAATTGTTAAAAAAAAAATAATATGCGATCCCAAGCGAGGTCTCGATATATGGTATCTATGTATGAAGTTTCATTGAAATATCTCAATGCGTTCTCAAGTTATTGAGCAGAAACCGTTTTTCTATTTTTACTAATGGTGACCTTGACCCCCCCACATCCCATATGAAATCCCAAGAGAGGTCTCAATATAAGGTATCTATGTATGAAGTTTCATTAAAATATCTCATGGCGTTCTCACGTTATTGAGCTGAAACTGTTTTAAGCAATGGTGACCTTGACCCCACCCACCCCATATGCAATCCCAAGCGAGGTCTCGATATAAGGTATATATGTATGAAGTTTCATTAAAATATCTTGATGCGTTCTCAAGTTATTGTGCTGAGACCGTTTTTTCTATTTTTAGTAATGGTGACCTTGACCCCACCCACGCCATATGCAATCCCAAGCGAGGTCTGAATATAAGGTATCTATGTATGAAGTTTCATTAAAATATCTCGATGCGTTCTCAAGTTATTGAGCGAAGACCGTTTTTCTATTTTTAGTAATGGTGACCTTGACCCCACCCACCCCATATGCAATCCCAAGCGAGGTTTCAATATAAGGTATCAATGTATATAGTTTCTTTAAAATATCTTGATGCGTTCTCAAATTATTGAGCGGAAACCAATTTTCTATTTTTTGTAACGGTGACCTTGACCCCACCCACCCCATTTGCAATCCCTAGCGAGGTCTCGATGTAATGTATCTATGTATAAAGTTTCATTAAAATATCTCAATGCGTTCCAGAGCAACAGATAAGGATTCAGTCAGAACTGGGTATTACCCCATTATATTTTAAATAATTGAGGACTAAAAAAATATTAGAGTACTCGAAATAATGTTACCCCGGGCCTAAGATAAAATATTGTTTGTTTCCCCTCCCGCGACTGACCCAGCAAAATTGCCGCAACCCCAAAAATTGTATAGACCAAAGAAAACAATATTAAATTTTATTTGTGTGTGAAAATGCGAGGTGCGTATCCTTGAAAAGAATCCAATAGCGTGTACAAATCTTACTTTCAAAAGACGCTTAAAAAATTCGGCGTATTTTGACGCATGCTTTTACGAAAAGGACGCCATAACAATCAGTGTCAGATTCTATGACGCAACCATTTCCGCTCGCATATGCATGTTTTTTTAAAGTCAAAGAACGCCCACCGGCAATTAACAAACTCGCATTTATGCACCAAGTGTCCATTATCGATAAAATCTTGACGCAGTAGGAGTCAGCTTAACAAGAGCCAAATAGTCAGCCAATGAGAACGCATACAATTTCCAACATGCAAATGAGCATTGTCGTTAGAAAGTTTATCACGCCCTCATTCTAATTTTAATTGGTAAAGGTGCATGTCATTTGTAACACATTTGCATTAGGTATGTGCTTGTTAGAGATATGCGTGTTTTTAACAACCGCGTTTTTCATAAATTACTACAAATTAAAATAGTAAATAAATAAATAATTATAAATAAATTTCATAATTTTGGTGAATTTTGGTGAGAGGAACCGTTTGCTAAGAATACGGCGTCATGTAACTCGAAAAACTGATCGCGTCAAACGTCTTGATTTGTTAAAAAAATACAATTACTAGATCTAGTAATAAGTAACTAAAGTTTTATTCAAACTTATCACTGCAAACAGATTAGAATTATGCAAAAACTTTGGCTGAGGCAACATTTGAATGAAAGTTAGCGGAACTAAAGTCCTTGTCAAAAATGAAAGTAAATAACCTTCAGCGCCTTTTCTTTTTATTTTAATTTATCAAAAATGTTCTGTTGCTTTCTTTTTATTAATGAACAAAGTCCTATTTGTTTTTATTTCCATAGAATGCTAATTCATTTATGCTCTAGCATTTGCGTTGTTCAGATACAGTATTACAGATTGATGCTTTTAAACACTATCCACATGCTAAGCGTGTAACACGCTTTTCAGCTACAAACTGCTAGCCGCAGTTTAACAGTCACTGTTGCTATGGCTGTTGCTAACTGCGTTCTGTTTTGGATGCCCGGCAAATTGCAAAGTCAAGCTATTACTCCTTAGTTTTAACAGGTTTTTATTATTAACGCTCTTGTATTAAACGTATGTTATTGTTTGTTCAATTTTAATAAATTATTGTAAGGTTATTGGAACATAGAATTACGTAAATAAGCAAAACGTTATTAATCTACTACAACGAAAATATTAAGAATTTATACTATACCGTAACATTTCGAACATAAGGAAATATAAAATATTTTTCCGACCTACCGATCCACCCTTTATAAGCATGGGTCGCGGGAGGGGAAACAAACAATATTTTATTTTCGGCCCCATTAGAACAAAAATAATTGAGTATTTGACGAAGTTTTTCTCCAAATTTAGAAAAACAACCACAACGTACGCAAAAGGTGTGAGTCTTCTTTACTATAACACATGAACTTAACAATTTCTCTTTTCACAACACTAAATCTGCATATTGTTCTCAACACACCAGTAACTAAACTCTGGATAAATTCTGAAAATATTTAATTTTGTTTGTTAAATATTGCTAACAGTTTTCAAGGCCAAGTCTGATTACTAAACCCGATTTTGACACAATGTAAAACATTGCCACGTAACATTTACACTGATGAATTGTATTATTCTTGTCAATTTCGCCTCTGTGTTTTTGTGGGCTAAGTGACGTCGGAAACAATCCATAATGCGATTACCCTGGTGTGTCCCAAATTCGATGTTACCTCAATTTGATAATGGGATGATATTACTTAGGAGATCTAATGCCAATGATAAAAAAATCTTACTGAATATTTCCACAGGTGGTTAGCTATGATAATAATTTGTGAACACATCATATTATTGACAAATAATCAAGAAATGATATGTACATATAACAAGGTATCCAACACATACTCCTTCAGTCAATCACTTTATGCACCGAGTTTGCCGTTTTTGCGTATTGGGTATTTTAACTGAGTTTTGTTACTCATCAAATATATAATTTATTGCGTAAATGGGTTTCAGAATTGCGTATTTACACAAATACGCGCCTTATCTGTTGCTATGCATTCTCAAGTTATTGAGCGGAGACCGTTTTTCAATTTTTAGTAACGGTGAGCTTGACCGTGACTCCACCCACTCCATATGCAATCCCAAGCGAAGTCTCAATATAAGGTATTTATATATGAGATTTCATTAAAATATCTCGATGCATTCTCAAGTTATTGAGCAGAAACCATTTTTCTATTTTAGTAATGGTGACCTTGACCTTGACCCCTCCCACCCCATATGCAATCCCAAGCGAGGTCTCGATGTAAGGTATCTATGTATAAAGTTTCATTAAAATATCTCAATCTTCGAAGGGGGGCATAATTATTGTGCAAATTAAGTCAATCAACCATGTGATCCCCGCGGTGTCGCCAGTTTTGACCCCAAGGGCATCATTTATAGAGGACCACTATACAATGTTACAGACCAAATATGAAACCTCTGGACCTTGTGGTTTCAGGGGAGAAGATTTTGCTATTTAAGTCGATATAAACCATGTGACCCTGGGGCATGGCCAGTTTTGACCCAGGTGCATAATTTGAACAATCTTTGTAGAGGACCACTATACAATGTTACCAACCAAATACAAAACCTCTGGGCCTTAGGGTTTCAGAGGAGAAGATTTTAAAAATCATTTCGCTATTAATTCTATAAAAACCGTGTGACCCCTGGGGCATGGCCCATTTTGACCCCAGGGGCATTATTTGAACAATCTTTGTACAGGAGCACTATACAATGTTATATACCAAATATGAAACCTCTGGCCCTTGTGGTTTAAGAGGAGAAGACTTTTATAGTCATTTTGCTATTAAAGTCTATATAAACCATGTGACTCCATGGGCGTGGCCAGTTTTGACCCCAGGGGCATCATTTAAACAATCTTTGTAGAGGACCACTATACAATGTTACATACCAAATATGAAACCTCTCGGCCGTGTGGTTTCAGAGGAGAAGATGTTTAAAGTCATTTGCTATTTAAGTCTATAAAAACCATGTGACCCCCAGGGCGTGGCCAGTTTTGACCCTACGGCAAAAAATGTGACTTCTAGAGTGTTCACAAGCTTTTCCTATAGCCATATAAGGAAAACTGACCCCCCCCACCCGGTGGTCATGTTTTCCAACGGACCGGAACCATTTTCGAACTCGGCCGAGATATCATACGAACAAATGTTCTGAGCAAGCTTCATGTTGATTGGGCAAAAAATGTGACTAGAGTGTTCACAAGCTTTTTCTATAGCCATATAGGCAAAACTGCCCCGCCCCCTGGTGGCCATGTTTTTCAATGGAGCGGAACCATTTTCGAACTCGGCCAAGATATCATAAGATCAAAGGTTCTGCGCAAGTTTTATGTTGATTGGGCAAAAATTGTGACTTCTAGAGTGTTCACAAGCTTTTTCTATAGCCATATAAGGCAAATTGCCCCGCCCCCTGGTGGCCATGTTTTTCAACGGATCGGAACCATTTTCGAACTCGGCCAAGATATCATTATAACAAATGTTCTGAGCAAGTTTCATGTTGATTGGGCAAAAAATGTGACTTCTAGAGTGTTCACGAGCTTTTTCTTGAATTTGACCTAGTGACCTTGTTTTTCACCCAACATGACCCAGTTTCGAACTCGGCCGAGATATCATTGGGATAAATGTTCTGACCAAGTTTCATGGAGATTGGCCAATAAATGTGGCCTCTAGAGTGTTCACAAGGTAAATGTTGACGACGAACGATTCACGATTCACTAGTCACGATTCACGACGGACAAAATGCGATCACAAAAACTCACCGTGAGCATGTTGTGCTCAGGTGAGCTAAAAACACAGATGGTTACAGCTCTGTCTGCCGTCTTTTGCCTATTTGGCCCCTACATCCTGAGTTTGAAAGCCACTTGGGGTTTCTTTTTATTCAAGCAGTTCTGTTCATTTATTTTATTGTAGACTATTATTTCTACTTTATTCAATTTAGTATTTAATTTGTTTGGTATTGTGATTAGTATATTCTAACATGACACGCCCAGAGTTTTCTATAGACAAAGAAGAAAACAAAATCGTTGTTAAATTGCCAAAATAAAACTAGAACAAGAGGGCCGCGATGACCCTAGGTCGCTCTACTGATATCTATGTAAGAAGTTTCATTAAAATATCTCAATACATTCTCAAGTTATTAAGCGAAAACTGTTTTTCTATTTTCAGTAACAGTGACCTTGACCCGCTCACCACATACGTAAAACAAGGTCTAGATATAAGGTACCTAAGTATGAAGTTTCATTAAAATATCTCAATGCGTTCTTAAGTTATTGAGTGTAAACAGTTTTTCTACTTTTAATAACAGTGACCTTGACCCCACCACCCCATAAGCAAACCCAAGTGAGGTCTCGATATAAGATATGTGTATTAAGTTTCATTAAAATATTGCAAAGCATTCTCAAGTTACTGAGCGGAAACTGTGTTTCTTTTTTCAGTAACGGTGACCTTGACCCCACCCACCCCATATGCAATCCCAAGCAATGTCTCGATATAAGGTACTTATGTATAAAGTTTCATTAAAATAGCTCAGTGCGTTCTCAAGATATTTACCGGAGACCATTTTTCTATTTTTAATAATCATGACCTTGACCCCACCAATAGCATATGCAATCCCAATTGAGGTCTCAATATAATGTATTTATTAGGGATGTCAACGGCTACCAAAATTGGTATCCAGTTATTCGTATGTAATATCCGGATACTATCCGGATAACCGTATAAATCGGCATTGGCGGCCGGAATCTGGCACATGTTAAAGTTGCAAAATTATGTTCACATCTAGACGAATCATATCTTATGATACTTCTATTTTGAAAACAAAATACTATTTTATTATTGAAAAAAGTACATGTAACAAACTACGTCGATTTATGTTCGTAAATTGTGCGTTTTGTTTCTTTTGTGTAGCATGCAATGTTGTTATGCCCTTGAATTAAAATACCCCAATTAAACATTTGATTTGCGTGAAGGTTAGTAAGTGTTAAGGCTTACTGGTGTATGGTCAAGCCGTAAATTGCGATGCTTGAGTAAAACACGCAATGTGCTGATCAAATGCACATAAACACAAAAACAAGGATAGATCAATGTTACAATATATTTTATTTTAATTGGCATTGTTAACTGGTAGAGAACCATCTCTTATCAAGAGGGACGCACCTAATTGGCATAATCGATTGTGACATCTTGTTTGTTTAATAGTCTTGTCAAAGTTAGTGTAGTGTGAAAGCACCACCTATTGTTTTATGATAATCGTATACTGACCGAGGGGTGTGTTTATGACACGTCCGCTGTACGAGGTGGAGGCCTTCTGTAGAGGCCTATAGCTGTGTTGTGTAAATCAATAATATACATGCAAACAGGGCGTTTGTATGCCTAAAAAACGAGAAAAATCGGATTTTCAATTTTTATACGAATATTCGGTTACTAACTTGGTAACCGGATATTAACAAAGTAACTGGATAACCGGTTATCCGGATATTCGTTGACATCCCTAGTATTTATGTAATAAGTTTCATTAAAATATCTCAATGCCATCTCACGATTTTGAGTGGATACCGTTTTTATATTTTTAGTAACAGTGACCTTGACCCCTCCCACCACATATGCAATACCATGCCAGGTGTCGATATAAGGTATCTATGTATTAAGTTTTATTAAAATATCTCAATGCGTTCTGAAGTTATTGAGTGGAAACCGTTTTTCTATCTTTAGTAACATTGACCTTCACCCACCCATCCAATATGCAATCCCAATCGAGGTCTCGATATAATATTTTAACGAAATATGAATCCTATGGGCCGTGTGGCTTCAGAGAAGAATTTTTAATTTTGCAATTTATGTCCATAAAAACCATGTGAGCCCGGGGTGTGGCCAGTTTTAACCCCATAGGCGTCATTTGAACAATCTTTGTAGAGGACCACTATACAACATAATATACTAAATATGAAACCTCCGGGCCTTGCGGTTTCAGGAAAGAAGATTTTTAAAGTCATTTTGCTATTTAAGTCTATATAAACATTGTGACTCCCGGGTTTTGGTCAGTTTTGACCCCAGGGGCATCATTTAAACCATCTTTATAGAGGACCACTATACAATGTTACATACCAAATACGAAACTTCTGGGCCTTGCAGTTTCAGAGAAGAAGATTTCAAAGTCATTTTGCTATATAAGTCTATATAGACCATGTGAGCCACGACGTGTGGCCAGTTCTTACCCCAGGGGCATCATTTAAACAATCTTTGTAGAGGACTACTATACAATGTTACATACCAAATATGAAACCTCTGGGCCTTGAGCTTTCAGAGAAGATTTTTAAAGTCATTCTGCTATTTAAGTCTATATAGACCATGTGAGCCAGGGGGTGTGGCCAGTTCTTACCCCAGGGACATCATTTGAACAATCTTTGTAGAGGATTACAATACAATGTTACATACCAAATATAAAACTTCTGGGCCTTGAGGTTTCAGAGAAGACTTTTAAAGCCATTCTGCTATTTAAGTCTATATAAAACATGTGACCCCCTGGAAGTGCCCAGCTTTGACCCAGGGGCATCATTTCAATAATCTTTGTAGAGGACCACTACACAATGTTACATACCAAATATAAAATCTCCAGGCCTTGATGTTTCAGAGGAGAAGATTTTTAAAGTCATTTTCCTATTAAGTCTATATAAACCATGTGACCCCCGGGGTGTGGCCAGTTTTGACCCAAAGGGCATCACTTGAACAATCTTTGTAGAGGACCACTATACAATGTTACATACCAAATATGAAACCTCTGGGCCTTTCGTTTTCAGAGCAGAAGAGTTTTAAAGTCATTTTGCTATTTAAGTCTATATAAACCATGTGACCCCCAGGTTGTGGCCTGTTTTGACCCCAGGGGCATCATTCGAACAATCTTTGTAGAGGACCACTATACAATGTTACATACCAAATATGAAATCTCTGGGGCTTGCGGTTTCAAAGCAGAAGATTTATAAAGTCATTTTGCTATTCAATTTATATTAACAATGTGACCCCTGGGTTGTGGCCAGTTTTGACCCCAGGGGCATCATTTAAACAATCTTTGTTGAGGACCACTATACAATGTTACATACCAAATATGAACCTCTGGGCCTTGCGGTTTCAGAGGAGAAGATTTTAAAAGTCATTTTCCTATTCAAGTCTATATAAACCATGTGACCCCCCGGGGGGTGGCCAGTTTTGACCCCAAGGGCATCATTTGAAAATTTTTTGTACAGGACCACTATACAATGTTACATACCAAATATGAAACCTCTAGGCCTTGCGGTTTCAGAGAAGATTTTTAAAGTCATATAAACAATGTGAGCCCCAGGGTATGGCCAGTTTTGACCCCAGGGGCATCAGTTTAACAATCTTTGTAGAGGACCACGAAACAAAGTTACGTACCAAATATGGAACCTCGGGGCCTTGCGGTTTCAGAGGAGAAGATTTTTAAAGTCATTTGCTATTCAAGGCTATATAAACCATGTGACCACTGGGGTGTGCCCAGTTTTGACCCCAGGGGCATCATTTGAACAATCTTTGCAGAGGACCACAATACAATGTTACATACCAAATATGAAACCTCTGGGCCTTGCGGTTTCAGAGGAGATTTTTAAAGTCATTTTGCTATTCAAGTCTATATAAACCATGTGACCCACGGGGTGTGGCTAGGTTTGACCCCAGGGGCATCATTTGAACAATCTTTGTAGAGGCACACTATACAATGTTACATACCAAATATGAAACCTCTAGGCCTTGCCGTTTCCAAGAAGATTTATAAAGTCATTTTGCTATACAAGTCTATATAAACCATGTGGCCTCTGGGGCGTGGCCAGTTTTGACCCCAGGGGCATCATTTGAACAATCTTTGTAGAGGACCACTAGAGGATGTCACATATCAAATATGAAAGCTCCAAGCCTTTTGGTTTCAGAGAAGACGTTCAAAGTTTTCACCTTTTAAATCTATTTTTATCTCTGGTGATCTACATATGCAGCGGACCGGAACGATTTAAACAATTTTGAAAGAGGGTCACCCAAGGATCATTCCTGTGAAGTTTGGTGAAAACTTACCCAATGGTTTATGAGGAGATGTTCTTTGAATGAAAATGTTGACACACGACCCACGACGCACGACGGACGACAAACAAAAGGCGACCCACGACGCACGACGGACGACAAACAAAAGGCGATCCTCAAAGCTCACCATGAGCACGTTGTGCTCAGGTGAGCTAAAAAGTCGTTCCGAAACTGTGAAATATAGTTTGCATTTTAATTGCAGAATATGTACCGGTAGTCAGGTCATGTAAGTATCGAAATAATTATCACTTTATCATTGTTTATCTGTAAATGAACAAGGACTTTCTATTATGATGTGTGTATATTAAACAACTCAGGCTTGGCTTATAGGGAAAGATCTAAGGCGAAATAGCAGGGTGTTGCATCCTGCTCCTTTTTGGTTCCCCCTGCTGCCCCTCTGGGCTGGACAACACAGACATGTTGAATATCTTTTGAAATTCAACACAGTTTTGTAAATAGTCAACTTCAAATCTATTGACTATGCTTTTAAACCTAAATTTGAAGCGTAATACTCAGGAAAACCCTGGATTTAGCAAATTACTAGAAAATGTCAACAAACTGGTCCGGTTTCCACCTCCCCTGCTCCTTTTTAGTAGCACCCTGCACCTTTTTAGATCCTAGATCTTTCCCTAGGTTTAATTCCTACACATCAGAACTCAAAATCGAAAATTATTTCTTAAGCATGATATCATGTATATTGCTATAGATCACTTTTTTGTAGACATACCTTTCTTAAGTACTCTTTACTTCAGATTCAATAGAAAACAATACAATACAACACAATACAAAATACCTTATGTGTTTTGTAGGTGGAGTTGATGGATGGAAGCAGTGAGAGCTGCCCTGTTGCATTGTGGGTGGAGAAGGTGGTTGGGAAGGATGAAGAGTGATACGAGGGGTTGATGGTGCTCGCGTGGATCGGAACCTTCGGGAAGAAGCTTGACGATGTGGAGTTGTACGTTGACGGGTTTTCGCCAAGCCGTCTGCGTCTCTGTTTAAAAGCAGTTAAAACATTACAACATTAGACTTTTGAATGGCCTTCCATCTTTAACAAGGGGGCCATGATGGCCCTAGGTCGCTCACCTGATATCTATGTATGAAGTTTCATTAAAATATCTCAATACGTTCTCAAGTTATTGAGCGAAAACTGTTTTTCTATTTTTAGTAACAGTGACCTTGACTCACCCACAACATACATAAAGCAAGGTCTCGATATAAGGGATCTATGTATGAAGTTTCATTACAACATCTCAATGCATTTCTTAAGTTTTCTACTTTTAATAACAGTGACCTTGACCCCACCCACCCCATAAGCAAACCCAAGTGAGGTCTCGATATAAGATATGTGTATTAAGTAGCATTAAAATATCGCAATGCGTTCGCAAGTTATTGAGCGGAAACCGTTTTTCTATTTTCAGTAACGGTGACCTTGACCCCACCCACCCCATATGCAATCCCAAGCAATGTCTCCATATAAGGTACTTATGTATTAAGTTTCATTAAAATAGCTCAATGCGTTCTCAAGATATTTAGCGGAAACCATTTTTCTATTTTTAGTAACAGTGACCTTGACCTTGACCCCTCCCAACCCATATGCAATCCCATACGAGGTGTCGATATAATGTTTTCACCAAAATTGAAACCTCTGGGCCTTGTGGTTTCAGAGAAGAATGTTTTAATCATTTTGCCATTTACGTCTATATAAACCATGTGAGCCCCGGGGTGTGGCCAGTTTTTACCCCATGGGCATCATTTGAACAATCTTTGTAGAGGACCACTATACAATGTTACATACCAAATATGAAACCTCCCGGCCTTGCGGTTTCAGGAAAGAAGATTTTTAAAGTCATTTTGCTATTTAAGTCTATATAAACAATGTGACCCCCGGGTTGTGGCCAGTTTTGACCCCAGGGGCATCATTTGAACCATCTTTATATAGGACCACTTTACAATGTTACATACCAAATATGAAACCTCTGGCCCTTGCGGTTTCAGAGGAGAAGATTTTGAAAGTCATTTTGCTATTTAAGTCTATATAAACCATGTGAGCCACGGGGTGTGGCCAGTTTTGACCCCAGGGGCATCATTTGAATAATCTTTGTAGAGGACTACTACACAATGTTACATACCAAATATGAAACCTCTGGGCCTTGCAGTTTCAGAGGAGAAGATTTTAAGAGTCATTTTGCTATTTAAGTCTATATAGACCATGTGACCCACGGAGTGTGCCCAGCTTTGACCCCAGGGGCATCATTTGAACAATCTTTGTAGAGGACCCCTACACAATGTTACATACCACCTCTAGGCCTTGAAGTTTCAGAGGAGAAGATTTTTAAAGTCATTATGCTATTTAAGTCTATACAAACCATGTGAACCCCAGGGTGTGGCACGTTTTGACCCCAGGGGCATCTTTTGAATAATCTTTGTAGAGGACCACTATACAATGTTACATACCCAATATTAAACCTCTAGGCCTTGCGGTTTCAGAGAAGATTTTTAAAGTCATTTTGCTATTTAAGTCTATATAAACCATGTGAACCGCAGGGTGTGGCCAGTTTTGACCCCAGGGGCATCATTTGAACAATCTTTGTAGAGGACCACTATACAATGTTACATACCAATTATGAAACCGCAAGGCCCGGAGGTTTCAGAGAAGATTTTTAAAGTCATTTTGCTATACAAGTCTATATAAACCATGTGACCCCTGGGGCGTGGCCAGTTTTGACCCCAGGGGCAGCATTTGAACAATCTCTGTAGAGGACCACTAGAGGATGTCACATATCAAATATGTAAGCTCCAAGCCTTGTCGTTTCAGAGAAGAAGACTTTTAAAGTTTTCAGTTTTTAAATCTATTTTTAGCTCTGGTGACCAACATATGCAGCGGACCCAAACAATTTGAACAATTTTGAAAGAAGGCACCCAAGGATCATTCCTGTGAAGTTTGGTGAAAATCTGCCCAGTGGTTCAGGAGGAGATGTTCTTTGAATGAAAATGTTGACACACGACGCACGGCGGACGACGGACAAAAGGTGATCCTAAAAGCTCACCATGAGCATGTTGTGCTCAGGTGAGCTTAAAATAGTACACTTATTACATTGGTTATTTTAATTCAGATAATTTCATTAACATGCTAACAAATGAATATAGCTATAGTTTGACTGTATTTGTGTGAAGTTAGGACATTTCAAAATGTTTGCATTTAAATATGAGATAAAAATACATGCAAATTAAAAATGACCAATGCAAACATATATAAATAAGGCAACAATTTAAGAGAAATCAAATTTGCAAATCATTTACTTTAAAACAAAAAGAAGTGCTTCCAAGACTCAAATGAACATCTACATATTAAATTTTGGCTAAATTTTGCAGACCAATCTTTCACCAGAAACTTTATTATACAAAGAAAATTATTTACACATCAACAGAAAAACACATAAAACAAAAGCCACAGTAATGCATGCTATTAATAACAGAACATACAATATCAATTTATAAAATGCAATGGGTATCATTTTTACTTTAACCTCAAGTTACATTACATATTTTGGTCTATGAAAATCCCTAAAGTGGTAAATTGTTAACAAGCAAGTATCTGCATCATATGCTAGGTACAGTGCTCATAACAATGCTTGTGAAAATGAACACCATATTTCAAACGTTAACAGATGCAGTCACCATAATACACTTGGTGGTAAGTTTAGAATTACAAGACTTGTGAACGTCAGCACCAGAATAAAAATATTGACAAGCAAAATCACCATCATCCATTAGATGTGAGGTGATAAAACAAAAACTTACAAATAAAACAAGATTCTGTGTTTGATAAACACACATGCCCCCCGTTGGTGCTCGGTAGTCTATTTCTTAGTCCAAATTAGGTAAAGGTCAAGGTCAAAGTGAGGTTGGGTGATATGGGTGGATTGGGAACAGTCATAAGTAAAAACTGTGTAAATATCCAAGTGTTGTAGTAAGCGGTGTTGGTGCTAGACGAAACGGTAAAATCAAGAAATGGCACTTTTGAATTATTCTAAGTGCAAATTAGGTCAAGGTCAAAGTGAGGTTGGGTGATATGGGTGGATTGGGAAACGGTCATAAGTAACAACTGTGTAAATATCTAAGTGTTGTAGTAAGTGGTGTTGGTGCTAGACGAAACGGTAAAATCTAGTTAACCAAGAAATGGCACTTTTGAATTATTATAAGTCCAAAGTAGTTCAAGGTCAAAGTGAGGTTGGGTGATATGGGTGGATAGTGAATGGTCATAAGCAACTACTGTGTAAGTATCAAAGTGTTGTAGTACGCGGTGTTGGTGCTAGACGAAACGGTAAAACCTACTTAACCTTGTCACAGACGGAAGGACGGACAGGACGATCACTATATGCCTCCTGCATCAAGATGCCGGGGGCATAAAAACAAAACAAGAACAAACAGTATTATATCTACCAGGAGTGCAAACTCACCAAATAACAAATGATAACAAGCAAATTCACCATCAAATGCTTGGTTAGGCGAGAATTTCAAATACTTATGAAAGTGAAGACCAAATTTCAAATGTTAACAGCATCAATAACAATCATCCATTGCATGCGGTGAGGTAATTCAACACTTAGTAATAGAAACCAATTTCAGAACTAAAAGAAACTAAAACAACAAACAGTATTAAATATACCACCAGTATGCAAGTGTAAGAAAAGCCTGTGTCAATCTCACGGCACACTTTACCTGAAATACCTTTCTCTTATCTTTGAAGAGTTGGTGAGCGGGCAAAGACTGAGGTTTCGGTAAACTTGCAATGATGTGCACTTCCGCTTCTTTCTTTTTATCAACAGGTTTTTCATGTTTTGGCGACGGTAATTCTTCTTCACTTTTCGTTGGAGTTGAAGACGATTCATCGTTTTTCTCCAGTGTTAGCTTCGATTTTGTGAGCAAAGCTTGTCGTTTGTCATTGTCTCTGAAAAAATATGATTTACTTTGTTTTATATTGATACAAGTAACTCACATGTTCTATCAACTTAACTGTATGAATTTTTGTTATCACTATAATTTTTATCTCAAATAATTTAGGACAGCTTGTAATAGTTCTACTGTCTAAATCATCTACCATAAAATATTAAAGGGCATATTTAAAATATTTCTCATAACAAGACATTACCAATATAACATAGCTCAATAAACATAAATGTTTATAAAGACATTACAAATGTCTTTTACTTCATTGCAAAATAAGTAATGAAAACTAGAACTCCGCAAGTCAGATGCAGTTTCAGGAGATTTTTATAGTCAATATAAAACATGTGACCCACAGGGAGTGGCCACTTTCTACTCCAGGGGCATCATTTGAACAATCTTTGTAGAGGACCACTACACAATATTACATACCAAATATAAAACCGCTGGGCCTCACTGTTTCATAGGAGAAGATTTTTACAGTCATTTTGTTATTTAAGTCTATATAAACAATGTGAACCCCAGGCGTGGCCAGTTTTAGCCACAGGGGCATCATTTGAACAATTTTTGTAGAGAACCACTAGAGGATGCCACATACCAAATATGAAACCACTGGGCCTTGCGGTTTCAGAGGGGAAGATTTTTGAAGTAATTTTTGCTATTTAAGTCTATATAAACAATGTGACCCCCGGGGCGTGGCCAGTTTTAACTCCAGGGGCATCATTTGAACATAAACAATGTGACCCCCGGGGCATGGCCAGTTTTGACTCCAGGGGCATCATTTGAACAATCTTTGTAGAGGACCACTATACAATGTTACCAACCAAATACCAAACCTCTGGGCCTTGCGTTTTTAGAGAAGAAGATTTTCAAAGTCATTTAGCTATATAACTCTATATAAACAATGTGACCCCCGGGCGTGGCCAGTTTTGACCCCAGGGGCATCATTTGAACAATCTTTGTAGAGGACCACTAGACGATGCCACATACCAAATATGAAAGCTCTTAGCCATACACTTTTTAAATCTATTTTTAGCTCTGGTGACCTACATATGCAGCTGACCAAAACGATTTGAACAATTCTGAAAGAGGGTCACCCAAGGATCATTCCTGTGAAGTTTGGTGAAAATCTGCCCAGCGGTTTAGGAGAAGATGTTGTTTGAATGAAAATGTTGATGCACGATGCACGAAAGGTGATCACAAAAGCTCACCACGAGCACGTTGTGCTGAGGTGAGCTAAAAAGGGGCATAACTTAAGTACAGTACAAGCAAATATGCCGTAAATCAATCTTAACCTTCCAATTATGCCAACTAATACTTCCCTAAAGTTTATAATGATTGCACAAAAACTTCTCAAGTTATTGTCTGCACAAACTGAAGGGACCACTGGGGCCGCCAACAACACCTCCACCGCTGCCGCCATGAGTAACCCTATATGTCACCTTTTCAGGCGACACAATAAAACCAGCTTATCGATATAAGTCAGAGAACTTCAACTATGTCTTTTTTTTAAACAAATAAATAAAAATAAAGTGAAATAATAACATAAATTAAAGTGAACAGGTGTGTATTAATATATGTAACATAACAGTACCTTTGTCAGTGTTTTTTTTAGGGCCAATATAGTTACCTTAAATTCCCAGCAGAATGTAAGCTTTATTTTGAAAAAAAGTTGACCAAAATCGGACAAAAATTGACTAAAATAGAGGAATTTTCGTAAACAATCCCAGCTATTTTTCATGAAACCAAGTTAGTGCATAATCTAATTTATCATTTGTAGCAAATCAGCTGATTAAAGTTTTATAACATAAACATTTAATAATGCTTTTCTAAAAAAAAAATCCGCTTTTGCCATAAAATTCCCCATCTGAAGGGCCCTGCCACCTTTCCCCCAAAAGGTGAAAAAAAACACTGTTTGTACGCTATCACAAACCTGAGTTCTTTGAAGTAAGGATGCCGCAGTGCCTGTTTGGCTGCCATTCGTTCATCAGGGTCATAGGTACAGAGCTTGTAGATGAGGTCGATAGCATCCGTCGAGGCGTGAGGTAGTAATCGTTCGATGCCGGAACCTTTCTTTGGCGGAAAGTTGAAGTTCATACCTCGAGACCTGGAAGGGGCAACGAGGAAGCAGTTGATTTTTTTTTAATACATTCAAAATGTGATATTAGGAATTGGCAAAGGAAACACAGACCATCATAGTCTTGCTTTCTGCACAGTAGCACATTTTTAATAAAATATGCATCTTTCAGAATTTGTGGTATTTATTATTAAAGTAATAAGGAAAACAGACAGAACAGGATTCATTGGTTCATAGTTCACCTTCATTTCATTCAAAATAACCAATTACATCATATTTAAATCGGGTTGTCATTATTACCGGATTGCTGATCAAATTCATCATTTAAAATTGTGAGAAAATCGGTGGTTTTTACAGGAAGTTTAACACTGCGATTGGTAATTTCACAAGGGCCCCCCTAGACCCCTGGAAAAATTGCTTACATTTAGATAATCAAAATGCTGACAGCGTAGAAAGACTGTTGGCGACGAAAGAAACTAAAAGCATGTGAATCACGAGTGCATATTTGCTAACAGGAATTTGTTTGAATGAAGTTCAATTTCCCACCTTTTAACTTTATAATTCGACTTCTTATTCAATAGTATATAACATCATAATGAAAACTAATTTGTAAGTAACGAAAAAATATTTAGTTTGAGCTAATTATCTTATGCAAACGGAGTTATATACATGCCAGTTAACAAGTCAATCTGCAAGGGCCAGAATAACCGATGAAGCGTAGTAGTTAGGAGCACTGATTGTTAGTGCTTCTTAACCAAAGATCTATAAATAAACATGTTCATTTATAGATCTTTGTTCGTAGCCTACTGAGTCAAAACATATCATACGATGAAAGCTCTCGATTGTCCATAGTACAGTTTAAAATTAATAAATTGCAGTAAGTTTTTGTCAAAATATTCAGAATGAGAATTGGTATCAAGAAAAAACACTTTCGCAACGAGTCAAAAATAATTGATGTACCGCATTAATTTGGTGGCCTTATTCCAGGACACTCCGGTAAATATTTTGGTTACATACAAGTAAATAGCAAACGTAGTGGTGTCATTAGTTTAAAGTTATTTTTGTATAAATTGACCTTTTTATAAACTGGAATTGTAATAAATCACATGATATACACAATATAATGCATATTACATACATTATCTTAAATAATTAAAACGTAAGAAAACGGGTGTGAAATTTTGCTGTTTTGAAGAAGGACCCTTTCTGGTTTCGATTTACTGACTAATAGCCTGCAAAGAAAAGAAGTAGTTTTCCGCGATACCTGTTTCGGAAATAACCCTCTGAAAAGACCGTTGGCTTCCGCCAACAGTCAAAAAATCGCTTGTTTCATTTAAGAATTGAAACGCTCTTTTCCGCGCTTCATGTATGAAGGTCAGTTTTTTGGTATCTACTATGCATAAAGCCAAAGGCTTTATGTACAAATTAGAAACAAAAAACTACCCTTCATACATCGATGAAGCGCCGAAAAGAGTGTTTCAATTCTTATAATTACAATTATAATTACAATTGTGTGTATACTTAAATTTTTACCTTAAATGAGTAAGTTAATTTGGGATTTATTTTTTGCAATTCGCGCATCAATACATTGAAGTATGATTCGTAGGCTCCGCCCCTTGCACTGCAGTAGCGTTGTGTACATGTCGCAACACAGCGGTATCTTAAATGATACAGTAGCTCTAGTGATAAAATTTAACTTTGATTTACTTTTGTTTTGGTTGATATGTCGTAAGAGCAATTTTGAACAAGGTGTTTTGTATCCATAATATACATGTAGCAAGAGACGGAACTATTGAACGTGTTCCAGTCTAGATTTACGACTGAAGGCTACTGTAAGCGAGTCGAAAGTTGTTTTCGGATAGTTGCAATTTTGTAAACGCCCATATACATGTGTGGTTGGAACCGTAGTTTAGGCGTAAAATATATTTAAATAATTAATGTCTATTTTTACATTTGAAACGCAATGCTTCATATGTATGTTTTATGTCTTTCTTAAAACGACCCGTTAGGCCCTCGATGTTAGTCGATGTTTACACCCATTATGGCATGCATTTTAAATTTGAGTGTTGAGCAAATATTTCAACACCATCTTTTTTTGCACTTCGTGTTGAAACGTTTTGTGTAAGAAATTCGGCAAAATATAACTTACAGTGTGGATACAAAATTAAGACCAGAAAAAGGTAAATGACTTTTATTATTTTACTACTGATCAAAATAACAAATCCATGGACTTGTGTGTCATCGGCCGAAAATATCTACTGTACAGTAGATCTATAGACTATACAGTACCTATGCTTTTCATCACATGTGAGACACAAATTAAAAAGGTCAATTGTTATGCATCTTATTTGCATAGAACTATAAACGTGAAGACAGTTTTAATTGTTTAAGTCAACGCTACTAGTAAATGACAATTCTTTCATTTTTTAATTTTTGTTTTCTTCAGCTGCTGATGAAACTCCAGGCCCGGTGTGATAGAATTAGTAATGATTCACCATAATAAAGATTTGCCACACATCGATTCGCCAACGTTAAATGACGATTCGCCAGAGGTTGATAACGATTCGCCACTGTGTGTTATAACGATTCGCCACAAACTGGATTTACAAGATATACTTCGCCCTGTCGTGCAATGTAAATGGATAAATGGTGTGGAAAATGAACGGGTGAATTTTGTGCAAATCATCCTTGACTTATGCTTAATTGACCAACGTGAGCTACTTCGAGGAGCGTTTAGAGCTTCGCAGCTGGTGAGTCATGTGCGTCCTTGGAAATGGGATTTTTTCCAATGATAAATGGGACATTCAGCTCTCAGAGGTGACAATTGAATGGAGCTCGCACATTTTTCGAGGTGTTCTTGTGGTATTCATTTGCAAGCTCAAGGGATGACTGCATACCATGCTCGCTTGGTTTTCCGGTGGCTTCCTTGTCAAAAAAATGTGAGACGTTTGTTCAACTGAATGTCTGTTATTTGACTGAAACCTGTTGTTTCTAAACCATTCTTTGCCCTAATCTGTAAAATTGTGCATTTTTATGTTTGTGTTTGCTAAATTTCATTTGTTTTCCTCTTTTGATAAATATAAATATAAATTTAATTAGAAATATTAAATATTTTTATCCAAAAAGTACTTTTTTATGTTTGTGTTGAGGTTTCTCTCTATGTTCTTTCTCCTCTTTCATGCATAATGCTCATCAAATAGGCAAAAAGAAACAAACAACATACATTTTACATTGTTTATACTTTATTATTAATTAATTAATTCATTAATTTATTATTAATTCATTTTTTGAATTTTTTGTCAATGCCATGTATAAATGTGAATAAATCTGTTAAACTCTATTTCTATTTGTGTGTGTGTGTGTTTTTGTGACAAGCACTGCATGTAAACAACAATAAAAAGTAGTCCCTCATGAATATTAATTGAGGCAACCAGCTTCATTAAAAAATAAATGCCTGTCACATGATGCATTTCAGCCAATCAGAACACTGCAAAATGATGAGACCAAAGGAAATTGTAATTATTTCATAATGACAACCCGGCTTAAAATAATCCTTACAAACTAGAGGTAACGACACAATAATTTTTGCTGCCATTAAATCTTGAATAGAGGAAATGAACTCTGTATCATTTACCTTCATTTACGAGCTGAAATTATCTGAAGAAAAACAATTCACGAAGAAAATCCTTTCATTTTAATTCCAATCATTCTGTATATCTTGAAGACTTTATGCTGTATTAATTATTTATTTTCCATTATGTGTATTTTCAATTTACTTCTGACCTATCATGATCTGGAATACCAACTTTTTGAACTTGTTGAGAATATTTGGCTCCGGAGTTCCCATGATGTCGTGGATTTTAGCTATCTGGTCCACCTCATTGGACCCCGGAAACAATGGATGTAAGCTGCAATAATAAGCAGACGTGTATTTAAGTTATCAGTTTAACTGGAATTAGTATACATTTTATGAGGCGTGTCGTGGGAAACCTATGCATAATGCATGTGCGTAAAGTGTCGTCCCGCATCAGCCTATGCAGTCCACACAGGCTGACCCAGGACAACACTTTCCGCTTTAATGGTATTTTCTGTTTCAAGGAAGTCTTGCCTAAACACAAATCCACTGTAGGCGGAAATTGTCGTACCAGAATAGCCTGTGCGGACTGCACAGGCTAATCCATGACACTTTACGCACACGCATTAAGTACGGATTTCCCACGACACGCCTCATATATTGAATTATGTTTGAGAACTCTCTGAAAGTTATCACTTTGCTTGCAAGGGCTTTCCATAATATCTCAGATCTTAATCACTTAACTTATGTACATAAATTCATACTAGGATATACATATCATGGTAGTACAGATTTACAATAAAACTCTTCTTAAAGGAATCATAACAATAATCTGTTGTTAGGTAAATCTATCACAATAATTCTTTTAAAGACATTTATAACATAGCCTTAAAACAACAAAGGGTTCTCAATTTTTTAAACAAAAGTATGTCTTACTTAAACAACAAAGACAACCAAATCTTTCAAACATCAATAATATATAACTAATAACAACAAAGATACCTCACTATCTCAAAGAACACACATCCAACGCTCCACATGTCCATCTTATATGTGTAGTACCCGTCTGTAAGTAAGCACTCAGGCGCTCGATACCATCTCGTTGAAATATACTCTGTATACGGCTGCTTTGAGTATACACTCCGACATGAACCAAAGTCTGCTAATTTTAACAAATCTTCCTGCAGAAAAAGTATAAGGAAAATAATTATAATCAAGGCAAACATTCACAGCCAATAAAATACAAGCAAATTATGTACAACAAGCGTTATTTTTGTGTTCATTTTTGTTGTTGTTTTTTTGCATAGAAAGGGCATTTCTTTTTTGGACAACTATTGTTATGTTAATGATTTGAACTTACTTACATATTTATAAAGTAGACTTCATTTACCTTTTGAGTAGAAAAATAATTGCTTGTTTCTTTTCTTTGTTTGTTTGGATTTTTCGCCATTTTTATGCACCCACTTTAGAGGTGGGGGGCATATGGATTTACCCTTGTCCGTCCGTCGGATTTTGATGTCACACATAACTCAAAAAGTATAACTGCTAGAGTGATGAAACTTTATAAGCATATTCATCAGCATCGGGGCTTGTGCACCTGGGTATTTTGGTGCAGTTTTTTCCGACATCAGTGGAGTTATGGCCCTTTTTTAGCAAAAATTGAGATTTTTGGACTTGAGTCATGTGCAACTCAAAAAGTATTGCTGCTAGTGATGAAACTTTACAAACATATTAATCAGCATGTGAACTTGTGCATCTGGATATTTTGGTGCAGTTATTTCTGACATCAGCAGAGTTATGGCCCTTTTCTTAGCAAAAAAATGACATTTTTGGACTTGTATTGCGTGTTACTCAAAACGTATTATTGCTAGAGTGATGAAACTTTATTTGCACCTGGGTATTTTGGTGCAATTTTTTCAGACATCAGTGGAGTTATGGTCCTTTTTTAGCAAAAAAATGACATTTTTGGATTTGTGTCGCGTGTAACTAAAATAGTATAACTGCTAGGCTGATGAAACTTTATAAACATATTCATCAGCATGTGAACTTGTGCACCTGGGTAGTTTGGTGCATTTTTCCCGACATCAGCAGAGTTTTGTGACAACCAGCAAAATGTGGGGGCATCCGTGTCCTACGCACACATGTCTAGTTAAAAGTATTTCAGTCATATCACAGCAGTCAGCTAACCTACTCACACTTTTCCTGGGCAAGCTTAGCCGATCTAAGCGGTTTACCAGTACTAAGTAAACATACCTATCCCAGTAACTGACAACTGCCCTACTTGAATCAGAGGTAGGGGGAAAATGGCCATAGAAATAATGTTATGCCCAATGCCGACACAAGTGATGTGGCCGGGCTGGGATTCAAACTCACGATCCCCGGATTGACAGTCCAGCGCTCTACCAACGGAGCTAGCCGGGCCCGCATTTTCATTTATTACTACCATAAAGAATTTTCAGAATAAATGCTAGGATTACACAGATTGACAATTACATATTATTTAAATTAAAATAATAGCAGCCTAACTTACTCGAATTAATATATTTTCTGGTTTGACATCACGATGGAAGATACCATTTCTGTAAAAGACAAGAAAAGTTGCTTAGGAATAATTTATTTTTGTGCTTATAGCATAACTGTTACATATTTAACACAAGCAATACATGTATTTTGATATGAAACATTTAATAGACAGTCATAAAATAATCTTGTACTAGTAAAAGATTAATAAGCAAAAATATGGCTCAATTTCAATAAAATTCATCTTGAAAGTTTCAAAATAAATAAACATCCCTGTTATATATTTAATGGAACTTTATACTTCAAGTAATTAATGTGTCTACAATAAATGGGTCTATATACATGTACTACATAATTAATATTCATAACTAAGCCTTTTTAAGCATGTACAATATAAAAGACCGATTTTGAAATATAATTCTAATTAAAAACTTTGCAAGTTTATAAAATGACAAGTACATGAATTCTGCCAAAATACTGTAGGTATTTATTCATGATTACAATGAAGAGATTAATCTGTTCTAAATGATCACGATTGTGCTAATCAAAGATTTAAAGCTGATTATCAAATTAATCATAAACCAAATCATTGCAATACCCTGCTTGCTTGCAGATGGCAGCTCTTAAAATGTACACAATCCTTGTTCAAGTGTTAACATTAATTGCCTCATTTTTTATTGTTATAGAAAACAACGAACAACTGAAAATAAAACTAACACAAACCCATTTTCTATTGCTTTGACCATAAAAAGCATGGTTATTCATATTTTTCTTGTCCACTAAGAAAATGTATAAACAAATGGCTTAAAAAGATTAAGAAAATACAAAATTGCAAAAACTTTGCCTCTGTTATGCAACAAATACATGTATTAAAGCATAAAAGTGTACAAACATGTACAAATATGAAAGTATTGGTTAGTATAATATTTGAGACAACTAAATGAATACGAACACAAGATTGGACTACATAGGCAAACATAAAACAGTCCAGCAATAAAGTGTCTTTATGTGTATATAATAATTATGCTCATATTTGAATAAAAAATTAATTAGGCGTGTCATGGCAAAACCAGGCTTAATGCATGTTCGTAAAGTGTCGTCTCGGCTCAGCCTGTGCAGTCAGCACTGGCTAATCCAGGATGACACTTTACACTTTTATGGTATTTGCCGTTTCAAGGAAGTCTCTTCTAACATAAATCCAAGTTGTAGAGAGAAAGTGTAGTCCCCCACAGGCTAATCTGGGACAACACTTTATGCACATGCATTAAGCTCGGGTTTCCCACAACATGTCTCAAATAATCTTTCTGAAATTAGCATTACATTCATATCTTCACAACGATAAACAAGTTAACGCCCAAGGTAAATCCTAAACTAAACACTTATAAATCATTCTAAGTTGATTATTAAATTATTTTTGAGAACAGTTAAAAGCTGCAAGAAAGTAGATTACAACTGTAACTAGCCAGCAATAGAAAACAAGGGGAAAAATAAATTAAAAGATGGCAGTACAGAAGACACAAATGTAGTTAGTATGCAACAAATTCTCGGAGGCCCGACACTGTTACAAATGCACTTCACTCCTCACCTATGCATATGATCTACAGATTTACACAGCTGATACATGTAGGACTTCACCAACCGCTCAGCCAGTAAATGGCGCTTGCCTAAATAAGGGGAATAACTGGTGTAATAGTGGAGTGCAGAGCAAACAAGGGAAATAACTATAACTAAGTAAATAATGGCAAATAAACAGCAAACCAGTGGATCAACTAATGCCATAAAATTACGTAGAAAATGTAAGAAACATGAGTCTTTGCTCTGAATGTTTAAAAAACACAATTTAATTTCGTTATATTTGGACTAAATTCTTTATAATTATAAAGAATACAATGTTTGTTAAGAGCTTATAATCAGCTACCAGTACATGAGAAGACTCAAGTTTCTGACTTAAAGGGGCATATCGATGGCTAATACGGTATATTTTCAAAAATAAAATTGTGTTGCGTCGTGGGAAAACCTGTCTTAATGCATGTGCGTAAAGTGTCGTCCCGGATTAGCCTGAGCAGTGACTTCCTTGAAACAGAAAATACCATAAAAGCGAAAAGTGCCATCCTGGATTAGCCTGTGCGGACTGCACAGGCTAATCCGGGACGACACTTTACGCACATGCATTAAGACCGGTTTTCTCACGACGCACCACAATTATATTTTAAGAAGTATTTATTAAATGATTGCTTAACATATAGGTCTCGGTTTTATAAACAAACAGTAAAATAATTTTTTTTATAATTATAACAAGTTGTCACTGTGACGCTATTCGCGGGCGCGGAAAAATTAGTAGTAGTAGTGAACTCGATGTGAATGAAATGTACATGAAGTACTGCTTTGCGCATGCGCAATATTGAAAACTGTATTTTAGAATGGGAAAGTTTTCATTGAAGTGCGCGATTGTGTAGGCGTGAGTTTGAATCCTCATGAAACCGTGTATCAAAAAACTAATTTTTTGTATTGTACATGTTTTTTTGTTAACAATTCCGTCAATATATTATTGCAACTAGAAAAATATATTCGTGAAAAAATGGGAATATACCTTGTTTTAACACGCGTCTATACTTACGGGAAATACCGTTGATATGCCCCTTTAAGGATAACTGATTTCAATTTAAATGGTGATTGGCAGAAACACTGGCAACCTGCTGACATGAAACAAGATGCTAATCAAGGAAATCACAGGAATCTTTCACATAGGAGGTCAACAGAGATTCTGGTTCTTAGATAACTTTTACATAGATGCCATCATGTCAAAGACACCAGCTTAGTCAGTCTTGTGAAAATCATATTGTTCTAGAAACATAAATGGTATAATTAAAAGGTTTATGTGTGAATTTTTTATATGATGTTAATATATTATTTACCCTTTTTTTTTTATACCTTTGACACAGCTTACTATGTGAGAGATTCCATGGCAATAGGTGACTGTTTAGCAAAAGATAATTCATTAAACAGGCTTTATTATGTCATTCTTTTTAAAATATAACAGCTTTCCTTAACTTCTGAACAATAAATTTCCTACGATAACCCTTTCACATGGTGAATTTTTTTCACTCTTTAAATAATAAATATTAAGAATAAATTGACATGCACTGATTGTTGAAATTAATTAATTTGCTACTTATCGAACGGATATCAAGGACACTTTCTATGACGCAACAATATATGATGCAATCAAAGTAAAAATGAGCCGTGATGTGCACAGGCTAATCCAGGATGGCACTTTCCGTCTACAGTGGATTTATGGTTAGAAGAGATTCCCTTGAAACAGAAAAAACCATAAAAGCGCAAAGTGCCGTCCTGGATTAGCCTGTGCGGACACACATGCATTAAGCCCGGTTTTCCCATGGCACGCCTCAAATCTTTTGTACATTTTATATTTAACGTCTGGCAAACTCCAAGTATTGACACTTCATTCTTTGGCATTTCAGAGCAAAAACACAGGGTATGTGCAAAACTGAGTTACCCTCAATTACAATTATATGGACATTTGAAGAATACTTTGGTATTAACAAGCAGAAACATATCCAGAATTAAACACATTTTATGTATGTGTATTTATATGACAACCATAATTGATTTGCAAAAGTTTACAGCAAAAATCTATATGCAACAATAATGTTTTCAAAGATTTTTGTTTACAGTAACATGTTCGTCAATAGCCTACAATGCTAGAAGTTTCAATAACTGATCAATGGTAAATACAATATTTTTTCCAGGATTTTTTCCCCCGCAATTTATACCTCTGTCAACTCGTTCTTTCTTTTACCAAACACATCAATAGCAATTTGTGTCAAAGCCAGATTATCTCTTATGATGGACTGTTAAAATGTGATGCCTATAGATTGGTTTAAAATATTTGGTCTACTTATTGGCACAAGGGTATCAGTTGCGTTGAAAATGACACAATAAATCATTGTTGCATAAATATATGAGGCTTGTCGTGGGAAAACCGGGCTTAATGTATGTGCCTAATGTGTTGTCCCGGATCAGCCTGTGCAGTTCGCACAGGCTATAATCCAGGACGACACTTTCCGCTTTTATTGTATTTTCTGTTTCAAGGAAGTCTCTTCTAAACATAAATCCACTGTAGGGGTAAAGTTTCGTCTGCACAGGCTAATCCGGGACGACACTTTCCGCTCATGCATTCATCCCGACTTTCCCTCGACATACCTCATATCATAAAACAAATATCCATAGTGTTGTTTTTTCTTTGCATCATTTTAACTAATACATTTAAATATTATGTTTATACTCATATATATAATTATTGTTTACAATTGTTTTCATTATTTAATGCCATATTTGTTTTTATCTGGATCTAAATCATAACACTATAAAATGAAGTTTTCTTTTAAGTTATGCTAAATTTTAAGTTATGCTATGTTCCCACTATCACTATTCGCGTCACGATTGAAATCGTGGTCTTAATCGTGGACCAATCGTGGTGATCCTATCAGATCTTACCAAATCTTATCAGATCTTGAGGTCAGTCGTTGCTATCATGTTAATCGTATAAAATTTTGAAATTCTGTATGATAAACACGATCAACTGCTATCAATTGTCCATTGGGATCATCATATCAGATCTTATTGCATCGTAACAAAGCCTAAAAATCGTATCAAATCGTGCATCCAAATCGTGGTGATCGGGATCGATCATAGACAAGACTAGAAATGTGTCCACAGACATGGATGCTCCCACCTATGCAGCCTGTTCTACATGGCCCCGCTTTCTCTATATGCATACAAATTATTTTGCAAAAGGAGAATTGTCCTTTTATATTGTACCTTCTGCTAATGCATTCTCTTATTATGTGAAGTAAGTCGATGTATAACAAATTTCCAATCAATAGTTTTAGTCCTGACAAAAAAATTAATAAAGTGTAGTAATAACATTTTTTGGTTAATTATGAGTTATGATTCTTGTATGCTTCACCTACTCTTGCAATCTTAAATCATTCTGTGAAGAATCAACACCATGCCAAGTTATTTAAAAAAAAAAAGGGGGCCTCTGTGGTCTAGTGGTAAAGCACTGGACTTGAGAGTGGAAGGTCCAGGGTTCAATTCCCGGTCCGGAACCTGGTCCCCACTTTCATCCTTCACTTTCTTCACCAATCATTACACGCATTTATCATCAATAATAAAAACACCCCGGACTGTCAGAAATGCCTAGCACTATAGTCGGTTTAAATTTTGTTGATAATGAGGGGATCAACCATTTATTTAAATAGGGGGAATCATGGTTTTCTGTTTACAAACACGCTGTTATCGTCTGCAGTTTAAATCGTTTGATTTACCTGTATCGATTAGTCCATGTTTATAACGGTTCTCACTTGCATTTTTACGGACTGTAAAAATTCCTGAGTAACACGTTTCTGACCTGTGACAAGGTTTGTCAAGCAGACTGCATGAGATCAAAGTGGTAACAAAGCATATGCAACATCGGTAGTGAACTTGAAAGTAACACCAGACTCTGCATCTGATTGTTGTGAGGTATAAACTGGTAGTACCTGGAAGCATCCTGACCACTGCAGGAATATTAAAAATGAAGAACATGTGCCCAAGTGACATACCACAATAAATCATACTGACCATGAGGAAAAGTGTTACAAGTGTTAAAGTTCCCATGTCCAGTTATGTGACTTACAGTTATCAGTGTGCATGTAAAGTGGATGTAAAATGGACAAAACATAAGTAGTCTAAGTGGAGCTGTGGCTAGGGACTGCTAGTGAAAACAGAGCAACACCAAAAACAACTAGGATGTGGAATCATGGCCTGAAATCATCAGCATCTATGGATGAACATATGCAAGTACTACAGATATATACAGTTGCAGTGCCATACCAGCAGAGGCCAGAATAAGCGAAAGGACATACATGATAGGCAAGGAAGGCAACCGGGACCAGAAAAAAAAGTTATTTTAAAATCCTTCAATGCTGGACAAAGTTATTGCCTGGACAAGAAGCATATCATGTATACATATACTTGACCTTTGACCTTTAAGTGTGACCTTGGACCTATGGGACTGGTTCTTACACGTGACACACCATCTCACTATGCTTAACATTTGTGCAAAGTTATTTGAAATTCGTTCCATGCTGGACAAAATTATGCTCCGTACAGGGTCTATGACTTAAATTCTTATATTTTACCTTTAACCTTTAAGTGTTACCTTGACCTTTGACCTGGGGACCTGGTTTTTGCGCGCGACACACCGTCCCACCATGCTTAACACTTGTGCAAAGTTACTTTAAATTCCTTCCATGCTGGACAAAATTATGTTCTAAGACAGGGTCTTCTGCTTAAATTGTTATATTTGACCTTTGACCTTTAGGTGTGACCTTTACCATGGACCTAGGGACTTGGTTCTTGTGCGCGACATACCATCGCACCATGCTTAACACTTGTGCCAAGTTATTTGAAAATCCTTCCATGCTGGACAAAATTTTGCTTCGGACAGAGTCTATGGCTTAAATTCTTATATTTCACCTTTGACCTTTAAGTGTGACCTTGACCTTGGACTTAGTTCTTGTGCTTGACATGCCCCCTTACAATGGTTGTCACTTGTTGAAATGCTGGACAAAGTTATTGTCTGGACAAGAATCTTAACATTTATACATATACTTGACCTTTGATGCGACACACCATCTCACCATGTTTAACATTTGTGCAAAATTATTTGAAATTCCTAACTTGCTGACAAAATTATGCTCTGGACAGAGACTATGGCTTAAAATCGTATATTTAACCTTTGACCTTTAAGTGTGACCTCGACCTTGGACCTGGTTCTTGAGTGCAACACTACGTCTCACCATGCTTAACACATGTGCCAAGTTATTTGAAATTCCTTTGATGCTGGGCAAAATTATGCTCCAGACAGGGTCTTTGGCTTAAATTCTTATATTTGACCTTTGACGTTTAAGTGTGACCTTGACCTTGGACCCTAGTTCTTGTGCGCAACACACCATCTCACCATGCTTAACACTTCTGCCAAGTAATTTGAAATTCCTTCCATGCTGTACAAAATTATGCTCCGGACAAGTCTATGGCTTTAATTCTTATATTTGACCTTTGACCTTTGTGACCTTGACCTTGGTCCTAGGGCTCTGGTTCTTGCGTGCACCACACCATCTCATTATGCTTAACATTTCTGCAAAGTTATTTGAAAATCCTCCAATGCTGGACAAAATTATGCTGCGGACAGGGTCTATGGGCTTAAATTCTTATATAATGTGACCTTCGACCTTTAAGTGTGACCTTGACCTTGGACCTAGGGACTTGGTTCTTGTGCAAGACACGCCGCCTAACCATGCTTAACACTTGTGCCAAGTTATTTAAAATTCCTTCTATGCTGGACAAAATCATGCTCTGGACAGGGTCTATGGCTTAAATTCTTATATAATTTGACCTTTAAGTGTGACATTTACCTTGGACCTTGGGCCCTGGTTCTTGCGTACGACACACCGTCTCATTATGCTTAACATTTCTGCCACGTTATTTGAAAATCCTCCAATGCTGGACAAAGTTATTGTCCGGATAAGAATACGAACATATGTACTTAAGTACACACGTACATACGTACACACGTACATACGTAAGTACCCACGGACAGGGTAAACACTATATGCCCCCCCATCACTGATGGTGGGGGTATAAAAAACATCACGCTCCGTTAAGATGTGTTGCGACCTCAAGAAACAATTAAGTCAATAGTCAGTCGGGCTGTATTTATACCAATCAGGTCCACTTGTAGCTCAAATCGTGATGTCCATCGATCATGATCATGAAAGTAATCGCGAACACAATCGTACCCTATCGCAAAGGAGCGCATTTCTTCATGATAAGCATATCGAAACTTATCTGTACGTAATAGAATGTCCTAATTCGGGGAACCCGATCGTGATGATCGTGTCAGATCGAGACCCAATTGTGGACTCAATCAAAACAATCCCAACGGAATGTATGTAATCGTATCTAAAATGGAGACTAGACCTTGAAAGATCGTGACACCTGCAATTGACAAATCGTTACCAGATCGCAACAGAGCACAAAACATCGTATCAAAACATATGGACTCGCATCACATAGTAATACCACAATCAGCTACGAGTGGCCAATCGTGGCATTTGCAACAGATCGCACAATAGTGGGAACCTAGCCTTATCAATATTTGTTCACTTACAACTCTATAACATGTAAAAGTATAAACAGCTGAGCATAAAAACAAATTAAATATTGTCTTAAAATTAGATGAAAAAGTAGTACCAACGATTTGAATATTTGTTGTCTATGATGAAACATAATTACTAGGAGTATGTAATGCTTAAACAATTCTTGACATTACTATTACATTTATTTACAAAATGATGTAATTTTATAGATAATTGTTTAAAATGCTGTTACGCTGTAAATAGGGTTATGGCCAGGTAAAAGTGAAGACAAATTACATGTTTACAACAAGAGGGCCCTGTGGGCCCTAGGGCGCTCACCTGAGACCTTGTAACCCAATTAGAATTTGCATCTCAGAGGTGTGGCTTATTTTTATCCCAGGGGCATAATTTGAACAATCTGAACAAATCTCTGGGCCTTGAGGTTTCAGGTAAAGCTTTTTAAAGTCATTCTGCTATTTAAGTCTATATAAACCATGTGACCCCTTGGGGTGTGGCCAGATTTGACCCCAGGGGCATAATTTGAACAATCTTTGGAGAGGACCACTATGCAATGTTACGTTATACATATAGGAAAGCTGTGGGCCTTGCCGTTTCAGAGGAGAGGATTTTTAAAGTCATTTTGATATTTAAGTCTATATAAACCATGTGACCCCTTGGGGTGTGGCCAGATTTGACCCCAGGGGCATAATTTGAACAATCTTTGGAGAGGACCACTATGCAATGTTACGTTATACATATAGGAAAGCTGTGGGCCTTGCTGTTTCAGAGGAGAGGATTTTTTAAAGTCATTTTGATATTTAAGTCTATATAAACCATGTGACCCCCAGGGCGTGACCAGTTTTGACCCCAGGGACATAATTTGAACAATATTTGTAGAGGACCACATATACATACCCAAATATGAAACCTCTAGGCCTTGCGGTTTCACAGGATTAGAATTTTAAAGTCATTTTGCTATATAAGTTTATATAAACCATGTGACCCCTGAGGTGTGGTCAGTTTTGACCCATGGGGCATAATTTGAACAATCTTTGTAGAGGACCACTATAGGATGTTACATACCAAATATGAAACCTCTGGGCCTTGTGGTTTCAGAGTAGAAGATTTTTAAAGTCATTTAGCTATATATTCTATATAAACCATGTGACCCCCAGGGCGTGGCCAGTTTTGACCACAGGGCATAATTTGAACAATCTTTGTAGGGGACCACTATAGGATGTTACATACCAAATATGAAACCTCTGGGCCTTGCGGTTTCAGAGAAGAAGATTTGTTAAGTTTACACTTTTAAAATCTATTTTTAGCTCTGGTGACCTACATATGCAGCGGACCATAACGATTTGAACAACTTTGAAAGAGGGTCACCCAATGATCATTCCTGTGAAGTTTGGTAAAAATCTGCCAAGTGGTTTAGGAGGAGATGTCGTTTAAATGAAAAGTTGACGACGGACGCACGCACGCTTGCATGCACGGACGACGGGCGATCACAAAGCTCACCATGAGCACTTTGTGCTCAGGTGAGCTAAAAAATGGAACATAACCGTTCTAAATAAAAATACAGCTATTTGTAACAAGTAATGTATAACCTAACACAATCAAGAATTGTTTCGAACATCAATACACAGTACAAGGAAAGTGGGTGTGGTAGATATGTGTTGCTAGGGTAGAGATGGGGTGCTTGGGTAGATGTGGGTTGCTAGCGTAGAGATGGGTTGCTAGGGAAGGTTGCTATGGTGATGTTAGCGCTCTAGTGGCTGGGGCTAACTGTGGTTGCCTTCCTTACCTATGCATATGTTCAACTGATTTACACAGTTGATATATGTAATTTTTAATCTTTCTCTCAGGTAAATAATGCCGCTTCCCTAAAATAAAATTTACAAATGTTCATATCCATATTCATAAGTCACAGTATTTTATGTACAAACTAGTATTGTGACAGATATACCTCCACAATATGGCCTTGCAACAAAACTATGGCATCCATTCGAAAGAAATGGACAGAGAGAGAATGCTTTAATTTGTGAATGGTCAACAGTGTATTTGCAAAAAATTTAATTTCAATAGGAGCCATAACCCTGTCAACATTTAGTGGCTTGTAACCAAAGTTGAACTTGATCTGTATTTTATGAAGTACCAAAAATAATTTAAATATGTGAAGCCTTTCATGAGTTATTGTCCATGTTTTTCGGGAATTTAAGTCAACAAGAGCTGTCACAGGACAGCGCACTCGACTATTCAAAGTATTTCAGATGGTACATATTTTGGATAGTGGAACGGGCATAAATTTGTTAAAATACAAAAGTGAAGCCTTGTATAGTTTATAAATTTACGGAACAAACACTTTAACCAGCAAAGTCTATGTAGAAAGTGGGCTAACTCTGTCAAAATACAAAACAGAGTTATGGGTAATGTTGCCCCTGATACTAGAGTTGATGACAAAGGTTAGTTCTAAGTTTCGAGTGAATTTCTTATGTAGTTTTGAAGTTACAAAACTTTTGAATATAAACTTTAACCAGAAAATCTATGTGTAAAAGGGGCATAACTCTGTCAAAATACAAAACATAGTTATGGGTAATGTTGCCCCTGATACTAGAGTTGATAACAAAGGTTAGTTCCAAGTTTACAGTGAATAACTTACGTAGTTTTGAAGTTACCAAACTTTTGAATATAAACTTTAAACAGAAAATCTAAGTGAAAATGGGGCATAACTCTGTCAAAATACACAATAAAGTTATGAGTAATGTTGCCCCTGATATAAGAGTTGATGACAAAGGTTAGTTCCAAGTTTCAAGTGAATAACTTATGTAGTTTTGAGTTACCAAACTGTTGAATATAACTTTAAACAGAAAATCTAAGTGAAAAGGGGGCATAACTCTGTCAAAATACAAAATAGGGTTATGGATAATGTTGCCCCTGATACTAGAGTTGATGACAAAGGTTAGTTCCAAGTTTCAAGTGAATAACTTATGTAGGTTTGAAGTTACAAAACTTTTGAATATAAACTTTAACAAGAAAATCTATGTGAAAAAGGGGCATAACTCTGTCAAAATACAAAATAGAGTTATGGGGAATGTTCATTCTGATACTGGAGTTGATGACAAAGGTATATTCCAAGTTTCAAGTGAATAGCTTTTGTAGTATTGAAGTTACAAACCTTTTGAATATAAACTTTAAACAGAAAATCTTTGTGCAAAAGGGGCATAACTTTGTCAAAATACAAAACAGATTTATAGGGAATGTTGCCCTTAATACTGGAGTTGATGGCAAAGGTTAGTTCCAAGTTTCAAATTAATAACTTATGTAGTTTTGAAGTTACACATTTTTTCAGAAAATCTAAGTGAAAACGGGACATAACTCTGTCAAAATACAAAATAGAGTTATGAGGAAAGTGAATAACTTATGTAGTTTTGAAGTTCCAAGACTTTTGAATAAAAACTTTAACCAAATTCAGACGCGGACGCCGACGCTGACCCTGGGGGTAGAAGGAAAGCTCACCTATTCTTTGAATAGTTGAGCTAAAAAGGGGCCATAACTGTGTCAACATTTATTGGTTTGTAACCAAAGTCGAACTTGACCTGTATTTTATGATGCTACACATGTGCACCAATAATTATTTAAATATGTCAAGCCATTGTTAAGTTTTCGTCAGGAAACCATGTTTTTAGGGAATTTAAGTCAAATAAAGGGCCATAACTATGTCAAAATTTAGTGGTTTGTAACCAAAGTCAAACTTGACCTGTATTTTGTAATGCTACACATGTATACCAAGAATTATTTGAATATGTCAAGCCGTTCTTGAGTTTTCATCAGGAAACCATGTTTTTAGGGAATTTAAGTCAAATAAAGGGCCATAACTCTGTCAAAATTATGTGGTTTGTAACCAACATCGAACCTGACCTGTATTCAATGATGTTACGCATGTGTACCAAAAATTATTTGAATATGTCAAGCCTTTCTTGAGTTATCATCCAGAAACCAAAAACCAATAGACCGACAGACAGACAGACAGACAGACCGGCAGACAAACAAGCTCACTCCTATATACCCCCACTAAACTTCATTTGTGGGGGTATAATAAAGATCTATGTATATAAATGGCTATCTGAAATAAAAGACACATATTTATTGCATATAATAATGTATACAGTAAAGCTGACATGTGGTTGTACCAACCAATGAATGAATATGTTATTTATGCATATACATTGTTCTCGATTGTGTCGCTATTTTCAGCAAGCTTTCCACATGGAAGAGTAAACAGAACAAAGTTGGTATGGTCTACTGGCCAATGTATGGTCTACTGACCAATGTATGGTCTACTGGCCAATGCTGAGAAATAATTCATGAGTTTTGTCTGATGGGAGCCCCTGAAAACCATAAAATTCCACGTGTGGCCTCACAAAGCAGTGATCCAAACAAGGAACACAGGATGGCAGACGTAAAAGCTTTCATTTATGTTTCATGGCTATTGACACTTGCACAATGCATGACAGCTTGCACAATTATCTTGCAAAGAATTCAACAATTTGTCTGAAACATTTTTTAAAGATATTGAACTCCAGATTTGCATAAAAATGTGTTGGTTTTTTGTTTTAGTTATGCCCAACTGGTAAAACATGCGTAAAACCATTACTATTTGTATCATGATCACAATCAATTACTGTCACAAACTGTATACACTGCAGATCCGTTATATCGCGATCCGTTATTTTGCGATATCCAATATATCGCGAATTGGCCTGGATCCAGATTTTTTTTACATGTTCTTCAATATTTTACTATTACGCGACATTCATAATAAAATCCAGTTTGGTCCAGATTTTCGCACCGACATCGCTACTCTTTCATTCATACTCTGGTAGTGCGACAAACAATAACCTGACCCACTCAACATCAAAGTGTAACAGTTTGATGTCATCAGCTTACATCGCGCGTGCCACCTATGACAACGTCCTTTAACTGCTGTCACTTTAATTAGCAGCCAAATTACAAGCTGTCCACGTAGGAGGGTGTACACAGTAACTGTATGTCATAGATCAATACTGACCTATCTGAGCAACGATAACGTTATCAATACAATAACTGTTTATTTTTTGTTTAAGAGGAAATGCTAACTGCACATCGTTCACGATATAGATAGCCAATTTTGTTGTTATGCGCTATGAAACTTTTATACAAAAGTAAAGATCTCAATGTTCTGTGCGCTACAAAGTTTTTATACGGCAATCAATACCCCACGCATTCCGTGCAGATGACATGACGTTGTACATGTCAGCATAATTTTCGCGTGCTTTTGTAGCAGAACAAAGGATTTTCACGAAATACATGTGCAGTTTAATTGCAAATAGAATTAGTGTTTAATTCATATGAACAGTACAATTTGGATGGGGGTTTCCGATGTGGAATTTATTATGCACAATTTGAAATTAATTACACTGAGTAATTATATATTTTTATATACAAATGGAATATTTTACATATGGATTAATTATACCTTACTTTTGTCTACAACGATAAATGCCCATTACCCGAGAAAAATATATTTTGACTGTCAAAAACATTTCAACCTTTTTGACACGTGACCAAGCGAAAAGTGACTGTCAGGTCATGTGACCGCGCTGACATTTTGCATGTCATATAAAGGCAAGTAACTGCGTCAGTTTTTTTAGCCGCATCATGAAAATATTGCCTCCCTTGTCGTAACGTAATATGGACATGACGTCACTATTCTATGTTTAAAAAAGCGATTCTTTTCAAAGTTAACTTTCAAAAAACCAGTTTGCAAGTATTTCTGAAGATGAAAGAAGATTTAGGCATTCTTCAATCTTGATGGGCAGAACTAAGCATGTGTTAACCTTTTTTTACTCAATTTTGTTCGGTATAATAAAAACAAGGCTTGTCACAGGATGTGACATATGCCCCCCGAAGCATATGCTTGTCAGAGGAAGGCAAATATTATGCCCTGGACCAATTATCTTGAGATTTCAGCAACACAGCTGTTTGTTGTTGTGACACACTGCCTCATCATGATCTTCATTCCCACCAAGTTATTACATTCCTTACATGTTAGCAAAAATGATGCTTCCTACAAAAAGTTCATTCTAGTATTGACCTTTTAAGTGTAACCTTGGACCCATAGACCTTGACCGAGGAGCATGTAAGTGGTATGTGACACATCATCTGGTCATGGGAAAAAGTAATCTAAGTAATATTAAAATCCTTCTAGGCTTTTGGAAGATATGGAGCAGAAAGAAAATTCCTTGACATTTGACCTTGAATTGTGACCTTGACCTTTGAATGAGGACCATGGGAGTTGTACACGACACATCGCCTGGTCATGGGAAATAATAATCTGAAGTAACATTAAAATCCTTCCGAAGGTTTAGAAGTTATGGTGGAGAAACAGAACTCCTTGACCTTTGACCCTAAATTGTGACCTTGACCTTTGACCAACGAGTATGGGAGTTGAACGCGACACATTGTCTGGTCATATGGAATAATAATCTGAAGTTTATATTAAAATCCATCCAGGCGTTTAGAAGTTATGATGCGGAAACAAACATTCATGACCTTTGACCTTGAATTGTGACCTTGACCTTTGACCGATGAGCATGGGAGTTGTACGCGACACATCGTCTAGTCATGGGGAATAATAATCTGAAGTTATATTAAAATCAATCCCGGCATGAAAAAGTTACAGAGTGGAAACAAAGTCTGGACCGATAGACCCACCCACTCACGCACGCACCCAGAGACGGACGGTGCGACTACTATATACCCTCCTTCGGGGGCATAAAACTGTCATAAGGCAGCGTGTGTGACATAGATATTGTCAACCCTCAAACCATGGACCCCGCTTATCGCGATATGACGGATCTGCAGTGTATTTCATTGAAAAATAGAAGTTGAGTTAGCTCGCACTTTCCTTAAACCTAGTACTCCTGATTTAAAAATATCGCGGCTTTCCCCAATACACGCACCTGATTCAAGTGTGCGCATGAGCGACCCTCACAACTAAACTGTCACATGATCAGGGATTTACGGGACATGATTTTCTGCATCAAATACGCATATATTGTCTGTCAGGACCAGTCTTTTTTTTTAATCTGCGTCCCATTGGAAGCACAGTTTTTCTAACATATCGGTTCTCTGATCATTACAAGAAAGACAACTCCAGTTAGTCATGTTTGTACAGCGTTGTACGAGTTGTGTTTCTTGTTGACTATTGACCAATCGTATGCTTGCGCATCTGTTATTGCTAGGCACATAGTCGCTTATTCGGAATACTTCAATATTTATCACGTAAATGTAGTGTGTTTCACAAGGCAATTGGGATGAAATTATATTTTTGGTGTAGATGTGAATAATTAAAGAAAAATACTATATAAATGTTTCAGTTGGGTATAAATATAAAAATAAACATTTATCATGGATTTTTTCATATTCAAATAATCCAATACGCTGTGTGCTATTTTTAACAATGGCTCTACTTTTGACTCTGTTAGCATTCATTCATATTCCTAATGGTTCAAATGGCCTACAAGTAAATATTTCCGTCTTTTTATTTGCTTCCCCAAAATGTAAAACGCCATGTTTAAACACTCTAAAGTATGTTTCAATTGCACCAAGTCACAAAACAAATTAACAGTAACAACAAGCAAACACAATGATTGGGACCCCCTCTTTTATTGACAGGACCCCTGAAAATCATCCACCCGAGTCCTGGGGACCCCTAAAATTCACATTGATGTCAAACCCTGCGTGATTATCCCAAATATAAACGGTGCTATTTTAAAATTACTCTATAATAAACGGTGCTATTTTTAAATTACTCGCAAATACTTTTTTTTCTTCTGTTAAAAAAGACATTTTACATTACTGACACTGGTTTAAATAATAATTTCCAGAAAACGATGTGTCTCCTAAGCATTGTGATGTATCATGACACCAAATTACTTGAAATTTCAACAGTTTATTTATAGACAGCATGTGTTTTTGTTGAATTCACAAATGCATTTGCTGATTAATACGGGTGACGACGATCAAGTGACATGCATTTTCTGAGAAATAACATATATTTTCTATTTTAAATTTTGAAAGAAGAGAGAAGCATCTTTCCAAAGAGACCAGATTCACAAGATCTGAAATAATGGAAAGTGGTGAACGACACCAAGAGTTTATGCTATTTTACTACGGGAATCTATATAGATTTGATTTACTGGTTTCTAACCTAAACACAATTATCTATGGCCATTATCTCATATCTAGTAACAGAAATGGAAATGTCAAGCGCCACCAAAATTACACATCAACAGTTACCATATATTTTGTATATAATTTGTAGCTTAAATTGAATATTGGTTACATGTTTAAAGTAATTACAACACACCAACAACCCGCTTTTTTAACAGTCGAATTTCACAGACACAATAAAGCCATTTAACTCTAATTTCCAATAAGCTCTAACTGAAAAGAAAAAAAAACTTTGAAGTCAGCTTGTTGCTTCAAATTTTCCAATCAAATTTTAATTATCTTTTGTAACATGACAAGACAGGGGACAATTGTTCATAGTATCCTTTCAATTACACAACTTTTGTTACTTCTTTTTCAACGAACTTGAACAAGAATTAGTCTCTAAACTACATCTTCAATATGAAAACCATGGCCCTGAATGCTTCTGTGCCAAATACTTCAATATTTGAAGAAAAGACATGTGGTATAATTAAGTTTGTTTTTCTGGTTGAAGTTGTGCAAAAGGTAGATAGTGATTACGCAAGTAAAGCTTTTCAGACATCATGTACGGACTTTCTTTCATACCAGCTAATGTTTAAAGGTACTATGTCAACGAAAAATTGGTTTCCAATAACACTATAAATGATATAAGATGATAGAAATGCACTATACTAAGATATGTACATTAAATAAATGTGGCGCGTTGTGAGAAAACCGGTCTTAATGCATGTGCGTAAAGTGTTGTCCCAGATTAGCCTGTGCAGTCCGCACAGGCTAATCCAGGACGGCACTTTCCGCTTGTATGGTATTTTCTGTTTCAAGGAAGTCTCTTATAAACATAAATCCACTGTAGGCGGAAAGTGCCATCCTGGATTAGCCTGTGTGGACTGCACAGGCTAATCCGGGACGACACTTTACGCACATGCATTAAATCTGGTTTTCCCACGAAGCGCCTCAAATAATAAATACTAAAACACATAATACAATATTTGATATGAACAAATCAGCAAAAATTTGTGACTAAATTAAAACCCAGCGGGTATCAAACTCACGACTTAGGAGCCATACAAGTAAATGACAGTAGACAACGCTTTAATCAACTGCGCTATTCTGCTTTGTAAGGAACTGTGTGTAAACTATTACTATACAAAATGCTCACAATTCTGACGTCAAAATGTTACCATGGAAAGGGCCAAACAAACATGACCCATATTATAAACTGATTTTTATCTCTTTTTTCCCATTATATGTATGTTATTTTAACCGTTATTATATGCCATTATAAATATCTTAATTTCAGATTTTTTTTAAGTTTTACCCCCTTGAGGCCCTTTTCATTGAAATAGTCCTTTTAAAGTCTATTTAAACTTGCATTAGATTTTATTTTTAAAACAAGTCCACAACGACTGATGAAAAAGATTTCATATTGTGCTACCAATTTAAAACAATTCTATATATTTATAAGATCTGAATACATATTATTTCTTGTGAGTGAAACTTGTATGTGTTATACTCGGCATAGGTATTCTCGCGGTATCTCTATTTTCGCAGTAATTGTTTATCTTCGGATTTTCATGCTTAAATGTCAACATCTAACATATTTTTGGTTTTCTTTAAGAAAATAGTAAGTTAAAAATTAATTCATTCGAATTTAAACAAGTAATATGATTTGAAACCATAAATATAAATAACTTTCGTATCAGCTTGCGGCTATCGGTAGACATTAGGGGTCAATGTCTACACTTTCGTCTGCGTGAGTAAATATAAATGAATACTCAAATTATAGTTTTGTTATATTTGTTTAAGGTTACAATTCAACAATTTAATGTGTATTTGTGTTTGTTTATACACTAACAGCAAACTTATTTCAAAACAAAAGTTTTACCGCGAGATTACCGATGACGTAATTTTTCAAGATGGCTGCATGGTGCATTGAAAAACAGAATAATTTAAGGACGAATACTTTACTTTTAAACACAATTTCTAGTTGTTATTTTCGTGAAAAGGTTCAATTTATAGCATGTTATTGAAAGAAAATGTTTTGTTAGTTGTTTTTTGCTCCAAATATTTACTTAAAGGTTAAGTACCGCGAGAATACAGATAAACAGTATAATATTTGAATTCGCCTAACCTCCACCAAATGGAAAAAAAATAAAGCAAAAAATTCTTATTTATTTTTCAACCTGTATATTTTGCATTTCATTTTTCATTAACTAATTCAACATTACATTTTACTATATTTGTTTTGCCACAATTGAAAAGCCAGTCATACTAAGGTAATCTTATTGGGCCTCTACAAAACCCTCTTTTTAGTGAAGAGTTTTCTACCAGGTATTTATTGACCAATCGTAAAATAGAATTTATTCATTCTGGACTATTGATTGTGTTTTCAACACATGGGATTCCCTGTTACAAGGGGTCTACCTAGGCCAAAATTTGAGTACACGCACATTAAAAGCTTCATCTAATAACATGCAATTTGTAATTAATAATTTGAACATCATAAACAAACCTTGAATATGCTCAATAAAAAGTACTTTTCACATCTAATAGCACTCTTTTCTTTAAAATACAATGATGTTGTCAATCAGATAGTGTTAGTTTTTGCCCAGGCTCATTTTGACCTAGATTTTCCAATGTTTTTACTTACATTTTATAACCTTGTATTAGTATGTAAACGATTTGATTTATACACACATGCATATAGAAGTGTGCATAGTTACCCCCCTGGTTACATAGGTCAAAAGTTGGTGGGAGACAGCTATGTGGACAAAAAGCACAATAAAATGTTCCTGCTGTATTTAAAGGTTTTACAAAGAATGTCTTTGGAATGCAGAGTTCATTCAGATCATTCTGCTTTTACTACATTTTAAATATGACTAGACAAAGATCAGACTTAACCTTTCAAATGAAGTCATATCTGATTTATTATTTTCATTAATTTAAAAAGATTATACAGCTTTTAATATATGCATTGAACTGCATTACTAGAAAACAACAATCAGGTGCAGATAAGATGTTCCATGCAAATAAATTACATTTAATTGAAAAGTTTTCCATCACATAAAATGAAGCATACAAATGAAAATCACGATCAAAAGTTTCAATGATCAGAAGAGAACGTGTTTGTTGAGAATGTGTTTTCTTTATTGTGTTTCTAATACATATTTTTACCATATTATTGTAGTTTTGTTTTGCACGTAACAAAGAAAGTCTATGAAAATGGTTAAAATCAGACACATATAATGGGAAGAGAGTTTAAGCATTCTGAGATAAAAGATCAATTTATAATATGGGTCATGTTTGTTTGGCCCTTTTCATGTTTACATTTTGATGTAAAAATTGTGAGTATTTTGTATGAGCTTATTTTACAAACGATTCCTTACAATGCAGAATAAAGCAGTTGGATTAAAGCACTGTCTACTGTCATGTATTACTCATTAGTCACAAGTTTGATACCCACTTAGGGTTTTAATTGTTTCAAACATTTTTGCTGATTAGCTTTTACGGAAAAACGCATTTTGTATTATATTGTTTATTCTTTATTTAATTTACAGGTATAGGACATTTCTATTATCTAATATCATTTATATTGCAATAGGAAACCATTTTTCATAGACATTGTCCCTTTAAATATCTGACACCCTAGCAAAGTATAACCTTATCATTTTAGGCCAAAATAAATAGTGTGTTTCGTGCAACAGCCTAAAAAAGTTAGGTAGGGTTGGGTTGTTTTTTTTTTGTGTTTTTTTTTAAGTCTAGCCATAAAACAGAATAAATCGCAAATGCATAACTGGCAATACTATTCATTCATAAAGAGATCCAGAATACTCAGTTAATAATATAAAGCAACTTTTCGACGCACTTTATCTAGTTAATCACGATTAACTCTCTTGAAAAATAAAAATGTGACACATTCAGTTTTCACGGAAAACAATAGTCTCTAAAAACTCTAGGGTCGGGGTGTTTTCGCTAGGTAGGGTCAGGTTGCCTGAAACACAGAACTTTTCTGTTTTGGCCTTATTTGAGTCAGTCTAATTACCATTTCCTTAAAACTACTAAAGATAATGCTTGTTATCTAATAACCCTAATGTGAAAATACTTTTTTCTCTGTCATTATTGATGCTCAAACTCAACCAAACTTCTTTATGACTATTTTTTTTATCTAACTTAGAAAACAATATGCCCGCCAGTGCTTGTGATCATATAATACAAGACATTTCCCTGCATGGAGATTTCCACTGAGTTTCACACCCAAGGACAATTCACCTCCTTTCACTAAGACTATCCATCATTCATTGCCAGTAGATACCCACTCCCATCATTCTAGCAATTATGCAATCCCCTGCTTATCATTCCGATTACCCAAACACTCCCCTTTAACAGTATGGAATACCTGAACAATCCCCCCTCCCCCATCCATCAAATATAATATGCCTACAATGCCCCATCATTTGTACCATGCATCCATTAAGATTACGGTATGTAAAATGTTTGGCCAAACTATTGAGGAAATATTGTATTATCAATTAAATAACTTGTAGAATGGCTTGTTAAATCAGATCAATTTTGTTTTGTTTGTTGTTGTGTGTGTTCATGGTTTAATTTTACAAGTATCTACAATCTGCACATGGGACCTACGTCGTATGAGTTCATATATGTTCAATTTTACAAGTATCTACAATCTGCACATGGGACCTACCTCGTATGAGTTCATATATGTTCATATCCATCAATTCACAAATCAGGACTAGAGTTCCACTTTTCTTGTCACTGTAAAAAAAAACATACTTTGTTTATACATGATTTAATATTATTTTTGGAAAATATATTGTTCATACATACTTATTCTTTTTATTCTTTGGAACATAACTTGTTTACACATTTATATTGTAATTTCTTACCAAGCCTTAGTTCATGAATAGCCTTAATTAAAAAATAACAAAAATATGTATAGGCTTAGCCACTATTTATATAATGTTTGATTAATGTGGACTAATTTGGCGACAAAGTTATGCCATTACTGAGTGCACATACTTATGCCAGTAACTGACAACTGCCCTACTTGAATCAGAGGTAGGGGGAGAATGGCTGTAGAAATAATTTCATGACCAATCCCCACACAAGTTATGTGGCCAGGCTGGGAATCGAACCCGCGATCCTCGGATTTGTAGTCCAGCGCTCTACCAACTGAGCTGGCCGGCCCGGCTCCATTACTTTGAACAAACAAACTATACCTATAACTATAAATGATGCTCGTCGTGGGAAACCCAGGCTTAATGCACGTACGTAAAGTGTTGTTCCGGATTAGCCTGTGCAGTCCACACAGGCTAATCCAGGACGGCACTTTCTGCTTTAATGATATTTTTTGTTTCAAGGAAGTCTCTTCTAAACATAACTCCACTGTAGGCGGAAAGTGCCATCCTGGATTAGCCCGGGACGACACTGTACACACATGGGCGGAAAGTGCCATCCTGGATTAGCCCGGGACGACACTGTACACACATGGGCGGAAAGTGCCATCCTGGATTAGCCCGGGACGACACTGTACACACATGGGCGGAAAGTGCCATCCTGGATTAGCCCGGGACGACACTGTACACACATGGGCAGAAAGTGCCATCCTGGATTAGCCCGGGACGACACTGTACACACATGGGCGGAAAGTGCCATCCTGGATTACCCCGGGACGACACTGTACACACATGGGCGGAAAGTGCCATCCTGGATTAGCCCGGGACGACACTGTACACACATGGGCGGAAAATGCCATCCTGGATTAGCCCGGGACGACACTGTACACACATGGGCGGAAAGTGCCATCCTGGATTAGCCCGGGACGACACTGTACACACATGGATTGCACTAAGCCTGATTTTCCCACGACATGCCTCAAATGTAGCTTGTTCAAATGACCAAAGTAGAGCTTACAATTTTGACTTCAGAAACTTCAAAACTTAGTCAAAACTGATTTATCACTAAAAGGTACCTTTTATCCCAAATCCAGTCCCAAAATTCCCAATTGATGGTTTGGATTTGAGATGTTTGGAAATAATAGGTGTTCAGTGTAGGAATAAAGACTGTTGAAGTTGTAATAACTGTTTTACTGATTTTTTTCCCAGAACATTCTATTTTATTAAGTTTATCTATAATTATGCAAATTTTATGAATCAAACAATTCTAATTTGTCTCAGTTTTAGGTGAACTGAGCCTCAAATTCCCCATTTCATACATGCCATAATTTGTTGGATCATTTCTGTGATTCTGCCTTCGAATTTATGGGATTTTTACTGATTTTCCAGGACTTGTGCGTGCGTGAATTATTTGTCCAGATAAGCATTCATATTTTCTTATTCCAATCCAAGGCAATGTAATTTTATTTCATGAAAAAAAGTTTTATTGTTACAATGCATAAGTACTCGTAGCAATATAAATATTCATTAAAATGCTAATGATCACACAGCAGTCATTGCATTACAAAACTTTATACAAAATTTAAAGATTTTAAGGTTCTTTCACTACAAAGTTTTTATTCCCAGCTGACACATCTATATTAAGCAAAGCACATGGTCGGTACACGCACGCTTTCCATCCATGGAACGTGACGTCATTGGTGCCAGCAGAAATTTCGCGTTCTTTTCTAACATAATACATGTTTTACATGGCATACTATGACTATTGAAAAATTTGTGTTTACAACACTTGAACAATAAAATTGGGTCAGCATTTTGCATATACACAAATTTATGTTCTAATTTTGAAACAAATAATTATTTTACCCAAATTTTCAAGGAAAGTAATTCAAAACAATGCGAAGTAAACTAAATGTGGAAATTGTGAACAACGTAAACAGGTGAGTAAATTGCTTTTACTTATGGTAAGGATTTTATAAGTACTCTTTCGTTATCAAATGACGCATGTATACACTTACTACATGTGTGTATAAATGTGTATCACACTGATTGGTCGATCGTTCACGCGTTGGCAAACTAAAATAACTCTGCGTTTTAATTGTCTAATATAAATTTTTCTGTGGGGATGAAGCTCTGTCTTCAGGGCGGAGCTACTCTGTGACTGATTGCAGATTAAGAATGCAGTTGATTAAAGTGAAAGTGTGACAACTGCTGTTAATTGCTCATTTATGACACGTTGTCTAATCAGGTATGTGCTGCCTTTGGGACAAATTAGGGGATTAGCAGTCTGTCAAAAATTCAACGAATATAGGTATACACAGTTTTTATGATTTCCGGGACATCTGAACAAATTCTGGGACCGCAGAATGGCCACTGCATTTCCAGGTCAATCCCGGATGATCCGGGACATATGGCATATATGCCCAATTTCATGTGTATAGGTCATATTCACAAAATGGAGAAAAAAAGTTTAGGTTCCCATATGTTGCCGCTATGGGCTGATCATGTGGCAACCCCCACCTCCCTGTCTACACCACTTCTGAACTACACTCTGAAACTTTTCTGATCATAGATCTAACCATTATAATAATCTCTACAGTGTTTAAGACAACTTACAATATGACCTCTTCCAGCTCCAGTATATTGCCATGGTTCGCCAGCCGCCGCATTGCCTGGATCTCTCGCAGGTTGTTCACTTGCTCCAAACTGAAATAATATGGATGAAACTCATAGATACACATGAGCGCTAGTTTAAACTAAATCTAGAACTATTAAAAGGTGATTAATGCCACCATACAGCTTTGACATGGATAATGAGGTTTGCAGTTGTTGTGCTTTGACACAGAACAATGTTTTGAGTGGCGAAATGACCTACATAAGCGGAAAAACGAGCTTCAAATGCTTAAACAAGAGCATAGCCTGTGGATACAACAACTCGTCGGATTAACATCCCATGATCACATGAAGACAATAGCTTGAAAAAAAAAAAAATCAATAACAAAACTAATATCTAAATTTGTAGTAAATTAAGTGTCTCAAACATCTCGCAAATAAAATCAAATGTCCCTTTAAAAATCTGTGCAACCACTGCAAACTGTCTAAACGCATCAGAGAAAACGCATTTCTTAAAATAAATAATTGCGATTTGAACCTTTAATAACATTTTAATTTATACTAAACACTGTTACACATCTATTGATTCTCGATTTTCACCGAGGCTCTGCAGTCTTCAAGTTGTCAAAAATCATGCTGGCTAATGACATTATTTATTTGCTATGGATACAAACGTGATAAGAACACAGATTGCAAAAAATGTAATATCACATACACAAATCCATTTAAGGCTATGCTAACAAACAATTTCTGAAACACCCGTGAGCGTTTAAAAAATAAAGCATGACACTCTTTAAAAACAATTATGCTGATAAAATGATGATTAACGATGGTTTCTGGATGATTTTCTTTCATGTTTTCGATAAATGTATGCGTTTCCAATTGCACCACCCAGAAAGACACAATCAAAATCTACAAAAACAAACCATCAACTTCAAGTGGGATATTTATAATTTAAGAAAATTCATTTTGTACCTGTCAAATGGGTTTATTTCTACTGAAGTACTACTGGGTAAAACCAGGCTGTTTTGTTTTATATAATCTTATATTAAACTAGAGCAAAATCTTATATTGCCAATTACTTGTATGTTTTTGCCAATGCTGTTTGCCACTTGTCTAAAGAGTAATTAATAGCAAATAAAGGAATATATTTTCATTTGTCCGCACAATCATGCTTTGGGACAATCTGGACAATATGAACAATGGATCTGTATATGGTCATTAAATTCATTTACACTTCTTTCACATGTTTTAACCATGCATGTTTTTCAGCCATTTTTATTGTTTGTTTGTTAGTGAAAACTTTTTTGATAACATGTTGCCACCCCTGACAAATAACGATTAAGCCATTGATGATTGTAAAATGCAAACTGGACCATTAATGAGACAGTTATCTCCCTTTACGTCCAGACTTTATGACCAGACCCCCTACACCTACACCTTATTACAATGTGAAATCAATAATACAAAATTTATTTATCAAACTTATTTCACCAGACATAACAATTTTATAAAAGGAATTACCATAAAAACATCAGTGAAATAAATCAATCAAATTTTTCCATCTTACATTATTTCCTATTGAATTTACCTTTACGTTGAACAGTTTTATGTCCCAGCTTTTTATCAATCAACCATTAATCTTAACAGGATATTCTATTATGCCCACAGTAAATTAAAAAAATTCTGTACCACTAATGCAAACAAAACTTCCATTCAATGTCCAAATATTGAACTGAGACTTCATATTTACAGAATAAACGTTTTCTTCATATTAGAATATGTGACAATGCTTCAATTAAAATTGTGACAAGCGTTGATAAAGAAATATCCACCCATTTTTATTCAAATATAAAGTACATGTATGCAACCTAGTGGATATTAATTAACCATTTTAATAAATGTTAAATAATTGAAATGATACAATTTGTTTTCAAGTGAATACATTTAATAGACTTTGGTCCAAATCGTATTTTGACTTCGTAGAAGTTCATTTTTCGGCAGACTAAGAGGCTTATCGACAGTAGATCAACAATTACATTTGCAAAAATAAAGTTCATTTACAGTAATACTGCAGCATTGTTAAATTGTTGTTTCTATATACTTGTAATATACAAACAGTGGTCATCAGTGACACTTGCTGGCGCGGGAAAATTAGTAGTAGTAATAAAATTGACATGAATGAAATATACGTGAAGTAACAGTTATGTACATGACTACACGCGCCACATTGATAAATGGTGTGCAGCCTTAGGAAAGTTTTCATTGCATGATTTTCAAAGCCTGAGTTTGAATTGAGATGGAAATGTGTATAAAAAAATATATAAATTTAGGCTTTGTGTATACAAAAAATTCTGATTCTATCAATATATTATTGTTACAAGAAACTTTATATTGGAGAAAAATGGGAAAATGTCTTGATTTAATATGTGTCTGTATTAATGAGAAATACCAAATGGAAATGCCTCTGTGGAAACTGCTATAAGTAGAAAACAAATCCCATATGTATGAGATTTACTGAAGGCATACATAATAGCCGCTTTACACACAGCATCATTTCAATGAAATCTTGAGATAACACCATCGTTCTAAAAAAAAAAGAATACATTAATAAACAATTATTCAGTGAAATACGAAAGACTCAAAATCCAATGAATGCCAAAAGCAGAGAGTAACCCTTCAATACCAAGGGAATACAGACATGAATCAAGGAGGGGTAGGGCAAAATTATGGGCAAAAATAGTTTGTTGGAAAAAAAACATGGTGGATAAAATGCTTTGAGTAAAAGTTAATAAGATTTAAAACAAGGCTTGTCACAGGATGTGACGTATGACCCCGAAGCATTTTCTTGTCAGAGGAAGGCAAAACAATGTCAGTTACATGTTGGCAAAAATGATGCTTCATGTAATGATAGAGGACAAATAGAGGAAGTGCAGAGCACAAGGACCACATCTCTTGCTTCAGCCGGGCCCGGCTAGCTCAGTTGGTAGAGCAGTGGACTGTCAAATCTTTGGATCGTGAGTTCGAACTCCAGCCCGGCCACATACCTTGTGTGGGAATTGGTCATGAAATTATTTCTAAGCCCATTCTCCCCCCTACCTCCGATTCAAGTAGGGCAGTTGTCAGTTACTGGCATAAGTATGTGCACTTAGTACTGGTAAACCGTTTTGATCGGCTAAGCTTGCCCAGGAAAAGTGTGAGTAGGTTAACTGACCGCTGTGATATGACTGAAATACTGTTAAAAACGTCGAAAAATCCAAACAAACAAAAACTTCATAAGAGTAATGTGACAGTATTTCCCAATGTATAATCCCATTGCATTCAATAACAGGAGCAAAATTAAAATGAAGCTGCAAAGAGATCACCCTGGGCTATTATGCAGAGAATTAAATAGATTAAAAGAAACCAATGAACTGGTATACATATATACGTATCAGGCTATTCAGATGAATTGTATCATTGACCATTGGTGAATTTTCATTTACACAGAAATGAAACATTTCCTTGCTTTGTATAGTGCAGATTTTCAAAAGTAGTCAATGGCATATTCAGTTGTACGCCCACAGGTATTACACAAAACACACATTAGCTCATATTTCAAACGCTAAAATAAGAAATATGCATGAAAAAAGTGATGATTAACCCAGGTAAGGCACAAACAATATTTTTTGGAGTGCTTGGCATTATATGGATGCAGAATTTTTAGATAAATATTTACATTTCATAATCAATAACAGCCATAACCAATATCAGGGGCCATCCATTTGACCTTGCCATGACTCTAGACCTGTATATCCTACAGTCTGTGGCCGCACAGTTAAAATGCTGAAATGTTTAACAGATTATGAAGGAAATTATTAGTCAATTGCCCACAATCGGGAGAAGTTTTGCTATTGCCTGATGACCATTTTCTAATTTTCTTGTCCCAACATTAAGAAATGTTTTACAGAAATCTTTATATAGCGAATAAGACAAAATATGTAAGAAACTAAGAAGTACCAAAAGAAAGCCTGAAAATTGACAAACATTCTGAATGTAGCCAGGGAGAAAATTCTAAAATTTAGAAACAAATCCAAAAGTGTTTATTATTTGAGAGGGGTATTTTTGGAAGGGTGAAGTTTTTGAACCTGTCAATTATAATATACATTTTAATTAATGCATTTTCAACATTATAAACAAACATTTACATGTACACGATGTGTGTTTTTAAAAAAAGATTACAAATAATTATGTCCTTTTCAGTATACTTGCTTTTAATTCAACCAAAATAAATAAATACACATTTCAACAATGATCTGAATTTTATCAATTAACAAATGTGTTTACAAGTTACACATTTGTCCTTCTACTGTGGTATCACATGAATTCGCGGGGGACAAATTTCGCGCAAATGTGATCATGGACATATTTTAAATTACACTGCAGATCCATTATAGCGCGATTTGTGGGGTCCATGGATCGCAATCGCGATAAAGCCGGATCGCGATTCATGTACAAATTTGTTGATCTATATTGCAAACGACGTGCTGTTAGCACTTCCTCTTAAACAAAAAAGAAACAGCAAAATGTTACGCCGTATCGATAACGTTATTGTTGTTCAGATAGGTCTATGACATACGGTCACACCCTCCACGTGGACGGCGTTTAATTCGGCTGCTAATTGAAGTGACAGCCGTGAAAGGACGTTGTCATGGGTGGCACACGCGATGTAAGCTGAAGACGTCCAACTGTTACACTTTGATGTTAAGCGGGTCGGGTTATTGTTTGTCACAGTACAAGATTGTGAATGAAAGAGTAGCGATGTAGGCTAAAAAATCCAGACCAAACAGGATTTATTTATGAATGTTGTGTAATAGTAAAATATTGAAGTATACATGGGAAACGGGATCCATGGCCGATTCACGATATATTGGATATCGCGAAACAACGGATCACGATATAATGGATATGCAGTGTAGTGATTCCACAGTATATCTGGCACTTCTTTCCCTGTGGAACTTTTCCAAAATGGAAGGGTATTCAAAACTGTGCACTTAAAGGGCCTTGTTCACAGATTTTTGTATTTTTGTAAATTTGCCATAAAATGTCTTAACTTAACATATTTAACCATTGGAACTAAACAGCTCAAGTATAATAGCAGTGTTATTTTAGGGCCAATTTGGGGCCGAAATTCCCCTGCTTAAAAAGTGTATATTTTTCCCCTATATTTACCTTAAAATTCCCCTCAGAATGTAAGTTTTATTTTGAAAACAAGGCTTGTCACATGATGTGACATATGCCCCCGAAACATATGCTTGTCAGAGGAAGGCAAATCAATGTCAAAGTACAAAATTATAACTTGGACAAATATCTTGAGATTTCAGCAACACAGCTGTTTGTTGTTGTGACACACTGCCTCATAATGATCTTCATTCCCACCAAGTTATGACATTCCTTACATGTTGGCAAAAATTATGCTTCCTACAAAAAGTTCATTCTTGTGTTTGACCTTTTAAGTGTAACCATGGACCCACAGACCTTGACCGAGCAGCATGTAAGTGGTATGTGACACATCATCTGGTCATGTGAAAAAATAATCTAAAGTACTATTAAAATCCTTCAAGGCTTTTGGAAGTTATAGAGCAGAAAGAAAATTATTTGACATTTGACCTTGAATTGTGACCTTGACCTTTGACTGAGTACCATGGGAGTTGTACAGGACACATCACCTGGTCATGGGAAATAATCTGAAGTAATATTAAAATCCTTCCAAACGTTTAGAAGTTATGGTGGAGAAACAGAAATCCTTGACCTTTGACCTTGAATTGTGACCTTAACCTTTGACAGACAAGCATGGGAATTGTATGCGACACATTGTCTGGTCATAGAGAATAATAATCTGAAGTAACATTTAAATCCCTCCAGACGTTTAGAAGTTAAGACGTGGAAACAAAAATAATTGACCTTTGACCTCAAATTTTGACCTTGACCTTTGACCGACCAAATGGGAGTTGTACGCAACACATTGTCTGGTCATGGGGAATAATAATCTGGAGTTATATTAAAATCCTTCCAGGCGTTAAGAAGTAACAGAGCCAAAACAAAAATTAATTACCTTAGACCTTAAATTGTGACCTTGACCTTTGACCGTTGAGCATGGGAGTTATACGCGACACATTGTCTGATCATGTGGAATAATAATCTGAAGTTATAATAAAATCCATCCAGGCGTTTAGAAGTTATGGAGCGGAAACAAAAATTCATGACCTTTGACCATGAATTGTGACCTTGACCTTTGACCGACGAGCATGTGAGTTGTACGCGACACATCGTCTAGTCATGGGGAATAATAATCTGAAGTTATATTAAAATGCAGGCATGTAAACGTTACAGAGCGGAAACGAAGTCTGGACGGACGGACGAACGCACCCACCCACAGACGGACGGTGTAACTACTACATGCCCTCCTTTGGGGGTATAAAAAAACTTGACCAAAATTGGACAAAAATTGACTTAGAGGAAGTTTAGTAAACAATCCCAGCAATTTGTTTATCAAACCAAATTTGTGCATAATCTAAGTTATCATTTGTAGCAAAACAATTGTTTAATGTTTTATAACAAAGTAGAAAATAAAAATTTTATAATGCATTTTGTACAAAAACAATTCCCCTTTTGCTGAAAAATTCCCCATCAGAAGGGCCCCACCCCCTTCCCCCAAAGGTGAAAAAAAACACTGAATAGTCATGAAAAGGATAAACAAGAGGGCCACGATTGCCCTAGGTCGCTCACCTGAGTTTAAGGCATCATAATGGCTTATAAAAAGAGGGCCAAATGGCACTAAACCACTTACCTGATTATAAAGATCTGGGTCTTACAGTTTTAGGAGAAGATTTGTATAGTCTACATTGAACATGTGACCCACAGGGAGTGGCCTCTTTCTACTCCAGGGGCATGATTTGAGCAATATTTGTAAAGGGCCACTATACAATTTTCATGCCAAATATGAAACCTCTGGGCCTTGCGGTTTCAGAGGAGGAGATTCTAAAGCCCACTTTCCATATAAGTCTATAGAAACCATGTGCCTCCAGAGTGGGGCTTCTTTTTACTCCAGGGGCATCATTTGAACAATATTTGTAGAGGACCACAATACAATGTTACATACAAACTATGAAACCTCTGGGCCTTGCAGTTTTTGAGAAGATTTGTAACGTCCACTTGCCATATAAGTCTATACAAACCATTTGACCCCCGGAGCGTGGCTAGGATTGACCCCAGTGGCATAACTTGAACAATCTTTGTAGAGGACCAATATAAGATGTTAGATACAAATTACAAAACCTCTGGGCCTTAAGGTTTCAGAGAAGAAACTTTTAAAAGTCATTTAGTCATTTAAGTTTATATAAACCATGTGACCCCCGGGGTGTGGCCTCTTTTAACCCAAAGGGCAAAATTTGAACATTCTTTGTAGAGGACCACTACACTATGTTACATACCAAATACAAACCTTTAGGGCCTTGCAGTTTCAGAGGAGATGACTTTTATAGTCCACTTGCCATATACTATAAGTCTATAGAAACCATGTGACCCCCAGGACGTGACCAGGTTTGACCCCAGGGGCATAATTTAAACAATCCTTGTAGATCACTACACAATGTTATATACTAACTACAAAACCTCTGGGCATTGCAGTTTCAGAGAAGATTTTTAGTCATTTTAAGTCTATATTAACCATGTGACCCCTCGGGCGTTGTCACTTTTTACCCCAGGGGCATTATTTGAACAATCTTTGTAGAGGACCACTATACAATGTTACATACACAATATGAAACCTCTTGGCCTTGCAGTTTCAGAGAAGAAGATTTTTAAAGTCCACTTGCCATGTAAATCTAAAGAAACCATGTGACCCTCAGGGCGTGACCAGGTTTGATCCCAGGGGCATAATTTAAATAATCATTGTAGAGGATCACTTTACAATGTTACATACAATATATTAAACCTTGGGGCCATGCGGTTTCTGAGAAGATTTTTAGTAATTTTGCTATTTAAGTCTATATAAACCATGTGACCACCAGGGCGTGGCCAGATTTGACCCCAGGGGCATCATTTGAACAATCTTTGTAGAGGACCACAATACAATATTACATACCAAATATAAAACCGCTGGGCCTCACTGTTTCATAGGAGAAGATTTTGAAAGTCATTTTGCTATTTAAGTCTATATAAACAATGTGACCTCCGGGGCGTGGCCAGTTTTGGCCCCAAGGGCATCATTTGAACAATCTTTGTAGAGGACCACTAGAGGATGCCACATACCAAATATGAAACCACTGGGCCTTGCGGTTTCAGAGGAGAAGATTTGTGAAGTAATTTCGCTACTTAAGTCTGTATAAACAATGTGACCCCCGGGGCCTGGCCAGTTTTGACCCCAGGGGCTTCATTTGAACAATCTTTGTAGAGGACCACTAGAAGATGCCACATATCAAATATGAAAGCTCTTAGCCATGCAGTTCAGAGACGAAGATTTTTAAAGTTTTCACTGTTTAAATCTTTTTTTAGCTCTGGTGACCTACATATGAAGCTGACCAAAACGATCTGAACAATTTTGAAAGAGGGTCACCCAGGGATCATTCCTGTGAAGTTTGGTGAAAATCTGCCCAGCCGTTTAGGAGGAGATGTTGTTTAAATGAAAATGTTGACACACGACGGACGACGCACGACAGACGAAGTGATCACAAAAGCTCACCATGAGCACGTTGTGCTCAGCTGAGCTATAAACAAATGAAAAAAAATTTGATTCCACCCAGGTTTGAACCTGAGACCTCCTGATCAAAACGCCGTAACCACTCTGCCATTCTGATGGATATAATGTGTGTCCGTTCATTACATTATGTAAATGATCCACATGGTGTCAACAGTTTAAAAGAAAACAACAGAAACACTCCACATTATTCCATCGTTTAGTGATACAAAAGCTTTGTAATTTTATCTTTTTCAACTGATGATTACTAATTCACGAAACGGTATTTACAATATATTTCTATGTCTGTAATGTTATTTTGCTCCTTTATATGCACTATTATTTTATTTTTGGAATATCAGACAATTTGCCAATCTGTGAACAGTTCCTTTAAAATTTTCTAAGAAATTCATGCAACATTAAGATGTCTTTTAAGTAAATAATACTGATCATTTACCACTCCCATTAAGCCACCCGAGCATTGGTTGAGCCTAGGTCACACTGTAAAGGTTTTGGCTACGATTAATCGTGGATGTGTTCATCGTGATGTGTCTGGATTCACGGTGTCCATATTGCATCTTCCTATATATATCAACGGTAGTTGTAGGACCAGACGACGAATATCAACGACACTTGTACATGTAGGATTTCGAAGCCGATTCACCACTGTTTCACCAAGATATGTTACGATCTGCTACGGTTCTAATACACTAATGTCAAGTTTATGCTACTGTAATAGATGATTAAGGATTATTAAGGATGATTAAGCACGATTAAGGATGATTGTTAACGTTTCTCTGAAGATTGTAGTAAGATTTATCATGATGAAACTACGAGCAGCGAACAATTCTCACACATCACTACGCTTCCAGTTGATTTGGACATCATGATGCCTCGTGCATAAATCGTGGCACCAACATAGGCAAACCATGCACTCAACATGACCAATTGTAGTGCTGTCGTGGTACGTGTATATTCGTCAGTAGTCATGATAGGTGCCCCAAAAAATCCTACTAGAAGCGCAACTGAACCATAGGCAGAGTGTTGAAATCCGTAACAAAACATATCATAGCGTAGTACAGTCTATAATATATCTGGGTTTTTTTAAAAACAGTCACGATTATACACGAAAGGCCACGAATGCCTATACAATGGCTGTAGGAATACGCTAGATTCAAATACGATTGCACTAGGATTGTCCCACGTTTTGAAAACAATCGGGGCTGCATTACAATACTCTTCAATAGTTTTGACCATGTTCAAAGCTGTTATGGCACTTCCCGACCGTTAAGGATCTCCCAAATTCTTCGAAATTCACATACCGGTAGATGCCATCGTGTACGTGTTTACGCTTTACCAAGATTTTGTAAATCGTGGGCAATCATAGCCAAAATCGTGATGGTGTGACCTCGGCTTAAGTTGTCTTTTTATACAAACTTTTTCTGACACACTTTTTAAGTTTGTTTTTTTTCCCCGGGGAATTTTCCAAAAAGGAAGGGTATTCAAAACTGTGTACTTGAAATTTTCTATGAAATAACGTTAGATGTCTTTTAAGTAAATTATATCGATCATTTACAATTCTCAATTAGCCAACCAAACATTGGTTAAGTAGAAGAATAATTGATTACACAAACATTGACTGCTATTCATTGGCTATCAGATCTTCATGTTGTTCCTAAGTTAAAATGTACAAGCTCTTCAGTCCGCTCATAAAACTTAAACTTCTTGGTAAAGAGAGATTAACTTACAGTTGAGTGTTTCACAATCTTAAAATACAAATTAAACTGCACAATTACTTAGTAAAGAGATAATATTTGTAGTTTAAAGGGATTAATATTATGAAAAGACCTCAGAAAACAAATCAGAAATTAAGGTACATATATCATTATTGGCATTAAAATAAAGTTTAAAATAAGATATCTATAATGGGAAAAGGGTTAACATAATGACAGAGAGAACAAAATCATTATGCAATTTAGGCATGTTTGTTTAGCTCTTTTCTTGTTTACATTTTGACATCATAATTGTGAGTATATTGTAACACCATAGTTTGCACACATACACTTACAAGAAAGAATAGCACAAATGAAACGTAGCCCAACATCATTTGTTGAGTTCTTACAGCTCCGAGGTCATGAGTTTGATACAAACTTTGGGTTTTCATTTTTCCAAGCAGTTTTTGCTGCTTTGTATCTATTTAGAATGCTAGTTTCAGTCTTTTACCTCACTACTATGGGGATGGTACCAGTAACGGTCAAACTGGGAAAATTACCGTCGTTTTCAACCAAATTGGGAATTTTATCACTTTCATCAAAAACTGCCAAAAAGAATAAGAAAACTATAAGTTACAATAAATAAACTCTAAAACAACCTTTTCATTGATTCTTTCACATGTACTTGTGTTTCCAGGAGGTAAAATGAAAGTAAAATATAGGTTCATATATATTGTGAATCTTTTTGGATAAATTTCCCAGATATTTGGGATTTTGTTAACTTCAAATTGGGAAAGAAATTAGGTTAATTGGATTGGAAAGTATCTTTTTAGGGTACCCAGTTTATATAGAACGCTGAGTTTCATGTGATGCACTGTGTAATTGGATTTCTGACAAGCAAATCAATTAAAATTTGCTTATATTATTTTTGCTAATGAATGTTAAAAGGCAAATTCCAGTTCATAACTGTAAAGTGTGTATGTAGGATCTTACAACAGATATAGCGGCATAAATACAATTAACATATGAGGCGTGTCGTGCGGAAACTGGACTTCATGCATGTGCATAAAGTGTCGTCCCGGATTAGCCTGTGCAGTCTGCCCTGGCTAATCCAGGATTGCACTTTCCGCTTTTATGGTATTTTCTGTTTCAAGGAAGTCTCTTCCTAACATAAGTCCGCTGTAGGCGGGAAGTGTTGTCCCGGATTAGACTGTTCCGACTGCACAGGCTAATCCGGGACGACACTTGACGCACATACATTAAGCCCGTATCCCATGACACGCCTTATTTCTATTTAAAATGGAATAAAAGTTAAGAACAAACACTGTTTTTAAACGCACAATAAGCTAGTTTTTAATCACCAAATAGCTTTCGTCTGTACAAGCGGAAACTCAAATATGTGTAATATACGTTTACTTGCTAGTTTAGGTAACACAATACTAATAAACGATGCAAAAACTTGACACCAGTACTTGTTGATTTATTCCATATTGAAGTTTTTTCTTTCGTCATTTTTATGTTTTACTGTTTGCTTTCAAGTTTTATTGTCACTTTTACCTGCTTTTTGGGAAAATATATATGAAAGATCATACATACACACTTTAAAACCATTGTAAGAAAAATAATGATGACTTTTAAATAATGTAATTACTAAGTATACAGCAATATGTTCCCTTGATAAAATCACTGTTATTCAGTTATGCAGTATCAGTATCTGTTTTTGACAACCTGTAAACATTCATTACGCATTTTTCAAATACGGTTTGACCAAGATTATTGATTTAGTAAATACATGATAACATGAACGAAGACTTTCTAAACAGTTTAAAAAGCCATGGATCAAGTAAAATATTTCCAAAACTACTGGCTGCTTGTTTCATTTTAGGATAAATACAATTGAATACTTTATTAAATTGAAGAATCAGTGTGTTTACTTTAAGTACATTGATTAATGACTATTAAGGCTTGTTTATATACATGTGGTATATTATTTTAATTCCTGACAAAATGGTAACCGTATTGGTATCCGTATGGTACATGTATATGTGGATTGTACATACAATAAATAAGCACGTGCGTGTCTTTCTTTTTACCAAGCAGAATAATGTTCAAAATGAAATTATCACAGATATATCATACCGTATTCATGCTATGTTTTCAGACACTTGAAAATAATTTATAAAAAAAAAAATTTGTTCAATCTGTCTGAAAAAACATAGTATCTGCAATATTGTCATAAAAGTCGCAATTAAACTACGGACTCATTACTTGTCTCCGATGATGGTTCTTGTTTATTCCTGGAAGCGTTACCTTTTGACACGTTGTTGTATATTGAAGCCATAATAATACATCTTGTTAATTGATGACACGTATATTGCATATTAAAGCCATTATACAACTTGCTAATAGGCATGCTTTGTTCATCAAACACTTTGAGAGGTTAAATTGACAGACAATAGGGAATTAGAAGCCCGTGAAAACAACTGTCGCAACCTGGGAAACATTAAATGATAATGCGTGTTCAATGCAAAATAGTATCTGTCCAAAAACATAGATCTCAATTTAATTCCTTTTCTGAAAGTGTTCAAAAACATAGAGACACAAAAAATAATTATTTTGGGCAATTTTGTGGGTGTCCGAAAACATAGTGTCCTAAAACATACAATAAATATGGTAATTGAGGAATCTACCAGCTACCTATCAATAAATAGCAAACAGTCAAGTGCTGTTGCTTTTTTTTTCAAACATCCCAAAACATAAGCTAGGCACCTTTACTACGAGGAAAACAGACTGGTGTTAAATTTTTTTTTTACAACCACCCTTAATTGTGACTCAATACCTTACATCAGGCTGACACAAAGCTGGTGACGTACCTCTCATAAGTCTGCTTCATCTTTTTGCAGGCCCAATATGAGCCATCTTTTATGTTTTGGCATTTTAGCACCTCTGAAAAGGTGCCTTCACCTTTCTTGCCGAGGATGCGGTATTCTGGAAAGAGAGAATCAACTATTAAAGCCGCACAACAGGTGAACATGGCCAAATTCGGACTCTACAATAAAACGGTTATCTTATTGTCTGTCTTAGCAATAGTTAACGTTAACTATATAACCTATGTCACAAACATTTGGTTTAATGGATACTGTTTATTGCAAAAACACTGATCGTCCAAGTAAAACTGTTTAAAAACACTAGCTTGAATTTCGTGGCGATGTGGATTAAATCCGCTTATTTAGCATTAATATTTAGCAAGTTGCACAATATTCTACATGAGCCACGCGGAGCTTTGGCTAGTTTTGTAGTGGTGAAAATGTAAACACAAAACTGAACTGTTCAATCTGTTCAAATTCCATTTATCTTATGAAAATGTGTACACAATTGTAGCTCATAATGCATTATTTTATATGTTATGCAACATATCTTTTTTATTTTAAATTTTGAAAGTATAAAAGCATCTTTCCAAAGAGACAAGACTCAAAACATCTGAAATAAAGAAAATAGGTGAACACAAGTTTTTCTATTTACACCTTGTTGATATTTGATTTACTGGTTTCTAACCTTAAGCATCTGTGTGTGTGTGTGTGGGGGGGGGGTCATATGTGAGAAGCAGACACTCTTATCCGAGTCACTAATGTCAGCTAGCCTAACAGCAAGACAAATGGAAGGTCCTATATGCCGATCAATTTTAATCACTACATTATGCAAATATCATGTTACATAGTTTCATCTAATACCAACATAGTAAAAAAAAAAGGAAAAGTATAGGGTTCCAGTTAAAGTGTTAACTGGAGCCTACAGCCTTACAGGGTAAGGTTTGAGGATGATGTTGATGTAGTTGGATAATTATATTATTATTTAATAATTCATTATTTAAATAAAATTAAGACATCCATCTTATTTTAGAAATTCTTAACTTCAACGTTTGCATCAAATAAAACACACAATTTCAGTAAATGACAACCGATCTTGTGTATCAATTTAACATCTACTTTGGTCTGCTTTCAATTAGACGAGCACCTGCATGACAAACCACAACACTTACTTTGCAACAAGATGTTCATTCATATGACATATAATCATTACTTCCGCTTTCTCTCAAATAGTGAATGTTCGCATAAAACCCTTAAGTGATTAATCCGTTTTCAATCGCCCTTTCATGGTACTTAGTTTAAGAAAATCGTTTGTCTAAAACACTGTAATTTCATCTAACAACTATGTCCACATTTTCGGAATACCTCGGATTGCTAGTGTTCATTCGGAATGTTTCGGTGTTTGTTGCCTACACATATCTAAACTGAGGCCCGTACATAGGTTCATTGTTAAAACGATCTACTGTGCAAGAAACATTGTGACATTTTATTGCAGATTTTATATCAGTATGTTTATATGTTTATTTTGAAAATATTTGCGTACACGACAGGTTCTGACTAAACATAAAATATATATCACCATTGGGGCAAACCAAGTTATTTGATCGATACTTGGCGATATAGTTAATACAAGTATGTACGACGCCAACATCAGATACATACATGCATCATATTTGCGTACGATAATTCAAACGGTCGTTATATTCTTCTCCAAAAATCAATTCAGTTAACCCAGACACTGTTTTCACACTAAGCCAAACACAAATAGTGTACTGTTTTCAGTGAATATTAATTTTCATTCGTATAATATTTAGGCTTACGTACCGCCATGGCAGTGATGTTAAATATACTTTTACTACAGATTGCTTGCATACTAACTTGCATATGATATATTCTGAGAATCTTCTGAGAAATCTCTACATGGACGAAAAAAATGTCCTGAACAAATCCATCCAAATGACACACATATTTTATTTGTTCTTATAACGCAAATTATAGATTTACATGCATGCGTGTTTAACACACACACACAGGTGTGTGTGTGTTTTTTTCAAATCTCGTGCGCACAAGTTTAAACATACTCCAACGATATTTAATATATCTTTGCATAAACCAATTACGTTTGAGATTAAAATTTAATTTAATAAATATAGTGTACAATTAGAATAGGATCGACAGTATAATCTTGCTTCCGAAAACTAACATTTTATTTCAACATTAAAATTATCATAATGTAACCATATTATTCCCACGGTCCATGTAGGTTCACGGTTAGTGTAAATCTATTCATATACGTCACTGTAAATTGCATGCATTTTCGTTGTACATATGTGTCCTTTTAAATCTCTTACTCTCGTTGTACATACGTCATAGCAAATCTGTTATTCCCACTGTACACACATACGTTAATGCAAATCTGTTATTCCCACTGTACATACATACGTCACTGCAAATCTGTTATTCCCACTGTACAGATACGTAACTGCAAAACTGTTATTCCCACTGTACATACATACTTCACTGCAATCTGTTATTCCCACTATACATACATACGTCACTGCAAATCTGGTATTCCCACTGTATAAACATACGTCACTGCAAATCTGTTATTCCCACTGTACATAAATACGTCATTGCAAATCTGTTATTCCCACTGTACATATACGTCAGTGCAAATCTATTATTCCCACTGTACATGCATACGTCACTGCAAAACTGTTATTCTCACTGTACATACATACGTCACTGCAAATCTGGTATTCCCACTGCACATACATACGTCAGGCCATACAAATTTGATTCTATGTTCTAGCGTCCCCATGATTTTTCGAAACGTACCAACCAGGCAGGAAAAAACAATCAACAAGTTGATAAAAAAACATTTTTCTGTTCACACCTTATTAATGGCAGTGGTACATTTACCTAAAGCAAATGTTTACTTGCAGAACAGTTATATATCATCTTTATATTGGGAACTTACTGTAACACAGCATTTTAACTGTGTAAATTGACTGGTTGCACGCTATGTTTTACAAATATTAGTAAAAACTCTTAAAAGTCCTTCTTTTCTTTTTTTTACGATTTTCAACTCGATTTTTCACATTGTCAAAATTGTTTGTTTTTTCGTTCAGACATCTGCAAACCTACCAGCCCGAGGACGCTATTCCAACATAGGATCGAATTTGTATGGCCGCACCGTAAGTATGTTATTCCCACTATATTTGTATACACTTCACTGTAAACCTGTTATTCACATTGTACATACATAAACGTCACTGTAAATATGTGAATCCTACTGTTCACATATTCGTTGTCAATCTGTTATTCCCATTGTACATATACGTCGGTCACTGTCAATCTTTTATTCCCATTGTACATATACGTCGGTCACTGTCAATCTGTTATTCCCATTGCACATATACGTCGGTCACTGTAAACCTGTTATTTACATTGTACATATACTATATGTCACCGTCAAACTTGTTAGGCCAATTATCATTGTATATGTACGTCACTGTAAATCTGTTATTCCATGCATATATACGTTACTGTTATTTTTATTGTGCTACGTCACCGAAAACTTGTTATTCCCATTGAACTTATACGTCATTTAAGAAATATTGTTCAATTTATCGTTGTTTATCGGCCAATAAACAACGAATCGGAGTCCTGATATTTTTTTATATTTTTGAACTTGAAATGTAATATTAAATTATTTATATTATTAATATGTACATATAATTTACCTTGCATCGTTGCTATTATAATTAATATTCAAATAATTCGTGCCAAAATGACATTATTTTGTACATAAATGGAATACATTGATTTTAACTGATGTCTGATTTTATTGTTTGTTATACAGTACGAAATATTTCACCATACACACATATACAGGCTTTAAAATTACTGAACAAAATGTCACATATCACAGAAATATTGTATTTTCTTAATTACATTTATTAAATGTAGCTTATCTATAAGTTTGCTAAGTGTGTGATCGTTTTGATATAGATATATAGATACATTGTTTTTTTTCATTGATAAGCTTATTTCCGGTTCATCTACATGTTGCTATATGGAAAGATATAGATAAAAAAAAAGTACACAGTGCTCAATAGTAGCAGCGGGGGCAAGTCTGACGTTTGTTTGAAAGGAACTAAAATGGTATAAAACACTGGTTTTTCATTATTTTAATGCTTCTAAATAAGGATTTTGAATATGGCGTCGTTATTTCTTATTGAATAATTGCCAATGTAGTGTATATATATAAAGGTATGTAACTTTCCTCTGTGGGTCAGCCCAGAGGGGCAGCAGGGGTGGGGGGGGGGGAGCGAAAAGAAACAGGGTGCTGCACCCTGCGATTTCGCTCTGTGTTCTTTACTTGTGCTAGTATATAGCTTAATTGATTGGACACTGTTTGTGTAATAAAATTTATAATACTTATATTTGCATACTTCGATCAATAAAATATAATGTTTATTCATACCCACTTAGCAGCATATTTGTCATTCAATTTATTATTTGTGTACATACGCTGTCATTACATTTTTGTTTGCTTTTGTCTATGTGCAATAGTTTTTGCCAATAAAATTGACTCGGCTGGCAAGTTTAAATTGAATTTTGAAAATTCCTTGAAATTTTCGTATTTTTATTTATAGCTTACTTATTTGAAATGTATTATTACGACAACCAATAATTGAACTAAAATATGCCTGAAATTGTGACCCTCAGTTCATCACCAGTTGCTCGTATCAACGTATTCTAATCAAAGACCTATTTACAGCGACTAGATTCCTACCTCCTTTCCCGTACAAAATATCCTTTCTATGTTTCTCTTTCGGCGTTTTCGTTTCAGGAGCCGGTTCCTTGTCGTCTGTCACATTTTCCTTGTCTGCCCCGTTGTCAGATTTTGCCATAGTAAAATGAAATAATTCTCCACAGTTGCAATTATTTTATCCCATTTTTTTTCATTTCACTTGTTTGTCAACGTTCGCATTTTCCTGTTGTCGCAATAATGCCCTAGTGAACGGAAATGTTAGCACGATTTCTAAAATCAAGCACTTAATCCAAAGTGTATTAACTGAAACTATAAAGATTGGTTAATTCCTTTGTATCAGGGGATTTAGATTTTTAATCACAATTTTAATCGCCATTTATATGAATTATAATTTCTCGCCAATGTACATATGCCACACACTCACTCTTCAGATTTGGTCTAGACCAGCTTGTTTCAAATGGGACCATGGAAGAGAAATCATAGTTTCAATGGAAGCCTTTATAAAACATGCCGAGAGGCATGTGTGTTTGAGTTTATGAAATATTTTCAGATAAATTCAATGTTTCGCTTTGTAAACGATCAACGAAAAGATATTCATTAATGTTTCTATTTAAACAAATACACACACGAATTGTGTGAAATTGCGCAGAGATCTATCTTTGAATTGCGTGATCTGAATACAGCAGTAATAACATTTACACAATCAAGTGGCTTGGTTAATTAAACTGACTGTAGTTACCGCGAACAGCTTGAACGGCACATACGTGTTTTAATTAGTGCCTTGCATTTATAGTAACATGTACACAATGCTTTCTAGTTGATGACTGAACATTTTTGTTATAACATATTTTAAGCCGTAACAATTATAATTATGTTCAATTGCACGAACAAATTTATAAATGCATACACCATAAACTAGCATGAAATTATCAGAAAATATTATTAAAGACGCTTTCTCTCTGATACTGTATACAACAACATACATTTTGCGATTCCAGGACATAAGATTTGGACAATATCCCCTTCCTGAAAAATTGCTAAGGCGTACATTAGCCCATCCCAAGGACATTATAGCCCCTTCCAATTTCTGCAAAAGTGGGGATTATATATACACAGTATATAAACACAGTAATTCCTATGTAATACCCCTTATATGAAAAACGCCGATAGTCGCATTAAAAACGCCGATAGTTTTTCTGTAAATATCCAAAATTGGCTATTCGTAACACCGGCGTCCTGTTGTCTACGTCCCCACCACGCCATTACCTCGTCCTTTGCGTTTTTACTGCGTTAACAGTACGTCAACACGGCGACCACACAACGTTCTTGGCGTATCTTCGACGACTCTACTGCGATCATGGCGTGCTCACGGTGAATGCACTGCGACCATACATAAATGACTGCAGTTTTCCAGACAACACATGGGGCCTGTATGGGCTAACCATATGGTGCCAAATGGGATTTTGCAAACTGTATATGTATGGGTCCCAGATGGGTTGCGATATGGGACCTATGTGGGTTTCATGTAAATCCAAGATGGGTCCCATATGGGATACCCATATATGTCCAATATGAGCTTTTATATGGGTCCTGTACGGGCAATCCATATGGGGCCAAAATGGGATTTTGCAAACTGTATTTGTATGGGTCCCAGATGGGTTGCGATATGGGACCTATGTGGGATCCATGTGGACCCAAGATGGGTCGTATATGGGGTACCCATATAGGTCCAATATGGGCTTTGATATGGGTCCTGTATGGGCAACCCATATGGGGCCACGTGGGATTCTGCAAACTGTTTTTGCATGGGTCCCAGATGGGTTGCAATATGGGACCTATGTGGGTCCCATTTGGACCCAAGGTGGTTCCTATATCGGCTACCCATATGGGTCCAATATTGGCTTCGATATGGGTCCTTTATAGGCAACCCATATGGGGCCATGTGGGATTTTGCAAACTGTTTTTGCATGGGTCCCATACGGGTTGCATTATGGGATCCATGTGGGTCCTATATGGATCCAAGATGGGCCCCATTATAGGCTACCCATATGGGACCCATGCAAAAGGAGTTTGCAACATCCCACTTGGCCCCATATGAGCTGCCCAATTAGGACCCATCCAGGTTTCGATATGGGTCCTCTATGGGCATCCTATATGGGACCCAGTTGGGTTTCGCTTACACTGTTTGCATGGGTCCCATGTAGGTTTCGTTTATGTAAAGGTCCTGTTTGTTATACATACATTATGCATTGCAAAATACAATAAACAATAACTATTCTATGAACGTTACTCACATGCTGCAGAGCATATATATCATATATATATATATTTCATAATGAAAGTTCATTCTTTAATACAACACATTTAATCCTTTCTTACTTTAATTGGATTGCCATTTGCAGAATATAACACTTACTAGTAATTAACATATGTCTGTTGCCGTTAAAGGGTATTCAATAGATGTGTTAGTTCTTTTATGCATAATGTTAACTGGACAATGCATTTATGTACTACACACGAACAATCAATCACTTGTTTTCTTCATGTAAACAGGACAAATAAACAATCACACTATTCATGATGACATTTTGGCCTGTGTTACAAAAATGGACCATACCATTAAGATCATAGTAACTAGTCTAGAAAGATACAATTCTGTAAATAAAGCGTGAATGTGAACTGCATACATGTGGCACAATAAAACAGCAATCAAAGAATAACACATTATGACTAAATTCAGACACATTTAAACGCCAAACACAGTGTAGACAAACCTAACACCTGATGTGACTCTATAGCACACAGCCTTTACTGGTAGTAAGGTATGATAATGGAATCAAATGCGAGACAACTCCACCAGTAGATATACCAATCTTACAGTATTGCATAGTATGGACCAATTAACATAAAAAAGATGTTTAGTATGGCTAGTATGAGTATTAGTATGACTATATTATCAGAACTTACAAAAATTATTTTAAACATGTAAATATAGGCCTCCGGCCCAGAATACAACACATATAACATACATTCTGAATTATACCACCTTGCGTTCATAATATTGATAATATTTTATGTATCAGGCACAGAATACAGCATATATAACAGTTCCAATCCTTGTAAATTCCAATAGACAACTGTGTTATCATAGAATCAATACAACGCATTTGTCTGGCCCAGAATACAAAATCCATGTATATTATGGTTTCAAATAAATTCAGACATTCCATTGTGTTTTCATATTGGCAATATAATATATGTATGCAACCCACAATACAACATCATTAGTTTCAAACAATTCAGATAGTTGTGTTTCCAAAAACGCAACATAAAAATGTATCGTTCCGAACTAGAGTACCGCATAATTATAACAGTGCAATACAAAACAATTTAAATAGGCCAATGTGTTAACTTATAAATATCTATTAAGCATAGATTGAGATATATAGTAATACAACACATTTACATTCAAAATAGACAACTGTCAAGCCTGTTATTTTTATACATGTCATTGCATATACCATTGTTATAAAACATTTAAGAATGGTCACAAGACTATGGCTTACTAACTAATTCAAATATGAAAATAGTTAGTGTTAATTTGTAAGAGCCACATTTCAATGATACTAACTTGATCATGCATTAATATTCAATATGTAAAAACGGTAAAAACTTTCTCACATTTAATACCGAGCCTTCATTGAACAACAATTGATTCAAAACATAAAGCATGATCAAGATAAAGTAAAATATACAGAGGATTGATGTGGTGAAATCAAACTGTAAGCTAGCAATTCTAAACTATCAAGTATTTGTAAAAAACCTTTCAATATTTAAAAAGTTCTGTTTGTTAAACTAAACCTTTTCTAAAGAATATTAGCATATAATCTTTTTTTAAACATATTAAATTAAAAGCCTGAAAATATTATAGGGAATATGTGAATTAACAAGAGCTGCCTCAGGACAGCGCGCTTGACTATTCACTACACTTAAAAGTCTTTGATAGTATAATATATTCTGTCAGTGACTTTACATAATGACCATGAAAACGTACGTGAAATTTCAATTGAATATATGTAGTAGTTACAGAGATATGTACTTGCACACAAACTTTAACCTGACTATTTCTAAGTACAAAAAGGGTCATAATTCTTCTAAAATGTTGGTCACAGTAATGGGCATTGGCTAGTGACCTTATAATATGGCCCTGAAGACATGTGTGAAGTTTCAGCTGAATATCTGAATTCAGCAAAATTGCAGATAAGAGTTATAGGCCTTGGTCAGTGACCTCACATAATGACCAAGAAGGCATGTGTGAAGTTTCAATAGAATATATGTAGTAGTACTGTAGTTATTGATATATGTACTTGTTGCACGCAAACTTTAACCTGAATTTTCTAAGTACAAAAAGGGGCATAATTCTGTTAAATTGCAGATCATAGTTATGGGTCTTGGCCAGTGACCTTATATAATGACCCTGAAGGCATGTGTTAAGTTTCAGTTGAATATCTGTAGTAGTTACAGAGATATGGACTTGTTCCCCACAAACCTTAACCAGAGCATTACGCAGACGCCGACAAACGGGTGAGTAGTATGGCTCAAACTATTCGGTGAATAGTCGAGCTAAAACACCTATAATTATTTACAATTTAAGTCAATGTAATACAACAATGTACACTATGATTGCAATCATTTCACTCACAGCAATTACAATTGCATGTTTTCTAACTACTGGATATAAATATCAAGTGTCAATAACACTGGTAATTATGCCATGCATAGTTTCTCTTATTTATTGTGGTAAGGGCTAATGAACTTCATTGCTAACTGACAGTCTCATGTAATGAGCATAATACTGGACTCCATACAAGTTCTGCAATTACTGCCTTGTTAATAGTTAATTGAACTGATCACTGTTTGGTTATCAGAAGTATGGGGTGTTTCACGTTCATTTGTTTACATCCGCTGCATTTTTGGATCACACACACCAACAAGTAGCTTTTTTCAGTCTCCTAATTCAGACATTGTATGCTTGCCTTGCAGTCTTGGTTCCTCCACCTTTACACTTGTTCTGAAAGTACAAATAAAAAAATATGTTTTGAAATGAAATAAACATGAAGAAATACATAGAATTCTAGGCAGTGCGAAACCTGTAAGACAATCAGACGTGTCAGACAAAAAAATGAGGGTGTCTGACAAAATTTATCACAAACCTTATACATATTATTATTTAATGTAAGTTAGACCTTTGTTTGATATATAAAGGAATTATTACTGCAACAATCAGAGTATGCATTATGCTATGCCAAATAAATAAATAATAATCAATTAGTTAACAGTGTATATAATGTTTTAAACAAGTGGTGTACGCTTTACAAATCATTGTTTGACAGCTGACTTAGAGGTCCACGGAGTCTGGGATTCAACAAAAAAATCTGATTAAAGTTGATATACATGTTATGTATTCTTATAACAAACAACAATTTTATTTTCATGAAATAAACAGCAATTTCATTTTTCTCAAAATATAAAACTTACTATATCAAGCTTGGACAAATTGAAGTTTGACAAAATGTTGTTTTCCATCATTTCTGCTGAAGTTGTACAGTAGAATCAAATGCTCTTTCATAATCTGCATATCTGTGTGAAGACGGGGATACAAGTATGTATTATATATCTGTTATCAGCTATTTATAAATGAGCATTAAAGGGACCTGCTCACAGATTGGCAAATTGCCCATTTTCAAAATGTCTTTCATAGATCCCCCCCCCCAAAAAAATACATTATATATAAACAAGCAAAATGACACTACTGACAAAGAAATATATTGGAAATACAGTGTCTTTTATGAAAAATCATCAATTGAAATGGATAAAATTATAGTTTTATGAAAAATCATCAACTGAAATCAGAAATGGATAAAATTATAAAGCATTTGTAACGTTTTTTGTCGGTATTTTGGAAAACATGTGTATCACTGCGATTAGGGTTAAACATTATCCTCTATGATCGGCAGTCAGAATGGCAGAGTGGTTACAGTGAGAGGTTTTTGATCATGGCGGACGTGGTTCGAGTCCCATCCAGGGCAATTTTTATTTATTGATTTTCTTGATATAATATTTGTTTTTGGTCAATCCAACATCTTTAGTTTAAATTGCAGTTAAGACATTAAGTGACATTTAAAAAAAATATGAAAATGTGTGAACAAGTCCCTTTAAAAGAAATATATTGTCATGCTATTGCAACTACTGGTATTTGGCCAGTCTACTGCAGGTAAGATTAAAAATTAAACATCATATATGATCATAGATCTACACGTGAATATTTTGAATTTTATAATTAATAATGTATAGCAGGTTTACCAATTATTATAATGTCATTAATTTAGATATAATTGAATTTTAAAGAAGATCATGTTAGAATCGAAAAAATTGACAGGTAAGCGTTGGCTATTGTGGTAATAACCAAAAGTTTGGAGTTCTGATGTGAAGCAATTAAACCACAAGGGCAATAGCCCGAGTGGTCTGATAACAAGCGTCGGAACGACAAACTGTTAGTTATTACGGCATTAACCAACGCTAACCTGTCAATTATTTGAATTCCAACACGATCTTCTGTAAAATTCTTCTGTAATTTTAAAGGTTATGAATGAGAACTATAGGAATCTATACACCGCCCATTTTCCACAAAAGTACATTCACATGTGTTTCAGTGATGTAAATAAACCATAACAATTCAAAATGACGTCAGCATCTTTGATAAACATTGAGCGAATGGTGTTATACTTGTTGATAAATACAGTTCAAATATTAAGCACGTGCATTTTACGGAACTATTTTAATTACCAGAATTCTTTTCAAAACATTAGGCTACGCCCATAATTTGTTGCAGAATAACCCATGGTTGATTTTATTCTTTATCTATGGAAAATTAGCCGCGTGGCCGTGCCGTGTTAGAATTAAATATAACGGGATTAATAACACAAATGAATTTGCTGTTTATTTCTTTCATAATTAAATATTTTAATATTTATTATAGCGATAAATAAGAACATGATAATTAATGCAAGGCATGTAAAAAAGAAATATAGGATGTATATTTTGTGTGTGAGATTGCTTAAGCTGACTCATAAATGTATACTTCAGAACTCAAATGCATGAAATTTATTGTTCCAATTTGTGAAATTATTCCAACATTCAATTTATTGCCATATGGTGCACGTTTAAATAAATAATGCAACTTCAAAAAAGCAACTATATTGTTTTCCTACTGATAACCCATGCTCCTGCGGCTCCTGCTCCTACGCGCCTGGGTATTGTTTATGCGACGCAACCGTGCCTCTTTGCTACATAAACGGTCATGTATACGTGTTGAAAATCACCGCATAAACGAAACAAGTAACGTTTATGCGTCGACGTGTATATGCGGCATGCGTTTACCCTATTGTCTTGGGGCGACCGTGGGGTGTCCATTTTATTCTTGCCGCGACGGTACGTTTATGGTATGGGCTACGCAAGGAGACGTGCGACGTCCGCAAGTGCACTGTGCGTTCCTGCGGCAGGTATATAAAAAGCAGAAATCTATAGTGCCCGTAGGTTGACCGCATGATATCCGCACGGTGCACTCCCGGATGCCCGCACGACCGCCGCATCAATGTCTTCGCTAAAATTTGCTGTGGTTGTTGCAGCGACCTTGTGTTCGACAAAAAAAACGCACGGACGCCAATGTTAAATTATGAGATGAACTCATTGTGTATGGCTATATAAATGCAGGTGAATACGCTGAATACAGAAGTATGCAGTTGATTACACGTGTAAGCGGTACACATGCATTAGCGTTAACTTGTGTAAATAATGTAGCGGTGTATACGATGTCATGTAAATAAAATAGTGTACAAGCGCACGCGGCAGGTTAAGAAAACTGATAGTAACTAACTTTTACTATGCGCACTTTTATATAATATAGCTTTATATACAAAATTTGAATGTGTCTGTTAGCATATTTGTATTACATCAACCAACCAACAATTAATTTACAAAGTACATTTACATTTAAGAAATGAGTGTAATGTGACCAAGTTGTCATTATTACGAACTGGAGCATTATGAAAACACCGTTATGGGGGTCAAACTATTTGGACCAATAGAATTGCAGCGCTGCAAACGACCTTGAACTCAGTTAATTGGAAGCAAGCAATGGCTTTGACAAGAATCTCGCCATCTTTGAAACGGGTTTGCAACCTTTTATTAATTATTTCTGATTATACATTTTCTTTGCAGTTATTCTATAAACAATTTAACATTGTCGTCAGCATAACTACGCCCGCTGTCATCTTTCCTTTGTCGAGTAAATTGCGTAAGCAATGCTGCTAGTGTAAGTCCTGATTTCAGGACAGTCAAAAACAATAACAGATAGAATGAGAACTTAGGCGTTTTAGAACTGTATGAGGATGACAGCTTCTACTATTTGTATTATTCATTGCAATCATACGCATTGCCTGAACAGTGTTCTGCAAATGTTCGTAAGCGGGTCCGGGGGCGCACACAATTTACAAGTAAATAATTCGGCATATTTAGTAAAATTTATATCATTGATTGTAACGTAACGTCAATTTATAACCCAATTTTTTCCCAAGAACACTAATTCATTAACGCTCTATCGGCTGCGCTTGAGCAGTTCAGATACAGTAGTATCAATCGATAACTGTACATGCAGTCCACATGCTAAGCGTGAAAAACGTTTTTCTGCGACAAACTGCTAGATAACAGCCGCATTTCGTCAGACACATCAAAGCCTTTTGAAGTCAAACTAACCAACACAGTTGCTATGGGTGTTGCTAACGGCTTGCAGTTTTGGATGCCGGGCTAATTGATGACATCACACTGTTATACGTTGTAGTTTTAACAGGTTTCATTATTAATGCTTTGTGTTTATAACAGATTTTATTGTTTGTTCAAATTGGAATTCATAATGCATGGTTATAAGGTATTTAAGAATGCAGTTTAACATTCATCAACAGAACAATAATGTGTATTAATCCTTTTTGGAACTTAAAAGAAAAACAAACATGAATTAAAACAGCTAGAATGTACTTTTAAAAAAAAAATCTGCTTTGGGAATATTCATGAGGTGTAAAACTTTTTTTGTCTGTGTCCCTACATTTTTAGCTCACCTGAGCACAACGTTCTCATGGTGAGCTTTTGTGATCGCCTTTTGTCCATTGTTAGTCGTTCGTAGTCAACATTTACCTTGTATCTCGGCTGAGTTCGAGACTGGGTTATGTGGGGTCAAAAACTAGGTCACTAGGTCAAATTGAAGAAAAAGCTCGTGACCACTAGTTTTTGCCCAATCAACACGAAACTTGCTCAGAACATTTGTTCTAATTATATCTTGGCCGAGTTCGAAAATGGTTCTGATCGGTTGAAAAACATAGCCACCAGGGGGCGGGGCAGTTTTCTTTATACAGCTCAAGAAAAAGCCTGTGAACACTCTAGAAATCACATTTTTCGCCCAATCAACATGAAACTTGCTCAGAAAATTTGTTCTGATGATATCTCGGCCGCGTTAAAAAATGGTTCCGGTGAAAAACATGGCCGCCGGGGGGGGAGCAGTTTTCCTTATATGGTTATGATATCTTGGCCGAGTTCGAAAATGGTTCCGGTCCGTTGAAAAACATGGCCGCCAAAGGGGGGGGTCAGTTTTCCTTATATGGCTAAAGAATAAGCTTGTGAACACTCTAGAAGTCACATTTTTCGCCCAATCAACATGAAACTTGCTCAGAACCCTTGTTCTGATGATATCTCGGCCGCGTTAAAAAATGGTTCCGGTCCGGTGAAAAACATGGCCGCCGGGGGGGGGGAGCAGTTTTCCTTATATGGCTATTGGAAAAGCTTGTGAACACTCTAGAAGTCACTTTTTTTGCCCAATCTTCATGAAACTTGGTCAGAACATTTGTCCCAATGATATCTCGGTCGAGTTCGATTCTGGTTCATGTTGGGTCAAAAACTAGGTCACTAGGTCAAATTGAAGAAAAGCTTCAATTTCAGTATCTACTTCACTATAGATTTTCTGCTTTTTATTTACCTGCTGAGTTCGAATCTGGGTCATGTGGGGTCAAAAACTAGGTCACTAGGTCAAATTGAAGAAAAAGCTTGTTAACACTCTGGAAGTCACATTTTTGCCTAATCTTCATGAAACTTTGTCAGAACAATAGCCCCAATGATAACCGGCCGAGTTGGAATCTGGGTCATGTGGGGTCAAAAACTAGGTCACTAGGTCAAATTGAAGAAAAGGCTTGTTAACACTCTCGAAATCACATTTTTTGCCCAATCTTCATGAAACTTGGTCAGAACATTTGTCCCAATGATATCTTGGTCAAGTTTGAATCTGGGTCATGTGGGGTCAAAAACTAGGTCACTAGGTCAAATTGAAGAAAAAGCTTGTTAACACTCTAGAAGTCACATTTTTTGCCCAATCTTCATGAAACTGGGTCAGAACATTTGTCCCAATGATATCTCGGCTGAGTTCGAATCTGGGTCATGTGAGGTGAAAAACTAGGTCACTAGGTCAAATTGAAGAGAAAGCTTTTTAACACTCTAGAAGTCACATATTTTTGCCCAATCTTCATGAAACTTGATCAGAACATTTGTCTTAATGGTATCTCGTCCGAGTTTAAATCTGGGTCATGTGGGGTCAAAAACTAGATCGCTAGGTCAAATTGAAGAAAAAGATTGTTAACACTCCAGAAGTTACATTATTTGACCAATCGTCATGAAACTTGGTCAGAACATTTGTCCCAATGATATCTCAGTCAATTTCGAATCTGGGTCATGTGGGGTCGAAAACTAGGTCACTAGGTCAAATTGAAGAAAAAGCTTGTTAACACTCTAGAAGTCACATTTTCTGCCCAGTCTTCATGAAACTTGGTCAGAACATTTGTCCCAATGATATCTATGCTGAGTTAGAATCTGGGTCATGTGAGGTGAAAAACTAGGTCACTAGGTCAAATTACAGAGAAAGCTTGTTAACACTCTAGAAGTCACATATTTTTGCCCAATCTTCATGAAACTTGGTCAGAACATTTGTCTTAATGGTATCTTGTCCAAGTTTAAATCTGGGTCATGTAGGGTCAAAAACTAGATCGCTAGGTCAAATTGAAGAAAAAGATTGTTTACACTCTAGAAGTTACATTATTTGACCAATCGCCATGAAACTTGGTCAGAACATTTGTCCCAATGGTATCTCGGCTGAGTTCGATTCTTGGTCATGTTGGGTCAAAAACTAGGTCACTAGGTCAAATTAAAGAAAAAGCTTCAATTTCAATATCTACTTCATTTTTTATGTCTGTTGTCACTTACGTTTTTCAAACCATGATGATTAAGGCCGCATTTCCATCAGTCCGCATCAGCATATCCATATCCGTATAAAAATCTAACACATGGAAAATTGTTTGTCAAATGAAACTCAGGTGAGCGACCCAGGGCCATTTGGCCCTCTTGTTGTAATTTTTCCGCATTTTTTAAGCCTTGAGGGTCCTTGTCCCCAATCGTCCAAATTCACTGCAGAACACTGCCTGTAATGAGATTTATTAGTGCCTCGTCTGATGAATATCAAGAGAGTCGCGTGTATGGTAGACTGTAAATTTGAACACAGGTGGTTCTCGCGTGGCTATGACAACAATTAGTGAACACATCATTTTTAATGACAAATAATCAAGAAACGACGAAAAAACAACTTTCTGGAAAAAAAAAATTACTATAAAATATATATATATAACAAGGTATCCAACTCCAGACACCCGAAAAATAGGGTGCATCGGTTTAAACAGGCATAACTTGAACAATTGTGCATTGATTTTCATCAGCTTGATCTTATTTGATGCAGAAATGAATTTCCTTTCAGGAAATGTTCAACACTACCCATGGTATGTAATTATTTGGTCCAAGTTTTAAGAAATAACACTGAAAAAAGTTACTATAACCTACTCGTCATCGATCTTACCCGTCTAATTACTGGCTGCTAAGCGAGACTGTATGCTGTTCATTGTAGAGCTGGGAGCCAACATCAATTACACAATGGCATATGTAAACATATGGTTGATAGAAAGACATGTGTAAGTGAAATATAAATCACTATTTTATGATAAATATATGACTTGCAAATGTCAATATAAGGCAAGTGATGTTTTTTATTATGTTCTTTAGCTTGAGTGTTAAGAAATTTCGATTGCATTTATATTTATGGCAGTTTACTCCGTGAAGTTGTCGTTCTTGGAACGGGTCAGATCGACGACGAATAGGTCACAGTAACTATGTTAGTTACTTGTCATTAAAAATGATATGTTCACTAATTATTATCATAGCCACGTGAGAACCACCTGTGAACTTGAAGGATCATTGACCCTTTGGCCGAAAAATGCAAGTGTCAAAATACTATTTTGAACAGTTTCGTGATCGGCTTTTGTCCATCGTCCGTCGTTAGTCGTTCGTCATCAACATTTACCTTGTGAACACACTATAGACCACATTTCTTGCCTAATCTTTATGAAACTTGGTCAGAACATTTGTTCTTATGATATCTCGGCCAAGTTCGAAAATATTTCAGCTCCTTTGAAAACCATGGGCTCCAAGGGGCGGGGCAGTTTTCCTTATATGGCTAAAGAATAAGCTTGTGAACACTCTTAGAAGTCACATTTTTTGCCCAATCAACATGACACTTGCTCAGAACATTTGTTCTGATGATATCTTGGCCGAGTTCGAAAATGGTTCCGCTCTGTTGAAAAAAATAGCCGCCAGGAGGCGGGGCAAGTTTCCTTGTATGGCTATAGAAAAGCTTGTGAACACTCTAGAAGTCACATTTTTTGCCCAATCAACATGAAACTTGCTCAGAACGTTTGTTCTGATTATATCTCGGCCGAGTTCAAAATGGTTCCGCTTCATTGAAAAACATGGCTGCTAGGGGGTGGGGCAGATATCCTTATATGGCTAGATTGTAAACATTAGAAAGCTTGTGAACACTCTAGAGGCTACATTTATTGCCCAATCTTCAAGAAACTTGTCCAGAACATTTGTTTTAATATATCACAGACGAGTGCGAAACTCGGTCATGTGGGGTCAAAAAGTAGGTCACTAGATCATATTGATTGAAAAGCTTGTAAACACTCTAGAAGTAATATTTTTTACCCAATCTTCTTGAAACTCAGTCAGAACATTTGTTTCAATAATATCTCGGATGAGTTTGAAACTGGGTCATGTGGGGTCAAAAACTAGGTCACCAGGCCAAATTGAAGAAAAAGCTTGTGAACACTCGAGAGGCCACATTTATAGCCCAATCATCATGAAACTTTTTCAGAACATTTGTCCCAATGATATCTCAGACAAGTTCGAAACTGGGTCATGTTGGGTCAAAAACTTGGTCACTACGGCAAATTGAAGAAAAAGCTTGTGAACACTCATGGAGGCCACATTTTTCGCCCAATGGACATGAAACTTGCTCAGAACATTTGTTCTTATGATTTCACGGTCCAGTTTGAAAATGGTTCCTCTCCGTTGAAAAACATGACCACCAGGGGGCGGGGCAGTATTCCTTATATGACTATATTGAAAACTTAAAAAAAATCTTCTTGTTCCTTGGCTGACCATCTACCAAATTTCTTTCTATCGTTTTGATTGGTTAAAAAACATGGCCGCCAGGGGGGCAGGGCAGTTTTCCTATATGGCTATATAGAAAAATTTGAAACAAAATGATACTGTCTTGACGTGGTAGATCTTAACAGTAAGTGCAATACTGATTAAGATAAGGTAGGCCTAATGTGTTAATTACAGTCACGGAAGTGATATTAAACAAGGGTGACTTTCAAGGTGAATTTAACATGCATCAGTTTCGTGGTTTTCATGAACTTACGGGTCAAAACCCGGTAGCTTGTTCAAATGAACTCCCTGTTGCTAGGCTAATTAATAAGACATGCACCAAATATTAGTGTTACTTTGTATATAGGGTTAAATTTGTTGTAACATCTAATCGCTTTTAGACCATTCATGTGGTTGAAAACTGAGTGAGATCATTGTTCAACCGATGAGTCACTTCAATAATAGTTCTAGGCAACTGACCTATAGAATGACTCAATGATAACTGCGTAGTAGACTACATGTATTGTTAAAATTGTACACAGAGCCAGTTATCAAGATTCGTTTAAAAATGCTATGGCGGGTTTGTTTAAATGTTTATCCCATCCAAAATGGAGGTGTTATTGTACAAATGTTTTTAAAAACCTTGTTGAGGAATTAAATTCTCGTTACAGTTATGTAGCATTTATTACAAAATTTAAATGGTATCTGTGTTATTGCAGGGCATAATAGTACCGACACAAATTTGGTCACTGCAATATGTGTTATCTTGGAGAACTTCCACCACATAAATGTCCTTCAACTGCCAAGCTCAGTAGACCAGTTAATATTGCCCGTATAAAATAGCTCACTATTTGCGACCAGAGCCTTGCAAGTTATGCAACTGTGTTGTTCACACTATTTATTTTAACACAGTTTGATTGTGTTTGTAATTATGCTAAACACTCCACGTTTCTATGTCTCACGTTTTTGTTCTGATCAAGTAAATGTACTAACAACAATATTTTTAACTGTGCCATAGACATATCTCCTGCCGTGACACAGTAAAATTAACAATATTATGGAAAAAATAACACTATTAAAATAAAGAAAGCAATTCATTGATTTTGCAAATAAGTGAAAAACAATTATGTCTCTTCATACTTACATTGCATGAAAAATGTCAATCTTTTAAATTGCATACTGTGCAACTAATAATAATATATTGATTGTTAGGACCATATTTGTGAAATAACTTCCTAAAACATAATATTATTCCAACAGTTAATTATTTTTTTTATTTTCAGGCGCTACAGCAGTCCTGTAGATACTATGCGACAGGAACGGTAGGGTTATTAAGCTTTTATTTTGTCATACTCTTTTAGATTTCAATGTTTTAAACTTTATTTGAAGAGTGTTGCATCCTTAAATGCCATATATTATTTACTAAACAATATTTGCATTGGATTTATGACCATGGATAAAATGTTGCTCGTAGATTATTAAAATACATGTCCTCTGCTGTCTTTGGTTGCAAATACACATAATGGAAATCCTGCTTGGCCATGTATAATGATGCAGGTTATTGAATTGCAATATTTTGATATCACATGTAAATTATTGTGCATGTAGCATGCAGTTATATGTGAATATTAAAATGCACTCCAGGAGTGCTTGACTTCCCCCAAGGCAGCTCATGGGGGACACTCCAGGAGTACTTGACTTCCCCCAAGGCAGCTCATGGGGGACACTCCAGGAGTGCTTGACTTCCCGCAAGGCAGCTCATGGGGGACACTCCAGGAGTGCTTGACTTCCCCCAAGGCAGCTCATGGGGGACACTCCAGGAGTACTTGACTTCCCCCAAGGCAGCTCATGGGGGACACTCCAGGAGTGCTTGACTTCCCGCAAGGCAGCTCATGGGGGACACTCCAGGAGTGCTTGACTTCCCCCAAGGCAGCTCATGGGGGACACTCCAGGAGTGCTTGACTTCCCCCAAGGCAGCTCATGGGGGACACTCCAGGAGTGCTTGACTTCCCCCAAGGCAGCTCATGGGGGACACTCCAGGAGTGCTTGACTTCCCCCAAGGCAGCTCATGGGGGACACTCCAGGAGTGCTTGACTTCCCCCAAGGCAGCTCATGGGGGACACTCCAGGAGTGCTTGACTTCCCCCAAGGCAGCTCATGGGGGACACTCCAGGAGTGCTTGACTTCCCCCAAGGCAGCTCATGGGGGACACTCCAGGAGTGCTTGACTTCCCCCAAGGCAGCTCATGGGGGACACTCCAGGAGTGCTTGACTTCCCCCAAGGCAGCTCATGGGGGACACTCCAGGAGTGCTTGACTTCCCCCAAGGCAGCTCATGGGGGACACTCCAGGAGTGCTTGACTTCCCCCAAGGCAGCTCATGGGGGACACTCCAGGAGTGCTTGACTTCCCCCAAGGCAGCTCATTCCCCCATGTGTTGTGCAACTAATGAGTTATGCAGAATATAATGTGGAAATTTGCCATATCTGTCTATAATAAAGACTCATTAAAAAGATCCTGTTCTCAGACAGTGATCTGGATCACCATCAAAATCATATCAGTTGTTCATTGTTCCATTTCCAAACTCCCTAGAAAATTTTCTTGCCAAATCCGTTAATAACATTTGCCTCGTTAAAGACAGACAAACCAACACTAGCAAAATCGTAAGTTCCTCGGTGGAGGTAGAAATAAGGTGGAATACATGGTATGACATCATAAGGAAAGAACAGCAGAATAGTGACTTCATATATTTGTATTTCTTTTACATGTTAAAAACAGTATTTACACTCTAACATAATATAACTATGTACATTTGACATGTGCAGCCCACAACAAAGTTGTTCATAGACGGGAAGTTCGTGGAATCAAAGACAGACAGATGGATTGACCTCCACAATCCTGTGAGTACACTCTTATATATGCGGACTGCACAGGACGACACTTGACGCACATGCATTAAGCACGGTTTTCCCACAACGCGCCTCATATTTATTTTTGAAGCCATTCACATGCTGTATATTGTCATACTTAGTATATATCAAAACAATGGGATAAATAATAAGGTAAACAAAAAGGTAATTTATGGAAAAAAACTGTTACAAGTTATATCAAAATCAAAGTGCAAAAAGTGATATAAATAGCTGTCTCGGTAGAAATGGAACACAATGTATTTAAAGGGACTGAACTCCAGATGGTCCAATCATAAAGATGAATGAAAATTGTAAAAATACATGATTTTCTTATATAATTGTAAAGAACCCATTAAGAAATTGACACGTATGTTTGTATTGACCTGAAAAACCATGATTCTATATTGTTTTCTTCCGAAATGGTATAGCGTCTGCAGACACTATAACCCATCGAGTACTTTAAAAATAGCGCCGTTTATATTTAGGATAATCACGTGAAAGTATAGTTTTATCGAGTCGCGCATGCGCACACTTGAATCAGGTGCTTGTATTTTGGAAAGCCGCAGTATTTTTAAATCGGGAATACCGGGTTCAAAGAAATTGCGAGCTTATTCAACATCTATTTTTGAATTAAATATGCAGTTTATGACAGTATTTGATCGTGTTCTATACAAATAGTGATGATTTTACGCATTGTTTTACAGTTTAGGCATAACTACAACGGAACGCACAATTTTATGCCGATCTGGAGTTCAGTATCTTTAACTGTTACATTTCATTCGTCAAGAGTTGGAATAGTTTATAAGAAACTTTCTTAAATCTCTTGCAGAAGAATAGATCATCATTCTTTGATTAAGCATTATAATTATAAATGTTCCAGGCCTGGCTAGCTCAGTTGGTAGAGCGCTGGACTGTCAATCCGGGGTTCGTGAGTTCAAACCCCAGCCTGGCCACATAACTTGTGTGGGGATTGGTCATGAAATTATTTCTACGGCCATTCTCCCCCTACCTCTGATTCAAGTAGGGCAGTTATTAGTTACTGGCATAAGTATGTGCACTTGGTACTGTAAACCGCTTACATCGGCTAAGCTTGCCCAGGAAAAGTGTGAGTAGGTTAACTGACCGCCGTGGTATGACAGAAAAACTGTTAAAAACGGCGAAATACCCAAACAAACAAACGTTATTCAGTTCATATAGTTTTATGTAAACTTCACTACACAAGATTCTTAACATTCAAACTATCTGAACAATATCAGTTAATCTTTACAGAACAATCTGTATATATTCAGTGGCATATCTATGCAGGTCCACAAAATGGCCAGATTGTATTCAGCTCATGTTTGTTCTGTGGCGAGATTGAAAGTATACACTCTGCGATAATAAAAAGTAAAAGATCTCGGTGCCTGAACTTAATTCAGTCATGACTGTGAATGAACATTTACCTACATGCAAACAGGGGCATAGCTTGGGTTCAAAAAATGTATAGGCACAGTAGGCGTAATCTACAAAATGATGCTGTAAGCGATAATTTGGGCCAGGAGTGTTTATACTCGTATGTGGTTACAAACAACTAACTTCAGCTAAACCCCGATTTTACAAAAATTAGCGTGTGTTTCATGAATTTGATTTCATAATGACGTAACCGACTCGTTAAACAATGAGTATGAACACAGCCAAGAAAGATTCCTTCACCCCATCCCCCCTCTTGTTGTTATTGCATTTTTGGCATATATAATTTTGTCATCTCTGGAAAAAATGTATAGGCACGTGCCTATAGTGCTTGAAGGAAGCTACGCCCCTGTGCAAACCTCTGTACCTAAATTAGTTATTTCAGTGCTCTAAATAAGAGGAGTATTAGAGTAAATGCTCCTTTAAAATTGGAAAATATTCATTAAAAAATAACAAAAGGGGGTACCATTTTGATTTTGTGTGTGATTTTGAAGCAGCACATAATGAATTTGAAAATGAGTTTCTCTCAATATATTTATGGAAATATATTACACATAAATTGAATAGCAATTCTTGTTTCAATATTTGTACATCTTTAAAACCTTTAAATAGACATATTCAGTTATATATTCGCCCACAAATGAGTAATACTTCTTTATGGTTGAAATCACTGAGTACCAGTACCCTTTAACTAAAATCTTATCGAGAGCACTGTGAATTTAATAATTTACAAAATATGAGGCGCGTCGTGAGAAAACTTGTCTTAAGGCATGTGCGTAAAGTGTCATCCTGGATTAGCCTGTGCAGTCCAAACAGGCTAATCCAGGACAGTACTTTCCGCTTTTATGGTATTTTCTGTTTCAAGGAAATCTCTTCTAAATATAAATCCACTGTAAGCGGAAAGTGCCGTCCTGGATTAGGCGGACTGCACAGGCTAATCTGGGACGACACTTTACGCACATCCATTTAGGCCGGTTTTCCCACGACGCGCCTCATATTTATTTCCAAGTGTGTTTTACCGGTTTGGCTATAAATATTTAAACATCATTTTATCCGATCATATATTTGGATCACTGGTTTCACGTACTGTGTATTTATGTTCTAAGTTTATGAATCATTAAAGTATATTTCAAGCATTACATAGTACATTCAGTTTGCATGGTGTACAAACAAAAGGCTTTCTTGATACCTGTGTACAAGGAATGATAAGATCATGCTACATTGTCTTAAATTTTTTGATATATATCCTAGGTACTTGTTCACTTTTCAAAGTACAGTTCTGTTAACATATGAAGCGTGTCGTGGGAAAACTGGGCTTAAAGCATGTGTGTAAAGTGTCGTCCCTGATCAGCCTGTGCAGTCTGCACAGACTGATCTGGGATGGTTCTTTCCGCTTATATGGTATTTTCTGTTTCAAAAAAGTCTCTTCTAAACATAAATCCACTGCGGGCGGAAAGTGCCGTCCTGGATCAGCCTGTGTTGGGACGACACTTTACGCCCATGCATTAAGCCTGGTTTTCCCACGACATGCCTCATACATATTTTGGAGGATGTTAACTTGATAAACTTTATTGCCATAGTCTAAAACGTTCTTTAATTACTGGTAGTCACCTATGAACTTTCCTCACCAAAAAGTGTTTCTGATCAAAAGTATAGAATTGTGGATTTATTTACTGGATTTTTAGCTCACCTGAGGACAAAGTGCTCATGGTGAGCTTTTGTGATCGCCCGTTGTCCGTCGTTCGTGTGTCCGTGCGTGCGTCCGTCAACTTTCCATTCAAACAACATCTCCTCCTAAACCACATGGCAGATTTTCACCAAACTTCACAGGAATGATCATTGGGTGACCCTCTTTCAAAGTTGTTCAAATCATTACGGTCCACTGCATATGTAGGTCACCAGAGCTAAAAATAGATTTTAAAAGTGTAAACTTGAAAAATCTTCTTCTATTAAATCGCAGGGCCCAGAGGTTTCATATTTGGTATGTAACATCCTAAAGTGGTCCTCTACAAAGATTGTTCAAATGATGCCCCTGGGGTCAAAACTGGCCACGCCCCGGGGGTCACATAGTTTATATAGAATATATAGCAAAATGACTTTTAAAATCTCCTCTGAAACCGCAAGGCCCAGTGGTTTCATATTTGGTATGTAACATTGAATAGTGGTCCACTACAAATATTTTTCAACTTATGCCCCTGGGGTAGAAAGTGGCCATGCCCTGTGGGTCACATGCTTTATATAGACTAAAAAAACTATTGAAACTGCAAGGCCCAGATTTTTATACTCAGGTAAGGGGTTTAGTGCCATTTTGCCCTCTTGTTATTAGCCATTATGATGCCTTAAACTCAGGTGAGCGACCTAGGCCATCGTGGCCCTCTTGTTAAGTTTTGGGAGAAAAGTATTCTTTATTAATTATATCAACAAAACACATAAGTAAGAGTATCCAGATATTTGATTGTTTTGAAAAAACCCAGTTGAAAACATTTTTGCCTCACTTTGTAGCTTCCATGTACATGTATTTCCCCTGTGTCTTCAGCCATAAATAATACAGCTGTATTGAAGAATGGCATGACAGTTTATTTTTTGTTTACATTATAGACTTGTGCACCTGGGTTTTTGTAAACAGACTGCCAAAATTAAACTGTGGTAAAACTTAGAAGTACCCGGTACAGATTTTATAAATAAACAGTGTTTGGAATTTGTTATCAATTTTGGAGGTCAAGGTCAGATTTTAATGTATGATAAACAAAATGAAATAATGGTTCCACTAAGGAATTTGCCACATGTGTATTCAACTCCATAAATAGGTCTTTACGTGAAACTTCCTTCATGAATTGAAATTGTATAAGCCTTAATTTACTGGCAGAAGAATGAGGGTGGACATATTTGAGACAGATGTTAAGTGAATAATTTGAAATCATTATGTAGAGAATACTAGGTTACTCTTGAATTCATTTAGTTTATGGAAAGTTTCTTTAGCGAGGCTTAGAAAAATGATTTTCGTGCCTAACAAATAAACTTCTCTTTATTCAACACTTACCAAGTATTCTTTATATCTCATATTTTCTCTTTATTTTGAAAATTAACGAATGCAAACATAATAATAAAAAAACATAAACATTAATCATAAACAAATAACACAAAAAACATAAATGAAGTCACAAAATTCAAGAAAATGAAATATTAGACTAAGCGTGTTTGCATTAGCCCATTGTGTGAAAATAAAGCAAAGTTATTTCAGCGGAGCTTACATGTATTTCTTCAATGCATGCATGATGATGAGATAAAATAACTATCATATGTTTGCGTTGCTAGGCAACCAATGAGGTGATAACCCGTGTGCCCCAGGCCACACAGGCGGAGATGCAGGCGGCGGTAGACTCGTGCAAGAAGGCGTTCAAGTCCTGGTCCCACTCCACGGTCCTCACGCGCCAGCAGTGCATGTTCAAGTTCCAACAGCTCATCAGGGACAACATGGTAACCATTTGATCTGGGGTCATATCTACAAAACTCCTAAAAAAAATCTGAACAGTAGTCATATTTAAGTGAATCAATGAAATCAAATTTTTCTTGTGAAAATCAATATGTTATATTTTTGAAATATTGTAAAAAAGAAAGCATTTTTTTAATTCTTTACCATAAAACCATTTAAGACAGAATAAACTATAAAGGAACCAGCCTCAAACTTAAGGAAAAAGTTTTCACAAAGGAGCTTAATGAATATGGGCCCTGGCCAGAGTAGTAATTGTTGTGGGGTAGTTATGTGGGCCCTGGCCAGAGTAGTAATTGTTGCACGGTAGTTATGTGGGCTCTGGCCAGAGTAGTAATTGTTGTACGGTAGTTATGTGGGCCCTGGCCAGAGTAGTAATTGTTGCACGGTAGTTATGTGGGCCCTGGCCAGAGAAGTAATTGTTGTACGGTAGTTATGTGGGCCCTGGCCAGAGTAGTAATTGTTGTACGGTAGTTATGTGGGCCCTGGCCAGAGTAGTAATTGTTGCACAGTAGTTATGTGGGCCCTGGCCAGAGTAGTAATTGTTGCATGGTAGTTATGTGGGCCCTGGCCAGAGTAGTAATTGTTGCACGGTAGTTATGTCCCCAGGATTTGGCCAGAGTAGTAATTGTTGTACAGTAGTTATGTGGGCCCTGGCCAGAGTAGTAATTGTTGTACGGTAGTTATGTGGGCCCTGGCCAGAGTAGTAATTGTTGTACGGTAGTTATGTGGTCCCTGGCCAGAGTAGTAATTGTTGCACGGTAGTTATGTGGGCCCTGGCCAGAGTAGTAATTGTTGCACGGTAGTTATGTCCCCAGGATTTGGCCAGAGTAGTAATTGTTGCACGGTAGTTATGTCCCCAGGATTTGGCCAGAGTAGTAATTGTTGCACGGTAGTTATGTCCCCAGGATTTGGCCAGAGTAGTAATTGTTGCACGGTAGTTTTGTCCCCAGGATTTGGCCAGAGTAGTAATTGTTGCACGGTAGTTATGTCCCCAGGATTTGGCCAGAGTAGTAATTGTTACACGGTAGTTATGTCCCCGGGATTTGGCCAGAGTAGTAATTGTTGCACGGTAGCTATGTCTCCGGGATTTGGCCAGAGTAGTAATTGTTGCACGGTAGTTATGTCCCCGGGATTTGGCCAGAGTAGTAATTGTTGCACGGTAGTTATGTCCTAGGGGATTTGGCCAGAGAAGTAATTGTTGCACGGTAGTTTTGTCCCCAGGATTTGGCCAGAGTAGTAATTGTTGCACTGTAGTTATGTCCCCAGGATTTGGCCAGAGTAGTAATTGTTGCACGGTAGTTTTGTCCCCAGGATTTGGCCAGAGTAGTAATTGTTGCACGATAGTTATGTCCCCGGGATTTGGCCAGAGTAGTAATTGTTGCATGGTAGTTATGTCCCTAGGATTTGGCCAGAGTAGTAATTGTTGCATGGTAGTTATGTCCCCGGGATTCAAGTGGAAATATCTGCCATTTCTTGTACGGTAGTTATGTCCCCGGGATTCAAGTGGAAATATCTGCCATTTCTTGCACGGTAGTTATGTCCCCGGGATTCAAGTGGAAATATCTGCCATTTCTTGCACGGTAGTTATGTCCCCAGGATTCAAGTGGAAATATCTGCCATTTCTTGCACGGTAGTTATGTCCCCGGGATTCAAGTGGAAATATCTGCCATTTCTTGCACGGTAGTTATGTCCCCAGGATTCAAGTGGAAATATCTGCCATTTCTTGCACGGTAGTTATGTCCCCAGGATTCAAGTAGAAATATCTGCCATTTCTTGCACGGTAGTTATGTCCCCGGGATTCAAGTGGAAATATCTGCCATTTCTTGCACGGTAGTTATGTCCCCGGGGTTCAAGTGGAAATATCTGCCATTTCTTGCACGGTAGTTATGTCCCCGGGATTCAAGTGGAAATATCTGCCATTTCTTGCACGGTAGTTATGTCCCCAGGATTCAAGTGGAAATATCTGCCATTTCTTGCACGGTAGTTATGTCCCCGGGATTCAAGTGGAAATATCTGCCATTTCTTGCACGGTAGTTATGTCCCCAGGATTCAAGTGGAAATATCTGCCGTTTCTTGCACGGTAGTTATGTCCCCAGGATTCAAGTGGAAATATCTGCCATTTCTTGCACGGTAGTTATGTCCCCGGGATTCAAGTGGAAATATCTGCCATTTCTTGCAGGGTAGTTATGTCCCCGGGATTCAAGTGGGAATATCTGCCATTTCTTGCACGGTAGTTATGTCCCCAGGATTCAAGTGGAAATATCTGCCGTTTCTTGCATGGTAGTTATGTCCCCGGGATTCAAGTGGAAATTTCTGCCATTTCTTGCACGGTAGTTATGTCCCCGGGATTCAAGTGGAAATATCTGCCATTTCTTGCACGGTAGTTATGTCCCCAGGATTCAAGTGGAAATATCTGCCATTTCTTGCACGGTAGTTATGTCCCCGGGATTCAAGTGGAAATATCTGCCATTTTAATTTGTGTGATTGGTTTGTTTTGAAATAAGTTGATAAATATTAATTATTGTTCAACAGTACTGTTTTCAATACATAGAATCAGAACCTTTTTTGGAGGGTTTTACTTTCATTATGTATTGAAATACAACATTGTTTCTCTTACAGAAAGAGCTGGCGCGGCTAGTCACCCTGGAGCAAGGCAAGACCCTGGCAGATGCAGAGGGAGATGTGATGCGCGGCCTGCAGGTGGTGGAGCACTGCTGCAGTATCACGTCTCTCCAGCTGGGGGAGACCATGTCTGGTATTGCCAAGGATATGGACACCTACACGATACGCGTTCCGCTTGGCGTCACAGCGGGAATCACGCCGTTCAACTTCCCAGCCATGATCCCTCTGTGGGTAAGAGCTTCTTGTATTTGTTGTCTGAAATATGAATTTATTTTTAGCTCTACTGGCCATTAGTCTGTCTTGTGTGCGTGTGCTTGTGCAACAGTTCGTCTGTTAACACTTCAAACATCTCCTCATAAACTCCTCAGCAGATGATCCCTCTATTGCTAAGAGCTTGTCTTCTCAGGAATATGAAAATTATTTGCTTATTTAACCTTTTCTTTATTGTGTCGCAATAAGTGAATAATATATTCTCTTGTATTTGATGTCTGGAATATGAATTTATTTTTAAGGACTGTTTAACATTTTTAGCTCACCTGAGCACAATATGCTCATGGTGAGCTTCTGTGATCGCCTTTTGTCCGTCGTTAGTCGTGCGTCGTTCGTCGTCAACATTGACCTTGTGAACACTCTAGAGGCCACATTTGTTGCCCAATCTTCATGAAACTTGCTCAGAACATTTGTCCCCATAATATCTCAGATGAGTTCGAAACTGGGTCATGTGGGGTCAAAAACTAGGTCAAATTGAAGAAAAAGCTTGTGAACACTCTAGAAGTCACATTTTGTGCCCAATCAACATAAAACTTGCTCAGAACCTTTGTTCTTATGATATCTCGGCCGAGTTCAAAAATGGTTCTGCTCCATTGAAAAACATGGCCGCCAGGGGGCGGGGCAGTTTTCCTTATATGGCTATAGAAAAAGCTTGTGAACACTCTAGAAGTCACATTGTTTGCCTAATCAACATGAAACATGCTCAGAACATTTGTTCATATGATATCTCGGCTGCGTTCAAAAATGGTTCTGGTCCGGTGAAAAACATGGCCACCAAGGGGTGGGCAGTTTTCCTTATATGGCTATAGGAAAAGCTTGTGAACACTCTAGAAGTCACATTCGTTGCCCAGTCTTCATGAAACTTAATCAGAACATTTGTCCCAATGATATCTCAACCGAGTTCGAATCTGGGTCATGTGGGTTCAAAAACTAGGTCACTAGGTCAAATTGAAAAAAAAGCTTGTTAACACTCTAGAAGTTATATTATTTGCCCAATCTTAATGAAACTTGGTTATAATATTTGTCCCAATTGTATCTCGGCCGAGTTTGATTCTAGGTCATGTTGGGTCAAAAACTAGGTCACTAGGTCAAAATGAAGAAAAAGCTTCAATTTCAATATGTACTTCAAAATTTCTAATGTCTGTTGTCACTTAAGTTTTTCAAACCATGATGATTAAGGCCGCATTTCAATCAGTCTGTATCAGTATATCCATATCCGTATAAAAATCTAACATATGGACAATTGTTCGACTAATGAAACTCAGGTGAGCGACCCAGGGCCATTTGGCCCTCTTGTCTATGTTTTGACTTTAGTCATGAAGTTCTAGATGCACTGTAGTGCTTAAGCTGCATATTTACCGGTAGTTGGTTACACCAAACTATTTTGTCACTCTTCTTTGCAAAATTGCATCTGTTTTATTGCAGATAATTCAGAATAAACACCTCTTCTGTAAAAACTATTAAGGGTAATATGTTACTCAAGACGATTGATGTTTCCTTTACCAGATGTTCCCAGTTGCCCTCATCACAGGAAACACCCAAGTGTTGAAGCCATCAGAGCGCGACCCCGGTGCCACGATGTTCCTGGTGAGACTCACACAAGATGCCGGCTTCCCGGATGGGGCCGTCAACGTCATTCATGGAGCTCGTGATGGTATGAGGGCCGTCCCATAAAATATTGTATGTAAATGTTGAGTGTTGCCATTATACCATGGGATTGTAATTATAAATGGAAACATGGTCTACCTTAAGATAAGACCTTATTGGTGATGGGTATTATATATGTGTTGATTGTAATTTTCAGTGTTAAAGGGACTTGTTCACAGATTTTCGCATTTTTTAAGTAATGCAATTAAATGTCTTAACTTGACAGATTTAAGCATCGGAACTAAAAAGCTCAAGTATAATAACAAGAAAAGTATTTAGAAAAAAAAAAAAAAAAAAATCCCACTGGGGTTCAAACCTGGGACCTCCGGATTAAAAGTCTATAACCTTAACCACGTGGCCATTCCGACTTCTATATTTCAGCTTGAATTATTTACTTTATTTAAGTGTCCCACCTGTTGTCTTCAATTTCAACAAAAACTACAGAAACACTCCAAATTATTCCATTGTTTAGCGTTACAACTGCTTTATAACTTTATCAATGTCAACTGATGATTACTCATAAACGAAATGGTTTTTACGGTATATTTCTAGGTCCGTAGTGTCATTTTGCACCCTTGTATTCGCTGTTTTTTTTATTTTTGGAATCGGTGACAAAAAGTTGAAAAATAGTCAATTCATCAACCTGTGAACAGGTCCCTTTAACAGTTTGGTATGCCATAAAGAGAGACTGCGACTTTGTAAGAAAATATAGTGTAAAACTATCCACTTGTATTAACATATTTAATACTAACCATATCTTAATTGTTTGAATAATTCTCTTGGTTTAATTTTTTTTTGGTTTTGTCATTATTTAGATGGATCATTCAGCGCTTCCGTTAATGGGCGTCCAGGCGTAAATTACGCCCAAAAACGTCCATTTTACAAACAGCGGGAGTCCTTTGTACGTCCAAATATTCGCATGTACGTTGTTTACAAATACACCGGACGTACAGAACCCGAAGGATATTGAGTCCGGTCATGCGTATTACTGTATTACTGCGCCATACTTAACCCCTCCTCCAATCAATTGTCTGAGGTGCATTGCTCAGCGAGTGGCCAATATTGATTCAGTTGTAAGCGTCCCGCTATCCAATCAGCCAATTAATTTGATTGTCGTCCTTATATAGGTTTTTCACACGTTTGATTGACAGCGGCTGTTTGCCAAACTAATTGATCGGCGCCCTACAGACGCGTTATCATCTTTTGTAATTGCCTTGTAATTTGGTTATGGTCATTAACAAAAATACGGACGTGTTGAGTATTTAATTGGTACTCGGTAAGAGATAATCGTTTTCTGGTTTATTTGATCCTGATACGCACATTTTTGACTCGAATATCAAATAACAAGTTTGCCATCATTTCTTTCCAAGATGTCACAACGATCACTGCTCGATTTTGGGCTATTTAAAAGTTCTAGCAAACGCAAAAATGAAGAGCTTAATTAGGATGATGTCCCCACTCAGCCATCAAAGAAACCAAACGTCATTGCGCTTATCTACTTTATTGACATTAATAAATTGTAAATGTATTTGAAAAAGTTTGTTATTTAATGTCATTGAAGATAAGAAATGAAATAAATAAATAAAATATAAACATTTTCTTTATAGTTTTTCAATTATAATTAAAAAAACACAACCAACAGGACCGACCTCCACAGTGATTAACATACTGAGATAATGAATAAACGTGGGACTTCCAATTTTTGATACTTGGACTTCCAAAATCAAAAGGTTGGAAGTCAGAACTTCCAGAAAAAAAATCTTAGTGGAAGCGCTGATCATCTCTTGTTGTTTCTTTCAGCTGTCAATTTTATCTGTGATAACCCTGATATCAAGGCGATCTCATTTGTTGGGTCTGACCAGGCCGTAAGTAGCATCCTTCAAACTTACTACTTGTTCATTATAAATAGTTTCTGAGCAAGACTAAATAGTGATTTGTCCACATGCTCAAATTTTAACATAATTTATTGCTGTTTTAAATAAAAATTAAGATATAGGTATTGTCTTGTTGATATAAAACAATTATTTTACATGTTATTACAGTGTATGTTCTGATTCACAGGGCACACATATTTATGAAAGAGGTTCCAGGAATGGAAAAAGAGTCCAGGCAAACATGGTAACATATCTATCTTTCTGGAGTGTTTGTTTTTATGCCTCCCGGCATCTTGATGCGGGAGGCATATAGTGATTGTCCTGTCAGTCCGTCCGTCCTTCCGCTAATCCTTCCGTCCGTTAAGGTCAAGTTGATTTTAACGTTTCGTCTAACACCAACACCGCTTTTTACAACACTTAGATACTTACACAGTTGTTGCTTATGTCCATCCCCAATCCACCCATATCACCCAACCTCACTTTGACCATGACCTTGACCTAATTTGCACTAAGAATATTTCAAAAGTGCCATTCCTTGGTTAACTAGATTTTACCGTTTCATCTAGCACCAACATCGCTATACTACAACACTTGGATATTTACACAGTTGTTACTTATGACTGTTCCCAATCCACCCATATCACCCAACCTCACTTTGACATTGACCTTGACCTAATTTGCGCTTAGAATAATTAAAATTGGTTTCTTGGTTAACTAGATTTCCTGTTTCGTCTAGCACCAACACCTCTTGCTACAACACTTGGATACTTACACAGTTGTTGCTTATGACCATCCCCAATCCACCCATATCACCAAACCTCACTTTGACATTGACCTTGGCCTAATTTGGACTTATAATAATTCAAAAGTGCCATATTTGGTTAACTAGATTTTATCGTTTTGTCCAGCACCAATACCGCTTACTACAACACTTGGATATTTACACAGTTGTTACTTGTGACCATTCCCAAACCACCCATATCACCCAACCTCTCTTTGACGTTGACCGTGACCTAATTTGGACTAAGAAATGGGCTATCCAGCACCAACCGCGACATGTGTATTTATCAAACACAGAATCTTGTTCTTATTGTACGTGTACATTTCATTTTTATTGGCAGTACTGATATGTTCCATAGAATTACCATTTATGACTAAACTGTCTTCAAAAATTATTTCTGACTCCTTAATGCATTAGAAGTTGATGTTTGTTTCACCTTCCTTGACATGACAGTATGGGGTTAGAAGATGGTAGGAAAGGGTTGGTTAAAATTTAAATGACAGATTTATCCTTGTCAATGTATATTCTGTTTAAATTTAAAAATCAAACTTTATTGTAGGTTGTTATATTATATCTTCATGTTATTTGTATCATGCCAATTATCTTGCAGGGAGCCAAGAATCACGGAGTTATTATGCCAGATGCAAACAAAGAAAACACTCTTAACCAGGTAATAATCGTAAACTTAAAAACAGCAAACATGTTTTGTTTACCTAGTGTGTAAATCTAAATGTATAAGAGTCATAAAATGGTTCTTCACTCTGCTCTCATCTTAAAGGCTGTTTTGCAATGATTTCTGTACATTTAAATCAAGTTGTTTTTTAGTTCACCTGAGCACGAAGTGCTCAATGGTGAGCTATTGTGGTCAGTCTGTGTCCATTGTCCTTCGTCAACATTTTACTTCAACAACTTCTTCTCTGAAACCACTAGGCAGATTTTAACCAAACTTGGCAGGAATGTTCCTGGGATGGTCCTTTACCAAATTCCTTCAATTTATTAAAATACATTGAAAACTCTGGTTTTCATGGCAACCAAAAGCTTAAAAACTGGAAAACTTAACAAATATTTTTGTCAGAAACCACTTTCCTTATATGGCTGTATTGAAATCTTTAAAAATCTTCTTGTCTGAAGCCACTTGCTGGATTTTAAAATAGTTTAGAAAAAATGTTCCTTGGGTGACCCTCTACCAGATTCCTTGAAATTATTTTGATTCATTAAAAAACATGGCCTCCAGTGGGGCGGGCCAGTTTTCCACATATAACTATATTGAAAACTAAAAAAATCTTCTAGTCTGAAACCACGAGCTGGATTTCAATATAATTTCACAGAATTGGTCCTTGGTCGACCCTCTACCAAATTCCTTGAAATCATTTTGATTTGTTTAAAAACATGGCTGTCAGGGGGCGGGGCAGTTTCCCTGATATGGCTATATTGAAAACTTTTACAATCTTCTTGTTTAAAACCACTGGCAGGATTTCAAAATAATTTCACATAAATGCTCCTTGGGTGACCCTCTATCAAATTCCTTGAAATCATTTTGATTTGTTAAAAAGCATGACCGCCAGGGGGTGGGGCAGTTGTCCTTATATGGCTTCATTGAAAACTTTAATAATCTTCTTGTCTGAAACCACTGGTTAAATTTCAAAATAATTTCACATACATGTTCCTTGGGTGACCGTCTACCAAATTCCTGGAAATAATGTTGATTTGTAAAAAATAATGGCAGTTTTCCATATATGGCTATATTGAAATCTTAAACAATCTTTTTGTTAAATGCCATTATGATGCTTTACACTAAGGTCAGCGACCTAGGGCCATCTTGGCCCTCTTGTCATGAAACATGTATAAAATATGTGTTAAGTGCCCTTTCCAATTTTTCCAAATTATCCTATGTTTTGGTATTCCATTCTGAATTGGCTGTTAACCAAATTTGTCAAAATTGCTTGAAGAAAAATTCTGCAAACCATCTGCTGTTGATTAAAGATTGTAGACATATAAAAATAGGGTGTTACTCGCCCAAACTCCAAAGTATTTAGAAAATGTGCTATAAACATGTATTTATAATAAAAACTGTTAAAATTAGGCTGACAATAACGAAAAATTACCAAGATCCTGGTCTCCAGACCAGTATTTACTTGGGAGGACAAACATTCAATTTTAAATTCTAAATACCTGTACACATACAGTGAAACAAATGGTTTAATCACTGCCGCCGAGTCAGAATTGTGGATTTGTGTAATTACTTGGAATATCTATGTGGAGTTATGCCGAGAGGTAGCTAATGCATGCCACGAAATCACTCGAAGTCACATCGAGTGGATGTACAACTGATAGCTGATGCTGAGTGACACAGAATGATTTCTCGGCAAAATTTTTAGCAGTACACAAGTCAACTCTGTGTTGCCGCGCCCATGACTGGATTGCTAAAACTGTACGAATCGCTAAATGTTTGTTTTGTGTGAACCTTACGATATATGATTGTTATTCCTGCAGCTTGTGGGTGCAGCCTTTGGTGCAGCAGGTCAGCGGTGCATGGCCCTGTCGACAGCAGTGTTTGTTGGGGAGGCCAAGAAGTGGATTCCAGAGCTGGTGAAGAAGGCAAAACAGCTCAAGGTCAATGCAGGTATGGAACATTTGAGGCATGTCGTGAGGTAACCGGGCGTAATGCAAGTGCGTAAAGTGTCGTCCCGGATCAGCGTTTGCAGTTTGCACAAGTTGATCCAGGACGGCACATTCTGGCTACAGTGGATTTCTGTTTAAAATAGACTTTTTTGAAACAGAAAATACCATGAAAGTGGAAAGTGCTGTTCAGGATCAGCCTGTACGGACTGCACAGGCTGATCTGGGACGACACTTTACGCACTTGCATTTAGCCCGGTGTTTCCCACGATACACCTTATTTAAAGTTCATGTATAAGGAGGACTTGAAATATCAAGTTCTTGATGTATAAAACTTAGTGTGCAATTAGTTTTTGACTTTTTCACTTTCTGTGGCTTTTTTTGTCATGTGCATATTAATCAAAACAGGATTAATTAGCCTCACAGTATTGTTAAGCTGTTGAAATAGATAAATGCCCATCCTGGTGCATCCATGACTGCACTTAATTATTTATTATGGAAGAACAGCATAAAAAAGTGGACTGAAATTTCTTGTTAATATTGTTTTATTTGAATTCCTTCAGTTAAGTGCTATATTTGGAACGACAAGTACGGTGCATTCTCTGTCCCATAGTGTGGGTTTTGTTTGCAACCAGGTCACGAGCCTGATGCTGACCTTGGTCCGCTTATCTCCCCTGCTGCCAAGGAGCGTGTCTGCAGTCTCATTCAGTCGGGCGTTGACGAGGGGGCTAACCTACTTCTCGATGGTCGCAACATCAAAGTGCCTGGCTATGACAAAGGAAACTTTGTTGGGCCCACCATCCTGCACAATGTTAAGGTACTCTTATTTATTATTGTTCTTATTTATTATTACAGGGTTCGTACGTCTTTGTCTGGAAAAGTCATGGAGACTGGTCTTTATCTGGAAAAGTCATGGAGACTGGTCTTTGTATGGAAAAGTCATGGAGACTGGTCTTTGTCTGGAAAAGTCATGGAGAATGGTCTTTGTCTGAAAAAGTCATGGAGAATGGTCTTTGTCTGGAAAAATCATGGACTCTTGATAATTTGGATTTTATTATGGAAAGGATTGTATCATGGGAAACTGAGCTATGGAAAATTCATGAAAAAATCATGAAATTTTGGTATCAACAGTTTGTATGAACTCTGTTATGACTTTTTAGCTCACTTGAGCACAACATGCTCATGGTGAGCTTTTGTGATTTCCTTTTGTCCGTTGTCCGTCGTCTTCATTTACCCTGTTAACACTCTAAAGGCCACATTTATTTGCCAATCTTCATGAAATTTGCTCAGAACATTTGTCCCAATGATATCTCAGCTGAGTTCAAATCTGGGTCATGAAGGGTATTAGAACTAAGTCACTAGGTCAAATTGAAACAAAAGCTTGTTAACACTAGAAGTCACATTTTTTGCCCAATCTTCACGAAACTTGGTCAGAACATTTATCCCAATGATAACTCGGCCGAGTTTGAATCTGGGTCATGTAGGGTAAAAAACTAGGTCACTAGGTCAAATTGAAGAGAAAGCTTGTTAACACTAAAAGTCACATTTTTTGCCCAATCTTCTTGAAACTTGGTCAGAACATTTGTTGTGCTGAGTTCGAAAATGGTTCCGCTCCCTTAAAAAACATGGCCGCCAGGGGGTGAGGCAGTTTTCCTTATATGGCTATTGAAAAAGCTTGTGAACATTCTAGTAGTCACATTTTTGCCAAATCAACATGAAACTTGCTCAGAACCTTTTTGTTATGATATCTTGGCTGGGTTTTTATAATGGTTCCACTCTGCTGAAAAACGAGGCCGTCATGGGGCGGGGCAGTTTTCCTTATATTGGTATAATGAAAACTTTATCAAGCTTGTGAACACTTTAAAAGCCACATTTATTGCCCAATCTTCATGAAACTTGCCCAGATCCTTTGTTCCAATGATACCTCGGCGGAGTTTGAAAAATGGCTCGTGTGGTCAAAAACTAGGTCACTTGGTCAAATAAATTTTGTTGTTGAAAACTCTAGTTTTGCCTAATCTTCTCGAAAATTGCTCAGAAAATCTGTTTCAGTAATATCTTGGTTCGAAACTGGGTCATGTGGGGTAAAAAAAAAAGGTCACCATGGCAAAATTGAACAAAAAGCTTTAAAACATTCTTGATGCCACATTTATAGGCCAATCATCACAAAACTTGCTCAGAACAGTTCAGTTCCTTAGCCTCTCAGATGAGCGACCTAGGGCCTTTTGGCCGTCTTGTTTGGAGAAATGATTGTTACCTGCAGACAATGCTGTAGTTCAGAATGGCAATGATATAACTGTTTATTGTTTATATAATTAACATGTTGAAATAGTGGAAGTACTATGCTATGATAGTGTTCCAAGTAGTCAAAATAGCCAATGATTACACAAGTTTCTGATATTATGTTAAATGTTTACAGTTTCCTTGAATAGCCTTTCAAAACGATGGGTAAATTGAAAAATAATTGAGCTGGTACATTGTATTTTTGTGTGTGCACCAACCTATAAAAAACAGATGCTACCTATTAAAACTGGTTACCTAAAACATAAAACATTAAGTAGTTAATACGGGTAGTTTCTGTGAATATTCAAGCCCCTTTAATGTTGTCATTGCAGCTGGAGATTTCTTAGCACCAACCTATATATAAAGCAGATGTTACTTCTTCAGTCACCAATATAAAACATTAAATAAGGCATACATAGTTTCTGTGAATAATTAAGCCCTCTGTGTTTGTCATTTCAGCCGGAGATGAAGTGTTACCAGGAGGAGATCTTCGGTCCAGTGCTGGTCAGTATGGAGGTGGACACACTAGACGATGCCATCAAGGTCATCAACAAGAATCGCTATGGTAACGGCACGGCCATCTTCACAACCAATGGAGCCACAGCAAGGAAGTACACACAAGAAATTGATGTTGGCCAGGTGAGTGCATTAAGTGGTTTTTGTGAATGACTTTGAGACTTAGTGTAGTAATATCCCTGCTTATTGCCAGACAGTACTGTATTGGTATTCTACTTATTCTGTGTTGTGAACAGTGGGTATTCTACTTATTCTGTATTGTGAACAGTTGGTATTCTACTTATTCTGTGTTGTGAACAGTTGGTATTCTACTTATCGTCGCTGTTCTGCGAAAATCTCGTACATCAAATTTGGCTCGAAAACGTTTGTTCGCGCTTGTTATTGTTCAAAATCAATATCATATTCTGCGAAAATACGGGAGAAAATTGCCAATGGGATAGGTGTTAACTGATCATATGACAAAATCTCGAACGTTCGTTGGTGCAATTTTATATCTGCGAAAACCTCGTATAAATTGTTTTCCGTACGAATGGACATGGACTTGTTTAAAAGAGGGAAATTATAATAAAACGGTGAGTATAACATATGTTTTTGGTTGGAACATGTATTTGTGATACAATATATTGATGCCGCATGATCTTATTTGCAGGAAATGTTTTATTTTATGTTAAAACAAGTATGGTAGTCATTGTTTTGGTTTTGTTGACAAGTTTTGTTTGTTATTTAATAGTGATGTATAGTTGAATCTTCCAAGATATTACACAAAACAGTCATACGATATAATTTAATTGATCGTGTTTATCTAAAAAAGGGCAATGCTGCAAAATACAACAATAGCAGTGAAAAAAAAAATTATACGAGATTTTTTCCCATGATGAAATAGACTGCCGACGAACTTTATACGAGCAAATCACACATATTCTTTATTCGAAATATCACAATTCTTATCAATTCCAGCTTAATATATAATTGAAAATACATGCACTTAACCTAAAATGGACTGCACTAGTCTGAGAACCATAATCACATTGTTGTTCAGTTTTATACGGACATATTAAGGCATTAACTTTGTTATATTTATTGTGCATGGACAATTCAATATTTCAAATGTTTACTAAACATAATTATCTAATTAGATGTATTGTTGTTGCAGTGGTATATCAAATGCAGTCAGTGGACCATTGGAATAGTGGACCTACACACTTTACTGCCTCGTGGGAACGAAAGTGCTCATACAAAAGTGTATGAAATATTTTGCTCGAACAGTCTGTTAAGTCACTTTTCTTCTGTAACTTATTTACTTTAAAATGTCAAGTAAGTGGTTACGAAATAAAACTGACCCAGGTTGTAAACCTGTGAACATTTGTAAACTTGTACAAAATCGAGAACGTGGACAATACAATGTGAATGGTCGACAGTTCAATTTTCTACAGGACGCCTATTATTCTCTTTACAGTGAAACAACGCCAAGATATATATACGTTGAAAATCGCAATGGAACATGTGAATTTGTTGAAATGAAATTCCACCCATTCTGCGTGAACGGCTGTTTAAAAAGAACACTATGACGTCTCGTTGAAAACGTATAGTGCAGATGGCGCTTATGAATAACATTAAAGTGTACTGACATAAACGTCTCCAGTGAGCCAGAAAAACAACCTACCATTGAAACATCCACTTATCGTATTCAAGGCACGACCGTGATAAACGTTGATAGTCTTTTGCGTTGCAATGAAAGTTCTTTGAGTGATACGGATAACAGCGATGATGAAAAATGCGCCGCCAACACTCCAAAAGATCCTGAACTGTTGGGATCTGAGAATGTCAATATGGATAGTGATGTATTGTGTGATTCCGATGATTCGGTAAAGGATCCGGACTGGAATTTGAAAATAGAACGCAAACGCAACAGCTTACCTGTTTCATCTGAATCAGAGTGCAGTGACTCTAGTTCAAAACCAAGAAAAAAGGTTAAAAAAAAACGAATTCAAAAGCCAATAAAAAGAACCTCTCAAACACATACGCAAAAAATCAGCCAGAATAGCGAAATCACCCACAGTAACCTAACAAAACAGACACCTGCTCATAATGACGCAGGATTAAATGAAATAAATGGTATCAGTAGAGTAGATACGGAGATGGAATTAGACCACGAAGAAGAGGTGGCCACAGAAACAGTGACGCAATGTAGTGAACGTGGAAAAAAGAAGGCAAAGAAAGGAAAGGGCAACCCCGACACATGGCTAAAGAATGTGAACAAGAAACTACGAATGGTCGGAAAGGCGTATAAAGGTGTTAAGAATGTTGATGGAAAGAAGACTCACTGCGTAGAGAAATGTGAAAGAATCCAGAGCGAACGGAAATGCACTAAACGTTGCAGGGCTACTAGAAAATGCTTTGATATCAGCGACACATTCCGGCAAGAAGTTTTCGAAGCCTTCTGGAGTAGAATGGATTGGGGGGAACTATGTAACCAGTCAAGTAAGTAGGTGTGAAGTAAGGGGAAAACGGGAGTCCGGTAGACGAAACTTCACGTACAGATATTACTTTAGGGTTGATAATGAAAAGTATCTCGTGTGCAAAGATTTCTTCTTGTCTACCTTAGGGATTGGAGAATACACGGTTTACGATTGGTTGAAAACTACGAATGATCACAGGCTTCCACGAGAAAATCAAAGGCAGGAAAGGATAAGAGTGGGCAATGAAGGGGTAGATGTGGGCATGAAGTTCTTGGAGGCGTTACCCAAAATGCCCTCACATTATTGTAGATGAACGTCTACAAAGGTTTCTCTAGAACCAGTTTTTACGTCATTTGCAGATTTGCACCGCGTATATACAGAGCACTGTATTGAAAAAGGTCAAAAGGCAATAGGCAGAAAGGCTTTGCAGAAAATATTTGATGAGATGAACTTGTCTTTATTCAGGCCAAAAAAGGATCAATGCGATGTGTGTGTTGGTTACGAGACCAAAAACGTCAGCGAAGAAGAATACACCCTTCATATTCTCCGCAAAGATGGAGCAAGAGCCGAAAAGGAAAATGACAAGAAGATAGCGCAAGAAAATGAGAAAGTGACGTGATCACCATGGATGTCCAGAGTGTTTTGTTGTGCCCGAAAGTAGAAGCCTCCGCAATGTATTACAAAACAAAATTGTCGTGCCACAATTTCACGCTTTACGACATGACGTCCAGGAATGTTAAATGTTACTTTTGGCATGAGGGTGAGGGTGGCTTAACGGCAAACTCCTTTGCCTCGTGCGGAAACGACTACATTGAGGAAATACTCAAATGTAAACCACAGACGGAAGAAAACGTAGTCTTCAGTGATGGCTGCGGCTATCAAAATCGAAATGCTACGATGGCAAATACATTGTTGCGACTCGCAGTTAAACACAAAGTTACAATAACGCAAAAATACCTTGAGAAAGGCCACACCCAGATGGAAGTGGATAGTGTCCATAGCACAATCGAGCGTTCTGTCCATCGAAGGGCAATTTACTGTCCGGCCAATTATGTGGAACTAATCAAGGCTGCCAGACCGAACCACCCATACCAGGTCATATACCTGGACCACACATTCTTTAACGACTATAACAGTTTGCGTTTTTACGACACTATACGTCCAGGAACCAAGATTGGAGATCCTGTTGTCGCAGATATACGAAGCCTAAGGTACTTACCTGAGGGCACCATTCACTACAAGCTGTCATATTCCGATGAGTATTGTGACATCCCGAAACGCAGAAATGCTCTCACAGTGACAGGGACAGAACATGTGGAATCGCTGTGCACTGGGCCCATTAGTATCAAAGACACCAAGTTTGCTCATTTGCAGCAATTGAAGGCCGTTATACCTACAGATTACCACGGCTTTTACGACAAACTTTTGCATGGCAAATAAGTGTGCTTCAGCAGCAGTGTACCTGACGGTTTATAATAGAACAAAACTATTCATGTTTTATTGCACTCTCATTTAATTGACGTGTAATCTTGAACATTCGGTCTATGCTTCTTAAAACGGATCAGATTCAAATTTGTATTGAGTTTAAACTTAAGACGCATTGCGGTTTTATACTATTAATAATAATTATCTCTCTCACAGTGATCTTAGCATCATGTACACCCCTGAGGCGGATATTTGTTCAATAGTGCCATATAAATCGCCAATTATTACGTTAACATTTTTGTTGAATATGATCTTCTACGGTATAAAGTTGATTAGTTTTATGTTTGTAAACAGTTACATGTAGTAGCATTTCATTGTTATGAGAACGTATCCAACTTATTTGCTGTAGTTGTTGGTTTGGGTATAGGGATACTCTACTTCTTAGTGCTCACTGTTTATAGTTAGAAAAAATTAATACTTACTTGATGTTTAGTATTCCAATGTATCAGATTTTAGTCCAGTGGTATCGTATACCTCACTCATTGAGATTTTATTTAGTTTTAAATACAAAACTGTCAATAATATCTATTTACTTGTTTGTTTGATATGACCTGCTTTGATATATAGTTTGTAAAAAGCATTTTAAAAGTTGATAAATTTCACGTTTGTATTACTGTAAACAGTTACATGCAGAAGCATTTCATTTTTATTAAAACGTATTGACATTATTTGCTGTTGCATTGGGTATTCGATTTCAATTTCTTAGAGATCATTGTTTATTGTTAGAAAAGTTTTATTTTTGTTTGCTGTTATTAAATTTACTGGTAATTTATAGCTATATTGTTATTGGTAGTATTCAATCCTCGATCTAATTTTTCCATGACTTTTCAAGTTAAGTGGCAACCCTGACGGTATCTGTTTTATGACAAGAACTTAAATTTATGTTTGTAATGGTAGTTTTGTAACGGAAAATTCTTGTGTAATAGTAATTATGGACAAAAAAGGAGAAATGGACCTGATCTAAATTCCGGAACATCTCGTACAAAAAAGTTGAGAAAAAATAATAAAAGTGAAAAACACGTAAGTGAAGAATTAGCTAAGCCATACATTATCAATGGTTGGTGGTATGTTGGTAATATAGCGTATAGTTCATTTAAGAATATGTGAAAATATTTTTTCTTCTGTCAACTTTTGAACAAAATTGTTACTTTCTTTCACTCTCCTGAAAAGTTACCAAAATCGACTTACGCGAATTTCGCAGAACAGCGACGTTATTCTGTGTTGTGAACAGTTGGTATTCTACTTATTCTGTGTTGTGAACAGTTGGTATTCTACTTATTCTGTGTTGTGAACAGTGGGTATTCTACTTATTCTGTGTTGTGAACAGTGGGTATTCTACTTATTCTGTGTTGTGAACAGTTGGTATTCTACTTATTCTGTGTTGTGAACAGTTGGTATTCTACTTATTCTGTGTTGTGAACAGTGGGTATTCTACTTATTCTGTGTTGTGAACAGTTGGTATTCTACTTATTCAGTGTTGTGAACAGTTGGTATTCTACTTATTCTGTGTTGTGAACAGTTGGTATTCTACTTATTCTGTGTTGTGAACAGTGGGTATTCTACTTATTCTGTGTTGTGAACAGTGGGTATTCTACTTATTCTGTGTTGTGAACAGTTGGTATTCTACTTATTCTGTATTGTGAACAGTTGGTATTCTACTTATTCTGTGTTGTGAACAGTTGGTATTCTACTTATTCTGTATTGTGAACAGTTGGTATTCTACTTATTCTGTGTTGTGAACAGTGGGTATTCTACTTATTCTGTGTTGTGAACAGTGGGTATTCTACTTATTCTGTGTTGTGAACAGTGGGTATTCTACTTATTCTGTGTTGTGAACAGTGGGTATTCTACTTATTCTGTGTTGTGAACAGTGGGTATTCTACTTATTCTGTGTTGTGAACAGTGGGTATTCTACTTATTATGTGTTGTGAACAGTTGGTATTCTACTTATTCTGTGTTGTGAACAGTTGGTATTCTACTTATTCTGTGTTGTGAACAGTTGGTATTCTACTTATTCTGTGTTGTGAACAGTTGGTATTCTACTTATTCTGTGTTGTGAACAGTGGGTATTCTACTTATTCTGTGTTGTGAACAGTGGGTATTCTACTTATTCTGTGTTGTGAACAGTTGGTATTCTACTTATTCTGTGTTGTGAACAGTTGGTATTCTACTTATTCTGTGTTGTGAACAGTTGGTATTCTACTTATTCTGTGTTGTGAACAGTTGGTATTCTACTTATTCTGTATTGTGAATAGTTGGTATTCTACTTATTCTGTATTGTGAACAGTGGGTATTCTACTTATTCTGTGTTGTGAACAGTTGGTATTCTACTTATTCTGTGTTGTGAACAGTTGGTATTCTACTTATTCTGTATTGTGAATAGTTGGTATTCTACTTATTCTGTATTGTGAACAGTCATGTGTGGTTCAAAATATTTTGGTTTATTGTTTTATGTGATGTTAAATAACTTAGGTTTTTGATAATGAAGTTTGATAAATCCAGTTACATCTATATGGCTCCCACACTATTGCTTTAGGTCATTGAATATGGAACATCCTTTGAAATGTGGAGCTTTAAGGTGGTTTTTGAAGCTACTTAATTATATGTATATAATGAACTATACACAAACTTTCAGAGTGACCTCTTCTACGTATTTCAGATTGGTGTCAATGTGCCGATTCCTGTCCCGCTGCCCATGTTCTCATTCACCGGATCCCGGGGCTCCTTCATGGGCGACACCAACTTTTATGGCAAACAGGTATGGACATTAGTATGAGTAAATTCAGAAGTATATCATATAAGCTTGTGGCTTATCAGCATGTCCTGTATTGATACTTCTGAATAATCAGTGAAATGGCTGGCATTGGAATAGCAAGCTGTGCAATCAAATGGTTACCCCTGTAGTAAGTGGTGCTATGATGTTGATGATATGATGTCAGTAGCGGTTTATTTTGGTTGGAAAATTTGCTATTTTAAGCAGTACTTTGTTAACTATGAATTGATTTGAATAAAAAAGCTTTATCTTCAAAATTAGGCATCTGTCGCATCCTCTACAGTTAACATGAACAGCTGCACTTGGAGTAAAAATGTGTTCTCTAGTTAATTGGTACAGAATAAAACTTAAACCTTATACTGCTGAGACTGTTATAGCTAATTGCATCCAGGAAAGAGGTGTGCAGTCTGATAAATATGCAGTGTGATGTTAACAGTCAGGTACTTGTCGGTACACCCATGTCGGTCATACCATATCAGTAATAGCAAATGGCCATGGCCAGTGTTGTATAAAGGAAAAGTTCACTCTAGATGTTAACAGTTTGGTACTTGACGAGTACACCATCTAGGTCTTATCACAACAGTAATGTATAGCCATGTCCCATGATATCTAATGGATTGGTTTGCTTAAGATGTGTACTGATCAAGTCCAAACTGTTACCATCTCAACACTAACATTTGGCCATGTTCAGAGTAATCTCATCACTATCATTTGGCTATGTCCAGAGTAATCTCATCACTATCATTTGGCCATGTCCAGAGTAATCTCATCACTATCAATCACTATCATTTGGCCATGTCCAGAGTAATCTCATCACTATCAATCACTATCATTTGGCCATGTCCAGAGTAATCTCATCACTATCAATCACTATCATTTGGCCATGTCCAGAGTAATCGCATCACTATCAATCACTATCATTTGGCCATGTCCAGAGTAATCTCATCACTATCAATCACTATCATTTGGCCATGTCCAGAGTAATCTCATCACTATCATTTGGCCATGTCCAGAGTAATCTCATCACTATCATTTGGCCATGTCCAGAGTAATCTCAACACCAACAGAGTAATCCCATCACTATCATTTGGCCATGTCCAGAGTAATCTCAACACCAACATTTGGCCATGTCCAGAGTTATCCCATCAATATCATTTGGCCATGTCCAGAGTTGTCCCATCACTATCATTTGGCCATGTTCAGAGTAATCCCATCACTATCATTTGGCCATGTCCAGAGTTATCCCATCACTATCATTTGGCCATGTCCAGAGTTATCCCATCACTATCATTTGGCCATGACCAGAGTAATCCCATCACTATCATTTGGCCATGTTCAGAGTTATCCCATCACTATCATTTGGCCATGTCCAGAGTTATCTCATCACTATCGTTTGGCCATGTTCAGAGTAATCTTATGACTATCATTTGGCCATGTTCAGAGTAATCCCATCACTATCATTTGGCCATGTTCAGAGTAATCCCATCACTATCATTTGGCCATGTTCAGAGTAATCCCATCACTATCATTTGGCCATGTTCAGAGTAATCGGAACACCAGCATTTGGCCGTGTCCAGAGTTTTCTAATGGATAAGTCCAGAAATAAAGGATGTATCGAGGTTTGCTGTTTTTTAGGGCATCAACTTCTACACGCAGCTCAAGACAGTGACCCAGATGTGGCGAGGAGAGGACGCCACGGTTACCAAGCCAGCCGTCGCCATGCCGGTCATGAAATAAGCGGTGAATGTTCTGTACAGAACATGGGGAACAACTATCTTTGAGTCATTCAGTGGCTGGCTGTTATTTCAATGCTTTTTGTTTTGTGTGTGAGGTATGATAGTAACAGCTTTTTTGCGCAAATGCTATTCAAGATACTGAACAAATTCTGTGCGAAAAACAAATGGTTAACAAATTTTATTCAATAGTGCTACTATTTCCCATGTGCTCAACCTACCTCTTTAAATATTTTCCTTTGTTGCATAATAATAATATAACAATAATAAGATGTTTACTTGTAAGTAAGCGTCATACACTGTTACCTGTTGTTTGGTGCATTGTGTGTTCACGTGTACTTTGCACCAGGGATGAATGAACTGAATTTGTTAATTATGTTAAACTGAAACCAATTGTAACAGAAATCAAATGCAGGATTGCAAATTATACAATAGTTTTATTTGCTAGTTGTACCTTAGCAAAGGTGCTTAGAATTTGTTAAAATGTAAATTTTATATAGAGACTATACAATAATATATTATTTTCTTTGTGGTTCTATATTGATTTGTGATAATTCTATTTCTTGAAATCAATGGCTGAGCTTATGACCAATTCTCCAGCAATTCTTAAGTGTCATTTTATGGCATTCCATATGCACCAGTTTATAATATAAAACAAACTCGATAAATAAATGTATTTGTTTGTTAAACCAGATTTGTAAATAAACATTTACAACGATAATGATTTACTGCCATCTTATAATTTGAGACCAACCCATATACAGGGGTGTCCCAAAGGTCTGTGACAAAGGAACTGGATATCAGTAAAACTGATGGATGCTCACAAAGGAACAGGATATCAGTAAATCTGATGGATGCTCCCTAACAGTGACCTATGCCAAGTACTGGGAATGCAATGGAAAGGGCAGATATTAAAATAACTAAAAATCACTTAAACTGCAGGACCAAATCTGTACCTGTATTGGATCGCGGCACAATTATAACATACTAACATGCAGTTGAAGTAAATTTGTTTTAAAGCAGCAGTCCAGAAATATGTTAATTAAATAAAACTGCAGAAATTGTTTCTAATGGACATCTTACAAAAAAACCGCATTGAAATCGGTAAAATAACGTTTTGCTAACTTTTTATCGTACAATTATCTGTGTGCGACAGCGTGTGAGGAATCAGGAGTAAATCAGAATGTACATTAGTGTATATTCCGTTCGTACCAAGTGTTTTCGAACATAGACATTGTACAATGTTTTTGTGAATAAGGAACAGTTTTCAGTTGAATAATGTCATTACATTCATTAGAATTCATGCCAATTTAAGGTGTATTGAATTATAATCTATGGACTGCAGCTTTAATCAAATCCAAAGATCATAACTATAAAATAAATCAAGGTAGTGGAACATCACTGTAATGCCATCATTTTATCCAGGATGTTTAACTTTTAATCAAGTATCATTGATTTTCAAATAGCAGTTAGAGGGAAATAGACGTGACACAAATGACATACCGGTACTCATTAGTATTAATTATGAAATACAATATGCTTATTTCTTCATGGGCCATGAAGGCTTCCATCAAATTTTACTGAATTTATGTAGTTGTGGAACAGTTTGTATGGTACACTAGATACCATATGCAGCAGTCAAAAGCCCATATGCAATAAAACCACAAGTGAAACACTGTGGCAATATACTAATCTGATGCTGGTACTAAAGCTTCCAAAAAGATTCATTTAATTACTTCAATCGGTTGTTGAGAAATATCCTGTATAAGAATTGAGAAATATATCATAAAAGGTCCATAACTCCGAGTACAATCAATGAAGCTGAATATCCTGACATGCTTACATACTCTTGGTAGTATGTCGTCCATTGAAAGCCAAAAGCGCCTATCAGCCTTCTTTGCACATATGCCGATTGGCCCGTTTGGCAATCAATAGACGATGTACTAATTTCACTGTATACAATTATCAGCAAACTTCAAATAGCCATAACTCCAAGAAAATCATTGAAGCAGAACATCCTGGTACAATGCATACCTCTTGGGAACATCCTGGTACTATGCATACCTCTTGGGAACATCCTGGTACTATGCATACCTCTTGGGAACATCCTGGTACTATGCATACCTTTTGGTAATGAAGCTTCCTATAAAGTGTTACCGAATTCTGGCCATTAGTTGCTGAGAAATAGCCAGGAAAAAGAAACAGGATCGACTTATGGATAGACAAATCAGCGACTTTATACTCATGTATATATAATGTTTCTGGGTGCATAATAATTTTATGATTTTACTTTCAAGTCAAATTGTCATTCAGTTTACATGTACATTAGTACAAGTAATGTAGCAGACACTGGTCTTGGTTTGAATACTTAACAACATCTTGACAAAATCGTTAAGAAACAATCATATACAAAGTCACAAATTATACACGGTTCCTGTAGGAATCAAACTCACACCTACAAAGTCGCACACTTCAGTGAAATTTTTCCTTCCCTTTGCACTTTATCAATGGCGCACATGCGCATAACGGTACATCATGTACATTTTAATAATATCGACTTTACTACTACTACCAATTTCCCATGCCTGTGAAAATGTCATCAAAAACATAACCCAAAACAAAGTAACATGTCCTCATACAAGCATCATACTGTAATAGTAACAATTTATTTTTCAATATATTTAAAAGAAACAATTTTTCAAAATGAAAGACAAGACAGGTACTATCTTAAATACAGGTATACAGCAGAACTTAGTCCTGTTGGACTTCTTTATTTAGAAGTTTCAGATTAATGTAAAAACAATTCCCACCCGACTCCCTTCTTTATGTGTGATATGAAATATTGACAGTTATTTCAAACTTTAACGGCATTAAGAAGTGTTGCAAATTAATAAAATGAAACATATCCATAAAATAAATGGTACTTGCACAGTTTAAAATTCAGTTTATAGTTTACGTTTTTAACACAACGAAACTAGCCGAAAGTGTTTTACATGTATGTAGAATATCATGCAGCTTACTAAAAGCGAACTGAATTGTCATATTTAATCTGCGTCGCAATGGTATTCATCATGTAATTTTTACAGCTAGTGTTTGTAAACAAGTTTTACTTGCAGGATCAGTGTTTTTGTAATAAACAGTATTAAGCAAACCAAATGTTCCAGACATAGGTTGTATACTAACGTAAAAGGTTTAAATTCAAATGTTCGTTTAGGTGAATGTGGTTTTCTATCCCAAGTACTATTTTCACACTTGTGTCCCTTTGTTTCAAGGTGCTGTACTGTAGGCCGAGTTGTATACATAATCAGCATGTTATAATCAAGTAAATGAAATTAACAAGTGATCATTCGTTTACAGTTCAGTATTCATGTTTTTATACATTTTATAATTGAGACACTTCGTGGGAAAACCGGGCTTAATGTACATGCGTAAAAGTGTTGCAAAGGCTAATCCAGGACGGCACTTTCCGTCTACAGCGGATTTATGTTTAGAAGACATTTTCTTGATACAGAAAACACCATAAAAGCGAAGTGTCATCCCAGATCAGCCTGTGCGGACTGCCTCAAGCCTCAAATATAATTTGTGGCGCGTCATGAGACAACCGGTCTTATGCATGTGCATAAAGTGTCGTCCCGGATTAGCCTGTGCAGTCCGCACAGGCTTATCCAGGACAGCACTTTCCGCCTACAGTTGATTTATGTTTAGAAGAGACTTTCTTGAAACAGAAAATACCATAAAAGCGGAAAGTGCCATCCCGGATCAGCCTGTGCGGACTGCACAGGCTAATCCGGGACGACACTTTACGCACATTGATTATGACCGATTTTCTCATGACGCGCCACATTTAAAGTAATACTGGACTACAGAATTTAAAAATCCGTATTCTTTTGTATTGTAAAGCCATTTCAAAATCCCTGCGACTTTGAAGATAACAAAGTACAGCTGTAATTGCACTTAATGAAATACATTTTAGAACTATTTCTTAACATATAAAATAGCATATAACCAGCAAACATCAACCAAAAAAAACAACAACAAAACAATTTAAGTATAACAGCAATGTACTGCTCAGTTGAAACTTGGCACTACAAGCCACAACAAGATATTGTGCCTAGGGCTACATTTTTTCTTCTTAACGAATGGCATCTTTCACTGCATTTATGCATGGGTCATCCGATTTACCAACTAACTATACAAGCACTTTTTGTGCCTAGCCATTTGCAGCAACCACTATTAAATGTGGTCAGTGCAGTAATTGCATGAATTGTTTTACAGTGCGAACCAAAAAAAAGCTCTAAGTTTTGATGAACTCAAGTAGATGGTGGAAGCAAAATTTGGTAATGTCAAAAATTGCTTTAGGCAAAAAAAAATATGTTTGTTTCAGATCACCCGACCTACTCTAAAAAAATGCCCCAACCCTAGAACATTTTTATTGAGTTTGTCAGATATATTTTTCTTTTATTGACTTTTTTCAATAATTAAATGTTTCTTTGGATAAATAAGTGTTTTGCTTTGACAGCATCCTCTTCAAAAGATTGTTTAAGTATATGACCCTTATATTCTGAATATTCATTAAGTTTTAGAATCTTCAAGTTGACCATTTAACAAATAAACAAAATAACAAAATAAAATAAATCCAAAACCTACCTACCCAATTTTTTTTGGGGGGGGGCATGTAACCTGAAACAAACATATTTTGTGCGCCTTACATATAAATGATAACTAGAGGCAATTCCTGTCAGCACTTTGTGCCAAATGAGGTAAAATATTACTACTACCTCTTAGTGCAACTGGTCAAAATATGAACATGTTTACAACAAAGTGAGGCAAAACAGGTAAAATATCACAGAAAAATATTCCTGATGTTAATATGTATAAAAACATAAAACATTTAAATCTGCATAACAATATAAAACATTCAGTAATATCACAATCTTAAACTGGCCATTGTTCATTTTGTCCTTTTAGTACCTGATCTTGAATCCACACTTCTGACCGAAGATTTGGATGTGGCTTGATTTTGGTTGCTGGATTTAGAGACACTTTTTGAAGGAATCTTCTTGCTGTCACTTTTCTGAACATTTGATGCAGACTGATTTTGTGATTCCTTTGGTGTTTTTGATTGTCCTTCACGTGTCTTGTCCACCAATGGAGGATACACAACACCTCGTTTTGCATTCTCTTCCTTGACCATAGTCCGGAACTCCTCCTGCATAAAATTTCAATACCTAACTTCTTTACATACATTTTTTAGAAACCAACATCAAAATAACTCCAATTAACAAGAGGGCCATGAAGGTCCAAAGCACCCACCTGCAAACTGGTACAGATGAAGACCATACTGTTAAGACAGGTTTGAAAATTAAGGTATCTGAACAATACGCAGAGAGGGATAGGATCAATTTTGATTTAAAACATCGGTTAGTGCAATGGGCTAACTAAAGTATGAGTTGGGTAGTGGATGTGTGTTTTTTTTGCTAATGGTTCTCAAATCATTTTTCTCTATATTCTTACCTGACCCTTTTTCATTAAGTCATTGACAATTCTGGAAAATGCAGAAACTGTAGATTTGGATGTCTTTCGCAAACAGTTTTGGAGAACTAGTTGCAATGCAATAATTGCGATGGCTGTGCTATAAGGTAAAGTTTTGCTTTTTCTTTGATAATTTTCTGTCCAATGATGATAAATGATATTTTATCAATCAATTTCTATGGCCATATGCATACTGTATAAGTTTGGTCAACAATGAATCAAAAATCATGTGTGCAAGCCAATCATTGATAACTTGTTGATGTTTTTTTCCAAACACAAGGGGCAATAACTCTGGTGTTTCTAGCATGATCATGCTTATATTCGACTTCACCTGTAGTCTTACGTTCATAGACAAACTGTAAATGATTGATGAAGATTGGATGAAAATAAAGTCTCTATCCTGAATAATGTCCATTTTTGCAATTTTTTTTCACAAACAAAGGGCAATAACTCTGGTGTTTTTGGTCCAATCTTGCTTATATTCGACTTCAACTGTTATCTCATGGTAACAGACAAATTGTGCAAGACTGGTGAAGATTGGATGATAAATGAAGTCTCTATCCTGAATAACGTCCATTTTTGTATATATTTTTAATAAACAAAGGGCAATAACTCTGGTGTTTGAAACACCATCTGGTCCATTTTTGGCGTCTGCTGAGATCTGATGGTCATACACAAACTGTGAAAGTTTGGTTCAGATTGGATGGAAAATAAAGTCTATATATTGGAAAAGGGCATTTTTGCACTTGTTTTGCATGAAAAAGGGGCAATAACTCTGGTGTTACTGGTGTGATCTGACCCAATAACAATCCTCCGAGATTTTATGGTCATACAAAAACTGTGCGAGTTAGGTCAAGATTGAATAAAAAATGTAGTCTTTATCGCGATAACAGTCCAAATTGTTGACGGCATACGGATGATGGACAACAGACGACGCCAGAGGTCCCCTATACCAATAGCTCACCGAGCACTTCGTGCTCAGGTGAGCTAAAAACAATAGCACCTACGGGTGCTTGACGCTCAACTTTCTCGTATTTGATAGCATGCTGGTCTTTTGTTAATATAATGGGTTCATCACTGTGAAGTGCATTGAATTTCAAGGCAATACCTCTTATAGATATTGAGAATTTGACCTAAAGCTAAAATTCTAAGCTGCAAAAAGGGCAATAACTCAACCAAAATCCTTGATATAGTCACCTCATGTTGTCTACAGAATGGGTTCGTAACTGTCATCAAGTATTATGAGTTTCAAGTCAATACCTACTATAGTAATTGTGAAATTTGACCTAAAGAGAAAATTCTAAGTTGAAAAAGGGCAAATGGAATCCTTATAGAGTTACCTTCTTTTGTCTACAGAATGAATTCATCACTGTGATCAAGTAAAGTGAAAATCGTAAGTTTTAAAAAAAGGTAATAACTCCAACAAAATCCTTAAAAGAGTTACCTCCTCATGTCTGCATTATGGGGTCAGCACCATAAACAAGTATCTTAAGTTTCAATTTAATGTCTTGGATAGTTATTGAGAAATTTTATATTTAACAAAAAAAAAGTGAAAATATTCTAACTTGTAAGTCCAAACAAGGGCAGATAACTTTGGAAATACAAATCACAGGGTTACCTGCCTTGTAATGAATTACCCTTTTGATAGTGAACAAGTATTGAAAGTTCCAAATGGATACCTTTGATAGTTTTTGAGAACTGGACTCTTAACAAAAAACTTAACCAAAAAACTTAAATAATACAGACGCTGACACAGACAACAGAGCAACAACAATAACTCGACTTTTTTTCTTCTAAAAGTCGAGCTTAAAATGTGTATTATCCCTGTTAGATAAAGCTCAAGGCAAACTTTTATGACATTGTTTTGCTCATTTTCATGACTTCATGACTGTATTAAACGGTGATATTTTCAAAATCCACAGTGACTGGTGAACATAATTAAAAGCGTGAATTCTTATATTGGCTGATAATGTTAAATCATAGGTTTTTACAGTGAATTTTATCAATTATAACTGAACGAATGTCGAATGCATTATTTGTAACTGGTGCACACACACCCCCAAACCGATGAGATCAGCCAGTTCGAACACTCCATCGTCGCATTTGCCTTCCCAGAAAACATCCCTGAAACAATGTTGTTTAATATATACAACAGTTTTAAATAAAATAATACAGATGATGCTAACATGGTAATTTGTTTGCATATTTAATGTGTTACCATAGTATCATTGTAGAGTGTAAATTTATTGTGTGATGAAATAACTTTAATATCGATCATTAAATGACCTGAACTGTTCCTCCAATGTTAATAAATAATCATTTACTTAATAGAGCTTTTTGTTTGCACCCACTACACTGGGTAAGACGTGACACCGGATATTGGCCAATTATCGAGCCAAAATAGAGCAGGTTTCACTACACAAACGGTAAGTTTTATGCCGATGTAAATTAATTTGTTGATACTATACTATAAACAGGTGCTTACGTAGACTGCAGAATAAATTTGGAAGACATTCATTTAATTGCTATGACCATGTTGTAGATGAACAGTACATAATCATCATTTAAAAAACAAATGCTCGCTGAAAAATTGCAGGTCCTCGCTCATTTCAGTCAATTATTTAATAGTTTAAAAATGTATAGAAAAATGTGAATCGAGCGATTGGTTACATATTCTAAAATGAACACATGCTCCAAGTTCAAGTAATTTTGATTAATAAATGGGTTGCGATCTGGTCACGATTTGTCAAATACAGGTATCACGATATTTCACGGTCTTATCTTCAGTTTATATATGATTACATACGTTCCGTTGGGATTTTTTCGATCGAGTCCACGATTGGGTCTCGACCTGACACAATCATCACGATCGGGTTCCCAGAAATATGACTTTCTTATATCTTTCACGATCATGATCAAGTTCACGATTTGTATTGAGCTACGACTGGACCCGAATAATATAAATACAGCCCGACTGACTATTGAGTGCACTGTTTCTTGGTATCGCAAGACAGCTTAAGAGAGCGTGGTGTTTTTCTTGTTTATGATCGATCCCGATCATCACGATTTGGAAGCATGATTATATACGATTTGTCGTGCTTTGCTACGATGCAATAAGATCTGATATGATGATCCCGATGGAGAAATGATCACAGTAAATCGTGTTAATCGTAGAGAATTTTGGACCTTTTCCATAGGATCAGCATGAAACTTTGTCAGAATGTTGTCCTCAGTTAATGTATGGTGATTCACGAAATTTGGTCATGTTGGGTCAAAAACTAGATCAATAGGTCAAATTTCATAAAAAAACTTCTTTACCCCTTGGACCTACATTTATCATCAGATTAGGTTTAAACTTGGCCAAAATGTTGTCTTCTATGAACTCTAGGTCACCTTCAGTCAAAAACCTGTGTAACTAGGTCAGCTGACATAACTGCATGTTTTTTTCGACTTTTATTGACGTTAAAAATCTAGAAGCTTCATTTTGTTCTCTGATTACGTTGAAACTTTTTCAGTTAGTTAACCTCAATGAAATCTGGGTACAGTTTGAATATGGGTCAGGTGGGTTGAACTGGATCAAATAAATAATATAACTCTAGAAGCCACATGTATCATCAGGTCAGGGTTAAACTTTACCAAAATGTTGTCCTCCATAAAATAAAAGTTTTTATAAAATATGGGTCTTGTACTGTCAGAAACTAGGTCACTGGGTCAAATCAGTACATATCTTTGTTAACACTCAAGGAACCACATTTATCATCAGATCAGGTTGAAACTTGGTCAGATTGAGGTCCTCCATAAATCTAGGTTAAGATAAAATACAGGTCATCTGCAGTCAAAAACTAGATAACTAGGTCAAATAATGTAAACAGCTTCTCTTTTTCATTCATTGAGGTTAAAACAGATTTTAGTCTATGTTATGGTAAAATATTAGTCACCTGTGATAAAAACAAGGTCAAATGACAAAAACGCTGATTGACTGACTTTTTAAGTTGTTTTTTACTCCCACTGTTCATCATATCATGTTTCTTCGCATCACGATACTGAACCAGGTGAACAATATAGGGCCATCTTGGCAATCATGTCTTCATTAGTACATACCGTACGTTATCAGCAGTGTCAAAGTCAAAGCTGCTGCCGAAGAAGAGAGCTGTCATCGGATGCTTTGGCTATGAAGCAGAAAAGAACATGTGACACAACCAGTTACCATACAGGGCAATTAATTCTTTAGTTTTACTAAGTCAATTTGGCACATTATATAAACAAAAATATAAGAATGGTTAATTAATACCAACAAGTCTGATATTGCTAATAGGTTTTAGCCGTCAAACTAAAATAGCCAAATAATACTTAAATGAGTAAGAACTACTGATTATTAGAATTAAATACTGGTCACATACCCCAGCTGGCTTCTCCATGTTTATATACAGTCTTGGAACATTGAACTTTGCCCTGAAATCAATATCTTCTGACACTGTAGATCTAATGATGAGCCATTATAAGTTCTATTCTTGAAACCCTGGATGAAATTTCCTAAAGCACTCGCTGACTTTAAGCCATAAATTTAAACCTAAAGAAATAATTACTTTTGAAACTGGGAAAACTTGGTCCTACTGTAAACATGCAGTGAGACACCCAATATAACTTTGTTATTAAAACTCTGAAAAAAAGATGTATTCTTCTTAAATGTGGAATCACACATTTCTACATCCACCCTTAAGACATCAAAGCTAGTTCGCTGGCACATTTAGTGTAGTGTTTGAGTGACAATTTACAATGTAAATCAACTGAGTTATTTTAATACATTGTCAATAGAAAAACATGTACTGTAAATGAGTGGTTGGTGACCATGGTCCTCTCTTACACACAGTTATCTGTGAATGGTTACATTTCTTAAACATTTTCTGTTTAAGTTTTTTAAGTGACACCCCAGAAATTGGCAAATGTTTGACCCTCACTTATTACCTCTGCAAAGGAGGTTATGTTTTTGCAGGCATTGGTTGGTTTGTCTGTTTGTTTCTTTGTTTGTCTGTTTGTTTGTATTTTTGTTAGTTATAACTAGGGACGGGACCGAATACTGAAATCAATATTCAAATATTCATTTAGGTATTCGAATATATTTGAATATTCGTTTTGTAAATACTACTATATACTACTATATACGGCACCCTGTCAGAATATTTACCTATCCGAAATATGTATACTACGTGTACGTAGTTGTTTTACCTTGTTTCAGTGGTAAATGAGCGATATAACTTTGTGAGTGTTAGGCAAATATAAAGAAATGTAAGATATTGTTAAATGTATTGTTAATTAATTTGGTAATCGTTCGGTTTTTTTTCAGAACCATGAAGCTTGTATCTGCTGTGCAGATTACACGTTGCCTGGGTTTTGTCTAACAACTGCATAAAGTACTTCCAAGCACGTGATGGTGGCATTGTATAATAATAAAGACTCTTGTATAATATACGGTGTTGATATAATGGAGAATAATTTACAAGTGATGTATAGTAAGATTGACCAGATCATGCTAATTTTGTTAAAGAAATTGATTGGCTGATAATGGATTCATTTTGATTGGTTTACTCAGAGAGTAATTGTAATTTACTGTGAAACAAGTTAACCGTATAGATGTCACTTAAAGATAATACACAACAATGTACGCCTTGCGCAAACTGTGAAACCGTTATCACAACATGGCCCAGTTTTGTTATTTGTGGATACAATGCGTCATATTCGCGCCTCCTACAAACCGTTAACTCGCGGCCCTTGTACAGACGTGGCCCCCCTGCCAATTATCAATTGTAGTTAATTGGACATGTTTAGCATGTGTTGTAAAAACGTCACACTGCCCCCGCCCACCTGCTAGGCAGAAAATACGACTGGAATTCATGTTAACTTCGCAATCAAACTGGGAAAAAAACATGATTTTTTAAAGAAATTTTGTTCTTTTAATAAATGAGAAAATCAAATATTCGTATTCGTTTTTTTATATTTGAATATTATCCAATATTCGAATATTCGAGTATTTGGTCCCATCCCTAGTTATAACATTATGCCATAAGTTATGAACAGATTTGCATAAAATTTCCTGGGAACACTGAAAATGGGTCAATGAACAAATGATTAGATTTTGGTGGTTATCTGGATCACTATGTGAATCTAGGATTTTTTTAATGAATTCTTTATTATTGGGATATTGCGAAATTGCCATATTACTGTAGAATGCTTTAAATTCGCGAGGACGAATTTTTGTTTTTGTCCCAAAATGATCTTTTTTTGAATTCGTGTGTTCTTGAATTCACGTCATTGTCATGACGAAAAAAATAATGGGGTATACTGCTTACGTTATTGATCCAAGCGGTTAGTAGTAGTACCGTGTCAGTTTGCCAGTAACTTGATAATTGCTTTTATGCAAGTGTTTTTGTTACAACTAAGAGTGAAAAACGACAACGCAGAGTAACAATAGGCTGTATTAACACATTTCCTAAACTATGCCGTTGATATAGATTGCTTATTATAACAGAATTGGACTTATTACCATATGGTTCATTACAATGTAAAAGAAGCATATTTTTGGAATTTTAACATTCCGACATACACATTTATTCGCGCTGGTTTTGAATTCATGAGGAAATAAAATGGCGAATATTAGCGAAAATAAAACCCACATGAATAAAACCAGTTCTACAGTATGCTGAATAACTCATTAGTGGCAGAACACATGAATACATGGGGGAATGAGCTGCATTGGAAGAGGTCTACACTATCCAAGTCTTTCTAGATTTGTAATTGGTATTAGTAGAGAACATAACAACTTGGCAAGCTCTGCAACTTGTAGTATAAAGCAGATAATAACTACTACAGCTGAAGATGATGGGAGACCATCAAAGCTTGTGTCTGCTATGTACTTACCTCAACGGGAGCTTGTTGAACGGTGGGACTTTCATCGATGTGCCCAAAATTATCATCATATCGCATTGCTCTATATCCTGAAGTGACATACAGAAAATTATTATTATTTAAAGCAAGAAGTTCAGGTCTTTCTGTTGTAGATGTTTTGGCTCGATGATGAAATCATCATTTACTGGTAAATTCCACCAAACTGCATGAAATAAAACTTGATCATTGCACTGCAAATAAAGTGAAACAATTATTCATTTCACTCTGGGCTATTTGGAACAAGTGCCTCATTCTGGGCTTTTTTTTAAACTATTTATCTTGAAATAAAACCTGCTCACCTCAGCTTCGACTGCAAATGATGGTTTCAACGACTCTCCAAACATGACTATGTCTGCAACAAACAATGTCATTTAAGGACTGATGACAATTTACCTTTTAATTGTTGCAAATAAGTTGCTTGACATATTTTGTATGCTAATCTGATGCAAACGTACCAGTTAATCAACTATTTGGCCACTTGCATGCTAAGAATGCAAAAGAATTGTCAACATTAACATAAACTGAAATTATCTGAATATGAAAGAAAACATAATATTATAACACATGTACCACATTTTTAATTGAAGAGCTCTACAATGTTAGTAATAATGAACTTCTGCTGTTTAACATAAAAAATAAAAACACAACACAATTTTGTCCAACTGTACCTGGCTTCATTACCCCACCACAATCCTCCTCAACACAGTATGGGACAGGATTGTCCTTGTTGATAAGCATCTGGGCTACAATGATTAAAGCAAGAAATGCCAGAGGAAAGGCAACTATAAAACATACATAGATATGATTAAAAACAATTTACTTTGCACTGAAATCATAATTCTTATGAAACTATTAATTCTCAAATTACCGGTAGACAAGATTATCAGTTCACTAATTGACAGACAAACTCAATGGCAGTCGATTTTGAATTCGGATGGACGAACAAAGCAGCGACAATATGCACCTCCTTTGGAGAGCATAAAAATCTACCAAAAAATTTTGTCAAACCAATGTTAATTCAACTTATTTGGTATATTTAAACATGATCTAAAAATGTATTTATGTTAAAAATCCACACAATTTGGTTAATGAATGTGGTCCTTTGGATTAAACAAATACATTATGGTAACAATATTATATTGATAGTCAAGTAAAAATATAAAAGGCAACATTCAAGTCTACCTCTCAGCTCTGTCTTGGAATATTGTCTCTCGCAGTAAGTACACGTTGCGGTCTCCAGCGTACCGTGAGCCTCCGTAACTTTCTTTGGATCTAGACCTACCTGACGGTCCAGACCATCAATATTCTGCAGCAAAATGGGATCCAAATTAAATATAAATGCACCCTACACAGCCACAATTAACAATTTGCAAAGAAACTGTGTAAAAAAAGTTGACCCATGGTTTCATGAATTCTGATTTGCTGGCCCTTTGCAGGTGCCCTAAGAGGCCCAGACTGAGAGTTAGTTTCTAATATCATAGACTGAGTGTTCTGTAAGCGCATTGAATGTATCGAAGGCATGGACTCATTGCTTTGTGTCACATGACAGCGTTTGCAGGAGTTTTGCAGGTGCACTAAGAGGCCCAGGCTGAGAGCTAGTTTCTAATACAGTGTTCTGTAAGCGCACTGAATGTATCGAAGGCATGGCCTCATTGCTTTGTGTCATGTGAGACATAACACGATACGATGATGTCACGGCATGGCACCAAAGCTATATGCAAGGTCAGCTGCATACTGTTATTGTTCTATGGTCAGCTGCATACTGTTATTGTTCTATAGAATAATGAATAACAACCATCGGAGTCAACATTTGCCACCATAGCATTACAAGGGCCAATCTGCTTCTTTAAGACATGTCAGATAGGCCTTTGTAGTCCTAAGCTGGCGCATTATGGATCATGGGTGACTGCATTTTCTGGCAATTTCTTACAGAATTTACAAAAAAGTTCTCAGCACAGGATCTACATATCTGTAATCTACACAAGCTGAACTGTGCACTATGGACTCTTTATGCAGAGATCATTTGACACTTCATTACAAATGGAGAACATTACCAGTACCCGTTGGACTACATGTTTAAACATTTGAGAGGCGTCTTGAGAAAACCGGTCTTAATGCATGTGCATAAAGTGTCGTCCCGGATTAGCATGTGCAGTCTGCAGAGGCTAATCCGGGATCGCACATTCCGCTTTTATGGTATTTTCTGTTTCAAGGAAGTATCTTCTAACCATAAATCCACTTTAGACGGAAAGTGCCATCCTGGATCAGCCTGTGCGGACTGCACAGGCTGATCCAGGACGACACTTTACGCACATGCATTAAGACCCGTTTTCCCACGACACACCACATTTTATTATTATTCTTTCTTTTTTTCAAATAACCTGAGTGAAGTATCGCAGAAGCTTGTTCTTGTTTTCTAGAAGCTTGATGAAGTAGTGTGTAGGTGTTGGCTAAAGGAATAAAAGTTTGTTGACCTTTCAAGTAAATCGAAAACACAAACATACATGATACAGTCATCTGATATGGGCATGAAATTATTCGAATCAGAGGTAATAAAAGGAATAAAAGTTTGCTGACCTTTCAAATAAAGCGAAAACACAAACCTACATGGTACAGTCATTTCATACTTCATGGACTGAGATTTTTAAAACCCAGAACTGGTAACAATAACCAGAAAATATATGACCAAATTGTGGGAACAAAAGCACTGCAGTTACAGTTATTGTAATAATTTATCTTTGAGTGAGTTTAGCGTTATTTTAATATATCTTAATAATACACAATATATACTAAGGTACTTAAAATAGGCATAACATTTTTACAATATTTCAAATAATAGTATGTGTCAAATTATTACTTTACCTTAAAATCTCCAATAAACTTTTCCGTGCGCAATTCAAAGAATGGTTTTGGGTCACGCTAAAAAAACAATATTGATCATTTATATTTGATATATTAACAAATCCAGCAGCATTATTGGCATCAAATTAATCTCTTACAATGTGCTTTAATTAAATGCTGTTGTCATAAGGTCAAACCTAGATAATTATCTACAACAAATTTTTAATCTAGTTTTATGATCCTTGAAAAGGAAATGCAATTTTTAACCAAGAAGTATCTTTATAAAACTGACAAGCACTATGGTAAATAGAACAATAGTTGGCCGACAATTGTGACCTTGACCTTCACAGTTCCTGATGCAAGTAGCTTTACGTGTAAGCCCTACGCAAACATTGTGAATTTTAGTCCTACATAAAAAGTAGCACTAAGTTCATGTTAGGCGTCACTTTTAATTGACTATTGTGCAAGGTAATATGCTGTGATTTTCAGACAGGTGAAATAGCAAAATTGCCCGAGAGTGTTGCCCTTTAAAATGCCACTGAGTTACCCAGATGTAAATACGGAATATTATGCTAGTCAGTTGTTCCAAGAGTATGTATTAGTCGAGTGGCTTGTGTGATGACGTATCACACGAGAGGCGGAGCCTCGAGTGTGATACGAAATAACGCAAGCCACGAGACTAATACATACTCTTGGAACAATTGACTAGCGTAATATTCCTTTTATTATATACCACGATAAACTTCAAATGTGCATTTACCGTATTTTATTTTGATTATAAACTACAATAATGACTAATAATTGTAGGTATAGATTATATTTGTTTACACAACTAATGATGACATCATTAAAAAAGTAGTCCGGCTAGGTAATACGGGATCGGAAAAATAGCGAGTAGCATAATACGGGATTTTGTTTCTGACGACATGTATTTCACCGATTGATACAGCATGTATTTTGGTAAGATTTTAAACAGGTATATAATAATGCTATTTATCGCAACAGTCACCATAAAATACTGCCAGGAGAAAGCCTGCTGGGGGTCATCCAGTTTGTACTTGGTCTTCAGGACATCATACAACCCCGTCCCAGGGGTTCGGAAATCTGGGATACCTGCAGCTGAAACAGACAAGACATGTCCCTATACTATGAAATCGTAATAAATTTTGAAAAAAATTAGATTTAATATCTGAAAATGTCATTGTAATAAATATGGGTATCATACAGTATTTATAAATATTTGCCAAAATTAACACATTGTACAAGTCTTACACATATGGGTACCTTACATTATAAATAAGTATTTAATGATTAACATATTATACATGTACTATGTCTTACAAGAATAACTACATTACAGCATAAGTTACTACAGTGGCATGGCGATTATGCGGATCGCGACTAAACAAAATAACGGTGTGCTACAAACAAGTGTGTCAGTCCCGTCGTTTTGCCTTCTTTATGCAATGTAAAAAAGATGCGATTATACGAATTGCGATTATACAGAAAATGCAATTATACAAACAATTATCCCAGTCCGGTAAGAATTAAATACGTGTGAAAAAGATGCGATTATACGAATTGCCGTCTGACGGTTGTTTTCACACCTCTTCAAGTGACAACCGTCATCTTCTGTTTGGCATAAATGATATGTGAAGTTGTGACACACTGTGCTGTGCTACTAACAAGAAGCTGACATGATTGATAGGGCATGGAGTAATTTAAGCAAACATTCTGTCAAGTGGTATATACATGTAGTCGGATAGTATGGCTCATTTCTATAAGATCATATAACTACTGTAAATTACGACTGAAATCAATCATAAGCTTTTTACTGTAAAGTGATGCAGGTCAAATCACACCCAACTATTTCAAGACTAGAACAATGATTCCCATTATTTAGGAAAGATGCCATTATACGGAAAATGGGATTATACAGATAATCGCAGCGGTCCGGTGACAATCCGTATAATCTCGATTAAATGTCTTTACAATAATTAACATGTTATACTTACAAGTTGAGATGCCAGCACCAGCAAGTACTACAATCTTTGTACATTTGTCGCTTGCGATGTACCGAGCGATCCCAGCAAAACTGACTTCATCCAGTAAAGGTTGGCAGTCAGGACCAAAGTAGATGCCCAGAGACTTGGCCATGTAATCCTTAAACCACTGCCCTGAAGTAAAATATCTGCCACATAATAATTAAACCACTCCCATGGAGTAAAATATTAGCCATGTAATCCTTAAACCACTGCTCTTAAGTTAAATATTAACCATGTAATATTTTAACCACTGCCCTGAAGTAAAATATTGGCCACAAAATCCTTAAACCACTACCCTGAAGTAAAATATTAGCCATGTAATCCTTAAACCACTACCCTGAAGTAAAAAAAATAGCCATGTTATCCTAAAACCTCTGCCCTGAAGTTAAATAGACAGCAACATAACTCGTTTTCAGGCATTCATATCCATATCTGCATTGCACAAATTAACATCCACAAAAAAAACAAGGCTTGTCAAAGGATGTGACGTATGCCCCCAAAGCAAATGCATGTCAGAGGAAGACAACACAATGTCAGTTACATGTTGGCACAAATGACGCTTCCTACAAAAAGAGTTATGGTCCTTGTACTCTGCACTTCCTCTCAACATCCTCTATCAATATATGTGGTTTTATTTAAAATCATTTCAATACTAATGGAATTATGCACTGCACAAGAAACTTAACTAAAGGCCAATAACTCCATAAATATTGAAGAAAGAGTTATGGTCCTTGTACTCTGCACTTCCTTTCAATGTCCTCTATCAATATATTTGGTTTTATTTAAAATCTCTTCAACACTAATGGAGTTATGCTTTGCAAAAAAAAAATAAAAAAGGGCAATTACTCCATAAATATTGAAGAAAGAGTTGTGGTCCTTGTGTTCTGCACTTCCTCTCATTGTCCTCTATCATTATATGAGTTTCATTTGAATCCCTTCAATACTAATGGATTTATGCTCTGCACAAGAAAATTAAACAAAGAACAATAACTCTGTAAGTATTGAACAAAGAGTAATGGTCCTTGTGCTCTGCACCTCCTCTCATTGTCCTCTATCATTATATGAAGTTTCATTTAAATCCCTTCAATACAAGTCTAGTTTTGCTACGCACAAGAAAATTAATGCTTGACATAAGGAAATAAAACAAAGGGCAATAACTCCGTAAATATTGGAGAAAGATTTGTGGTCCTTTTGCTACACTTTCTCTCATTGTCCTCTATCATTATATGAAGTTTCATTTGAATCCCTTCAATACTAATGGAGTTATGCTCTGCACAAGAAAATTAAACAAAGGGCAATAACTCTGTAAATATTGAAGACAGGTTGTGGTCCTTACGCTCTACACTTCACCTCATTGTCCTCTATCATTATATGAAGTTTCATTTGAATCCCTTCAATACAAATCTAGTTATTCTCTGTACACGAAAATGAATGCTTCACATACGGAAATAAAACAAAGGGAAATAACTCCATAAATGTTGAAGAAAAAGTTGAGGTCCTTGTGCTCTGCATTTCCTCTCATTGTCCTCTATCATTATTTGAAGTTTCATTTGAATCCCTTCAATACTAATGGAGCTATGCTCAGCACAAGAAAATTAAATAAAGGGCAATAACTCTGTAAATATTGAAGAAAGAGCTGTGGTCATTGTGCTCTGCACTTCCTCTCATTGTCCTCTATCTATATATGAAGTTTCATTTAAATCCCTTTAATACTAATGGAGTTTTGCTCCGCACATGAAAATTAATGCTTCACATAAGGAAATAAAACAAAGGGCAATAACTCCATAAATATTGAAGAAAGAGTTGAGGTCCTTGTACTCTGCCCTTCCTCTCATTGTCCTCTATCATTATATGAAGTTTCATTTGAATCCCTTCAATACTAATGGAGTTATGCTCTGCACAAGAAAATTAATGCTTCACATAAGGAAATAAAACAATAGGCAATAACTCCATTAATATTGAGGAAAGAGTTGTAGTCCCTGTGCTATGCACTTCCTCTCATTGTCCTCTATCATTATATGAAGTTTCATTTGAATCCCTTCAATACTAATGGAGTTATGCTCTGCACAAGAAAATTAATACTTCACATAAGGAAATAAAACAATGGACAATAACTCCATTAATATTGAGGAAAGAGTTGTAGTCCCTGTGCTATGCACTTCCTCTCATTGTCCTCTATCATTATATGAAGTTTCATTTGAATCCCTTCAATACTTATGGTGTTATGCTCAGCACAAGAAGCGTTATGGATGGACGGACAGACGGACGGACGATGCGATTACTATATGCCCCCGAAGTTCCCTTCGGGGGCATAACTAATAGTAAAAAAAACAGTTTAATTGTTTCCAAGTGCATTTAGTATCCACATAGCGTATACACAAAAGTCATCCATGAGCAATTTTATGCGGATGCAGATGATCATTATGGTAGCTCAATGTTTGCACTTACTTTCTTTCTCACTCATCGCTGTTGGTCCCGAGTCTTGCTCCTGCTGTTCTTGACGTTCTTCTTCTGTAATGTTAGAACCAACTTAAATTTACTATATTCAAATGCTGAAGCAACAACACCAACCTTTGCCATTGTAGCACCAGAATAAATTTAACAATACAGTAAGTACCGGTAATGTGATGTTGACTGAAGCACACAGCATATGCATGAGATAAATGTGCTACTGATAGTCATCCATAAAGTTTATATATCCCGATATCTTTGGACTGTTTATATATAAATATATCCTCAAACAATCAAGAAAATAAGCTTCAATTCACAATTTTAACATTTCACTCTGACTGAAAGAGAAACATTATAGAGGTAAAAGGACATGGTAACAATTTTTGCTGTAAAAGGACCTCCAGAACTTTGAAACACAAACTAATGTGTTTGTGATCACGTGCTTACAAAATCCTGGAGTTCATACAAAACATGCTTGGTTTTCGGGAAACCAGCAGCAACAATAAATGTTGTACTTGCCTCCATCGTACAGCACTTTTTCAAAGTACTGGTTTTCTGAACTAATAGTCACATGTCGCTCTTTGTCCAATGACTTTTCTGGATGATGAAGACACGACCTTTGTGGCTTACCTAAAATGCCATAGTTAGACAACAATAAATATTATTTAGATTTAAATTTTGGATTCTAAAAACTACAAATTCTTGTAATGAAGTGGGAGCAAGTATTCCAGAATCTTAATGCATACATAATTTCCAATTAATTTTCACTACGTGTATCCTTATTTATAAGAAGGCAAATATATATTGAACCTAACTTTGAAGACATGGGAAATGGAGTTTCATCCAAGCAACTGCCAAATTTTAACAATAACTAAGAAAAAAAACACTCTTAAAGTACAAACTAATATATTGTTATCACACTTTACAAATTATTCTGAAACCAGCATACCAGAAACATCACTGCTAAAGCAAATAAAACCATTGCATTATAAAAAAAACCACTTAGTCAGGCCAACTTGTGAATATGCTATCAGTGTAACCTACTTGAACAAAGACGATTTAAATGTGAGCTTATGTGTCTGTTTTGTGGACATAAAACAAACCTTATGAAGTTCTACGATGGGAACAAGTAAATATGAGGCGCGTCTTGGGAAAACCAGACTTAATGCATGTTAAAGTGTCGTCCCGGATAAGCCTGTGCAGTCCGCACAGGCTTATCCAGGACGGCACTTTCCGCTTTTATGGTATTTTCTGTTTCAAGGAAGTCTCTTCTAAACATAAATCCACAGTAGGCGGAAAGTGCCGTCCTGGATTAGCCTGTGCGGACTGCACAGGCTAATCCGGGATGACACTTTACGCACATGCATTAAGTCCGGTTTTCCCACGACGCTCCTCATATCTATTTGGTTAGTTTAATTTTCAACCTGTCTGCAATAAAGGAAGAAAATAAAGTGAAAATATAAAACAAATTGTACTCATTATACTATTTTCTTTCGATATGACTACATTCATTTGATATAAAATAATGGATTAGGAAGAAGCCCTAGACAGCGACTTTGGCCGAAATATTGGCAACAACAAAAAATCATAAAAATCTAAAAATAATGATCCTCTTTAGTAGTAATTAACCAGACAGCAATCCTTTTTTGCTAGGATTATCTGAGAATGGAAGCAACTCCCAGCAAAGCTTAAAGGGACTTGTTCACAGATTTTTGCAATTTTTCAAGTATGCCGTTAAATATCTGAACTTGAGAGATTTAAGCATTGGAACAAAAGAGCTTGAGTATAATAACAAGAAAAGGATAATAAAAAGAAATTTAAAAAAAGTTGCTCCCACCGTGGTTCGAACCCCCGACCTCTGGATCAAAAGTCAATCGCCTAAACAACTTGGCCATTCCGATTTAAATACTTAACCCTGAACATTTTACTTTATGTAACTGATCCACATGTTGCAACCATTTTACCGAAAACAACAGAAACACTCCAATTTATTCCATCGTTTAGCATTACAAATGCTTTATAATTTTATCAATTTCAACTGATGATTACTCATTAACGAAATGGTATTTACAGCATATTTCTAGGTTCGTAATGTTATTTCCCTCCTTTAAAACTATTGTTTTAAGTTTGGAATCTGTGACAAAATTTTGAAAATTGTCAAATCGTCAATCTGTGAACTGGTCCCTTTAAATCAGTAACTTGAGTAAGTATCCTTCTTTCCTATAGTTTCAGCCATTCCTATAGATTCGGCCATCCCCAGATAAGAGGAATTAATGATATTTCTTATAAAACTTGTGTTTGTTATCTGCATTGAGACAATTCTATCACATAAATATTGTTTTTGGTTTAATTGTGAATTTTAGATTTTGTCACAGAAAAATAAGATTTTAAAAGAAATTCAAAAAAATTGCTACACACTACGTGCATACGCCAAGAATTGTGTAAACATTCATTTTCAAACAGTATGCTGGTGTGTGGTAGTCTTAAATAGAATGCTTCTAATGAATTATATCAAAATTATCAGATTTTTTGTATTTTCTTATCAAAATGAAGACTGAACCAAATGATAGGAAACATCTGACAAATTCATGGTTGCGAGGGTGCCTTCCTAGAACTGGTCAGTAACTAAGTGAATGGCTAATCTCTCCCTAATCTGGCCTTTATTTAGTAGGAAAGACCTTAAAGTTACGGATAAAAGTCTCACTGTTTTTGAAATTGTATTCATTTAGGGCATTAAAGCAGTTTAGCTCTTAAGTGGCCGAATATACATGAAAAGAGGCTATACAAAAAATGAAAACATCACAGTTTCATATTTCTACTTTTCTAGCATAATTACAAAAACAATCTATACAAATGTGTAAAATACCTTGACTGGAAGCCATTGCTTGTTGTTAATGTAAGTCTCTTCAATGTGACCATTTAGCAACTGCTGCCAGAAATTATAATCGATACAATAAGAAGGGGAATTTTAGACAATCATTGTTGACAATCAAACATTTGCTTTCATTATTAAGCGTCTCCTGACTCAGAGATATTTTCGATTTTGAGTCATAATCACGCAGCGGCTTTCAAAAATATTTTTTCATTAGATTGCAAGATATAATGAAAACAAAAGTAGAACTGTCATAATTTAGCTCCTAGTCCCAGGATAAGTGCTTCCAAGCTAGGAAGGGATCATATCTCATCAAAATGTCATCTTCCGAAGGTTTGTGTGTTACATTCCGTTCTAAAACAATTTAAATGTTAGATTTTAAAATATGTCCACAGTGTTGTTATACTTATAGCTGTACTTGTAAGCCCTTAACAATCATTGAGCTTCTTTTTATTATTCCAATGTTCCAGCGAATTTAGCCCTATATAAAAAGTAACACTAAATTCGCAGCACGTCTCATGAATTAGACTAAGTTTTGTTATTGCCACCTGGCAATATCCAATTTCTCCACAGCTAGTACTATCACTTCCTAGTTGTGCGCATCAGAACAACAAATTGTTCTTCATCAGGATATCACCTCATAAAAAATTGTATTGCAAAAGTGATTTTGATTCTAATTAAATTAACATAATCTGACAAGTCCTCATTAGAATGAGAACTGCTTTTACTATGCACTGCCTATCTTCATGTCTAACGTTTGAATATGGTCAAACTTTTTTTACTAATCTAGTCCAACATTTAGCAAGAATATTAGTTGTTATTTTCCTCAAAAACATAAATCTATCCAACTGTATGGTCTGTCAAGACCATACAATTACCATAATATAATTCTATTTTTTCTTTATGTTTAAAGTGAAATTCTATGATGCTATCATTTTCAATACTAGTGTTCTCACATTTCTCCCTTTGTTTGAAAGAACATTGCAGCGTCTGAATAAAGATATATGCATTTGTAAAGAAATATGACAGCATTTTTTTTTTCACCTTTGGGGGAAAGGTGGCAGGGCCCTTCAGACGGGGAATTTTGATATTCAACTTTGTTATGAAACATTAATCATTGTTTTGCCACAAAATGATTTATTTCTCACAAACTTTTGATAAAAAAAATTGCTGGGATTGTTTACAAAAATTCCTCTAATTTTTGTTCTATTTTGGTCAAGTTTTTTTTCAAAATAAAGCTTACATTCTGAGGGGAATTTTAAGGTAAAGATAGGGGAAAATATATACTTTTAAGCAGGGAAATGGGGCCGAAAAAACACACTGTATGACATTTCAGAAAAGACCTCAGAGAATGAAAAGACCTCCGAGAATGAAAAGACCTCCGAGAATGAAGTTGAGGCAGGTGCTACTGTACATGTTGAGCAAGAAGCAGAGTCATCTTCATCTAACATAGGTATGACAGGTAATTGTCTGACTAAAAAAGATCGTGAGTTCGAACCCCAGCCCGGCCACATAACTTGTGTGGGGATTGGTCATGAGATTATTTCTACGGCCATTCTGATTCAAGTAGGGCAGTTGTCAGTTACTGGCATAGGAATGTGCACTTAGTACTGGTAAACCGCTTAGATTGGCTAAGCTTGCCCAGGAAAAGTGTGAGTAGGTTAACTGACCGCCGTGATATGACTGAAATACTGTTAAAAACGGCGAAAAATACAAACAAACAAACAAAACAATTATATCAGCTTGACACTTGGTCAGATTGATTGGCTTAATAGGACATTGCCTATGATTGGTAATAATTAATACGGGGTCACAACCAAGGCCACTAGGTCAATAGTTTTTTTGGGTGGCACTTAATGCAGCTTGTGACGTTCAATATGTAAAGCTATATAGGTGAGCGATATAGGGCCACTTTTGCTCTCTGGATTATTATGAATTACTGAATGTTAACTGTGTGAAGGAATTAGTAGCCGAGCAAGCCGGAATTCTTATATTATAACTTTAGAGTAAAAAATGTTAGAGCCTGCCTATAAAAGACCAAGAATCTGAGCAAGCTCAGTTAAACATTACCCATTGCAGGGCTTACAGACTTGTGCCTATTTCAACCACAGTTACTGTAAAATAATTTCATTTTGCAGTGTCTACATTTTGGCATTCTTGAAAAATGGCTGATTCGTGCATTCTAAAATGCATATTTTTTATTTTCATGTGTATATTTTTAATAACCATAGGAAAAGAAAATATATGTGGGGTCTTAAATTCGCGCTCTGTGCAGAATGCAACATATGCGAAAATTAGATCACCGTGAAGTAAACCTATTTTACAGTTTTCTGATTGTTGCAGCAAATGAACTCAGCAACTTAATGGAAATGTATATGACGGTGGAGGAGAAAGGGAAGAAACCAAGCCTGCTAGATGAGGTCACCTTTGAGGGAATAGCGCGCTACATACTCAGTGACAAGTGCAAGAAAATAGTGACCATGGCTGGCGCTGGCATATCCACATGTAATTGGCTTGCAAATTGTCATGTGTAATCTGTATATTTTTGTTTAAATAATATTTGAGGATTATCATTTAATTTTACATAATTTTGCTGTTTGTATAATTCTGGAATAGTACTGGTAACTTTTGCTGGAGCTGGAATATCATCATGGATATATATTACAGCAGACAAAGTCACAATCTGTGGAATGACTTATTGCAAACACAAGTAGAAATGAATTTAAATGGTTGTATGCTAAATGTATCTGCTTCAGAATGAATTCAGGATGTAAATATAAACGGTCAATTTTTATAGTAACAACTCAATTCATGCCATAGTCTATTGTCTGTCTAATAAATGAAATGCTGAAAGATTTGAATTATCATAAAACATCGTGCAGCTTCTGTGTTTTCAGATAATTGAGGTTTAACTGTCTGATTTTAAAGATGTCGCTCATTTTGCAGTTTAAACTATACTACGAATGGCCACTGAGACGCAGATCTGTTCATAGTATCGCATTTCTACTGCATATATAATTTTCCGAGATTTGCCTTCTTTTAGCCGCAGGAATCCCCGATTTCCGATCTCCAGGTACCGGTCTCTATCACAATCTGGAAAAGTACAATCTTCCTGAACCTCACGCCGTCTTTGATATCAGCTACTTCAAGGTTAATAAGTTTGATATGCCGTTCAATTGTCATCATGGTTCACATCATGCCATCAGTCATTCATGAATCAAAATTTATTACGATGTTTTCAGTATCTTTGGCAGTCTCTGATTCATGACAATAGTGTTATGCCAATTTATGAATCGGTAAGGCGGGTTATGGTATGTCATTGATGAATATTTTATTTTTCTAAATATATTTTGTTTTGTTTTTAATTTTAATTTTGTATGTTAATTGAAAAAACACATTTTTTTGCTAATATTATTTATCAATAGCATTAAAAGAACATTATTGATTGCCAACAAAGACAGCTTTTTTGAAGAATTGCAAAATCACATACACTATAATTAACGACACACAACTTAAAACTATTAATTTGAAATGATAGAATAATACGAAGTAGCCAATGATGGTTCTACAATTTGCTCACATTTTCAGACCAATCCAGAGCCTTTCTTTGTCCTTTGTAAGGATCTGTATCCAAATAAGGGCTTCAAAGTAAGTTTGTTTTAGACTTGTTTGCATGACATCACTGAGCAGATAAACTTATTATAATCCCACGCTGTTCTGTTATTCTATTTATCTCACCACATTCTGATAAATTCGAAAAGTAACCTACTAAATCAAACGAAACACATCAAATGACGTCACGAAAATCAACAAAATGACGTCATTATTGTATGTAAACAGAAAAGAACGCTGTGCTGGTTTTACTGTTACTTGTATAGTTTTCAATGTACATGTCAGGAACCAAAAGAGAAATTCCACATATCTATTTTAGCCTATATGACTTGATTTTAGGTAAGAGTTCTGGTTCCCGTTGCTGTGTGTGAATTTCTATGTGCAAGCCGGGTACACATTTGGGGAAATCCACAAATCTGTTTTTAGCCCACAAGACATGAGTTAAAGCCATGCGACATCACTTTTATGTTCAGTCACAGGTGGCTGTTTGGACCAATGGGAGAGTGTCTGTTTATAGATTATATAACATAACTTTATATTCACCTGCACCATGACATTACTTCATATAATTATATTCAGCCTACAATAAACATTATTGAATGTAATGCTATATTAGGCTACATTTGTTGGTCAGTCTACAAGGTGTTATTACTTCATTTTCAGCCTAGACCATGCCATTTCCTTATATTCACCTTCACAATGACATTACTTTATATTCAGCCTACAATAAACACTATTTAATATATGCTATATATATTTATGCTATATTAGGCTACATTTGTTTGTCAGTCTACACTGTGTTATTCATTTTCAGCCTACACCCTGCCATTACTTCATAAAACTGCTGGAAAAGAAGAACAAACTGCTGACTCATTTTACACAGGTATGCAATAGACTGAAATCAATGTGATAACATCACTAGCTCAACAACATGGTAACATTGATAAGTATTTGGAAATATTGGCGTGGCACAGGAAAATTATTCATGTACCAGTATGTTTTACAAAAAGCAAATTTTAAAATTATTGTTATAGTTACCATGTATATTTTCTGCAAGTTCTAACAGGATACTTAAGGAAGTACCTAAAGGGACTGAAATCCAGATGGGCCAATCGTAAAAACGAAAGAAAATTTCACAAATACACAATTTTCTTACATAATCGTATAGAACGCATTAAAAAATTAGAACGTATGTTTTTATTTACCTGAAAAACAATGATTTTATATAGTTTTTGTCCTTTTTATTGTTCTAAAATCAATAGCGTCTGCAGATACTACAACCCATCGAGTAATTTAAAATGCGCCGTTTATATTTAGGATTATCACATGACAGTTTAGTTGTGTCTAGTTGCTCATGCGTACACTTGAATCAGGTGACTGTTTTGGGGAAAGCCACTGTATTTTAAAATCAGGAATACCTGGTTCAAGGAAAGTGCGAGCTTACTCAACTTATATTTTTCAATGAATTATAGAGTTTGTGACAGTATTTAATCGTGTTCTATACAAATAGTGATTTTTTTATGCATGTGTTTACTATTTAGGCATAACTACATAAAATGCACATTTATATGTCCATCTGGAGTTCACTATCTTTGATGGATTAAGTAACTCCATTTAGTTGATCTAAGTACCAAAGTGCTGGACATATGTGCTAAAACAACCTATATTCATAAAATTATGTCTTATTATATAATATTGTATGTTATGCAATGTCACTTAAATATACTATATTCTCCACAGAACATTGACACGCTCGAGCGCGTTACAGGGTTGAGTGATGAGAAAGTGGTTGAAGCGCATGGTACGTTCAATACGGGTCACTGTTGCAAGTGCCATGTGCAGTACGAGCGGGAATGGATGAAAGGTGGGCGTTGATTACGTGTGCTTGACTTGTTTCCATGAATAATGATAATCAGTAATGAACTTGTTGACAGAATGTTTCTTAAAGAACTAAATTGTGCTTGTCAGAAGCAGTGGGGAATCAGTGAATTATTCTTGATATTTTCAGATTCATAATCGAGTTCTTAATCAATACATATTGTTGTATTTCATATATGTTAAATATTTATCATATTATTTATTTCCGTTTGTTTTGTGTTGTCATGTATCTCAAACTATTTTGTAGGCACATCTGCACTATTTTGTGTGAAAAAAGACTGTTGGCTCGCTTTTTGTACATGTATGTTCTGCACTTAGAATTTACTTGTATATTGCCAGTTTGTTATTGGTGGTTTTTCAGAGCGTATATTCAGTGAGGATATTGTCCCCAGATGCACCGAGGAAAATTGTGATGGAGTTGTGAAGCCAGGTTATACTACAAAATAGTTATAATGATAAATTATTAATAATGTATTTATATAACCATCACTTTCAGGACATAGACATAAAATCAGTTCCATGAGGTAGACATACATGTGTGCATGTATTTATTTTGGTATCCGGACTCATGCCCTCCCGGACATATGCCCTCTCGATAATTTTAAATCAGGCGGACATATGACCTCCCGGACATGTGCCACCCCGGACATATGCTGTCCCGTTAATGTGCCACCCAGACCCTGGCCCTCCTGTTGAAAATATGTTCTAAATCCTTTAACTACGCTTTTACAGTTTTAAAAATAGTGCTCAAATTAACACAAAGATGTGACATGATTAATGTGCCAACACTGAGTTCTTATTTAATTAATTGATGGTCTTTTACTTAGAAGGTCTAATTAAGTCTTGTCATTTCTATCTAAAAAGCAAGACACCAAAGCGACAATACGATGGGAATAATATGCAAGTTGTATTTATTCATGGGTTCTATATGCGTCGATATAATTTTCAGACTGAACTTTGATGTTTTCACAAGTTATAAAGTTTGTGAAATGAAGCAGATCATAATAAATGAAGTAGACCTAATTTACTTGTCTTACATTTATTCTAACATGCATAATCAGTTTGTTTTATTTTGAAACAATTTGATATAGACGTCGAATATCTCTGTTGAAAGTTTTAAGAATTTTTTTTTCTAGCGTATATTTTTAACTTAGTGGGAAGGCTAGGTGATTTTATTGCGTGCGCCGGGATTCTCTCCCATATGGCCATCGACTCCGGAAGACGTGTTAGTTGTGTTATGGGGGATAGTGCAAGATATAGGAGACACCCCATTACGGAGGTGACCCTAGGTCTTTTAGTGCCGCTGTGAAGCATCTAGAACACTGCACCTCGGTTTAACGTCTGTGGAAAACAAAATAATGTAAAAAGATATTTTTTCCTAACATTTTTGCACTATCAATAACAACAAAGAGCATTTGCTGTAATGATCTGAGCAACCCAGCTCGAAATATTAATAGCTTTATGTTACCGGTATATCCTAATACCACTTTAAATGTAACATTACCAGCAACATTGTTGAAATAAACTATTAGTAATAAAAAAATATCAGTATAATTTCTTCTTTCATGTTTCAGACATTGTTTTCTTTGGAGAGAGCTTGCCAGACAAGTTTCGAATGCATATCAAGGTTTGCTTTTCACTTTACGGACTTTAAAAAAGAACTGGTTAATACGTTCATTACAAAGACTTATTTATTTGTTTTCAGTTTATATTTGTCTACACTCAAACCAGTTTTATGAATGAAACTTTATGTGCTTTGATATTAAACTCTTTGTAACTCTACATCACTAGTTTTGCCATTTGTATTAGGCAAATTTACCAAATTATATAATTAAAAGTTTCTGTTAATAATTAATTAAAATATATAGATGTACATGTATTAAGAATAGTTTGGCATATAAATGAACCAGAAAAAAAACGTATGTGGTACAATGTACTTATATGTGCAATTATATCGTAATGTGCCATGCTAATAAACCATGTTGCTTCTGTGGTACAGGACATGGAAGAATGTGACCTCCTCATCATCCTCGGCACCTCACTTGTAGTTCAGCCCTTTGCCTCCTTGACTGGCAGGTAAGTGTCCTTGACTGACATGTAGTTGTCCTTGACTGGCAAGTAGGTGTCCTTGACTGGCAGGTAGGTGTCTTTGACTGGCAGGTACGTGTCCTGCTGACAAAATAGGTGTCATTGACTGACATGTAGGTGTCCTTGACTGACAGGTAACTGTCCTACTGACAGATAGGTGTCCTTGACTGGCAGGTAGGTGTCCTTGACTGACAGGTAGGCGTCCTTGACTGGCAAGAAGGTGTCCTTGACTGGCAAGTATGTTTCCTTGACTGGCAGGTAGGTGTCCTACTGACAAATAGGTGTCCTTGACTGACAGGTATGTGTCCTTGACTGATGGGCAAGTGTCCTACTGACAGGTATGTGTTCTTGACTGGCAGGTAGGCATCCTTGACTGGCAGGTAGGTGTCCTTGACAGGCAGGTAGGTGTCTTTGACTGGCAGGTAAATGTGCTTGACTGCAAGGTAAGTGTCCTTGACTGACAGATAGGTGTTCTTGACTGGCAAGTAGGTGTCCTTGACTGGCAGGGTAGTGTCCATGACCTGCGAGTAGGAGTCTTTGACAGGCAGGTAGTTTGCCCCAGGGAGACACTATTATGCTGAGGTGTACAGACATATGACTGAATGGGGAAATGTTGACCAAAATGCTTTTAAATTATTCTGTAAAAGATTAATGTATTGTATCGCATAATCTTGAACAAAAATCATACATTTATTTATCTTTGTCCATTATTTCTTATGGTACTTAACATTAGATATGTGATACTTGTTCAGTTAAAAAAGCAACATTTACTAGCTCAAATATTCCAAATCTTGTTTTCATGGTCGTTATTATATAGTTATTTGTTAAAATCTATTTCATTGATGGAGTTATGAACACAAATACAGTGTGTGTAGTACATTTTATCAAATGCACTGGGATTCTCTCCCATATGGCCATCGTGTGTAGTACATTTTATAAAATGCACTGGGATTCTCTCCCATATGGCCATCGCCCATGTCTACAGTACCCATTTACAGCCATTTTATAAACAGTTAATTGCACATACAAGGTTTTTGTTACGTAACAATAGTCATAATAGCAAATGGGTTAGGTGCATAACAAATTATTTCCACATCATTGCTAATTAACCTGTTCTATAACAGTCCAGAATCATTTTGATATAGGTTTTATTGAATTAAGTTTATTTAGTTGTAAACAACAGAAAACGTCTATTTTATTTTGGGTCATCCCTTGTGTTTGATATTTAATACTCAAACTTCACATATTTGAGTGTATAATTTGCATTCCAGAACCAGAAGAGATGTTCCCAGGCTGTACATTAACCTTGAGAGGAGCAAAAACAGTGATGTATGTGTTGGAATCAATTTTACATAGTTCATTCAAGAAATAATTTTCAATTTTGAGTTGTTTATTGGCTAATGAATAAACGATTTGAAGTTCTGGTGCACTGGAATTAAAACACAAGGGCGTTAGCCCGAGTGGTTTAATAGCATTAGAATGAAAAAGTGTTGTTCATTGGCCAATAAACAAAGATAATGTGAAAATTATTTTGATTATAACATGATTTGACAAATAGTTTGGCAATTGTAATGAGAACTACATTTTGCTATGCTCCGCTCAGAATTGGGACTACCTTCTGTGTTGTTTATTAAGTAGTTTCACACTGATAATTTTGTCTATAGAAAAATTAGCGAGTATCATGTTAGAATTATACATATATTGCTGCATCGTATCCTGATTCAACAGGTTACTAAGATTTGATTACCTAGTTCTTGATTAAATCAGGACTTGTTGTTTGTTGTAACAACCAGCTTATGCTGCAATCAGTGTTTGTTGTTGTAACAACCAGCGTATGCTGCAATCAGTGTTTGTTGTTGTAACAACCAGCGTATGCTGCAATCAGTGTTTGTTGGAGTTCAAATGAGAGTGATTTTAAAATTTAAGTAAATAGGGACCTTTCAATTGTAAGTAATAAATGGTATTGTGATTTAGAGGATTTGGGACATTTGTTGGGATTTTCAACTACTGTACCTGTAGCTTTATGTTTCATTTCCTATATCAGTGATGATTTTAATCAAAATTAAGGTTGTAAGTGCATAGGTATTTCACATAACAAATATTCACAATATTGTTTATTTTATAAGACATAAATTATATAATTATGTCCTGCTTAGAATGCAAGTATAATTATTCATTTATTAAATGCAAACTTCATAGTTAAATTCTTAGCAAAAGGTACATGTACATACCGCGGTATATAAATGAGGCGTGTCGTGGAAAAATCAGGCTTAATGCATGTGCGTAAAGTGTCATCTGCACAGGCTAATCCAGGATGGCATTTTCTGCTTTTATGATATTTTCTGTTTCGAGGTAGTCTCTTCTAAACATAAATAAACTGTTGGCGCAAAGTGTCGTCCCAGATAAGCCTATTCGGACTGCACAGGCTAATCTGGGATGACACTTTACGCACATGCATTAAGCCTGATTTTCCCAAGACACGCCTCAAATAATTATGCTTGTTTCTCCTTCTAGGTTGCCTTCTTCCCTATGCTTTTTAGAGGAGGGAGCCAGTTTGATTTTGACAAAGAAGACAACGTCAGGTGAGGAAATGTCTATTTGACCTTGTAATTGTTATATTCTGTCATTTTTCTTTCAGTATGTTTCCACTGTTTGTGTATGAACATTAAATCTTGGATGAGTTCAATTATGGACCAGATTGGACCAGGGACACTAGAGCTATTGCCCCTTTTTCATGAAAAGGTGACTTTGTGCTAGATAGAAACTTCATATGTCATCCATTCTTTAACCAATTTGCACAGTTTGTGTATTATGGTGGCAAAAATCTCAGACCATTTCAAAAATGGTCCAGATCGGACCACAAATACTTGAATTTATTGTACACTTTTCATGAAAATAAATACATGTTTATGCACAAATGGGTGCAAAATTGGCTTGCAGTCGTGACAGAGATTTCATTGTTCATCCAGTTACATGTATTACCAAACATAGTTTGTGTATGACCAGTTACATGTATTACCAAACATAGTTTGTGTATGACCAGTTACATGTATTACCAAACATAGTTTGTGTATGACCAAAGGATCTTAGACAAAGTTGATAAAGGGCCAGATCGGACCAGAAACATCCAAGATGTTGACCATTATTCATCAAGAATAATGCAAAAATCAATCATGTGCAAGATACAAACTTCAATTTTCACCCAATCTTGACCAAACTTGCACCGTTTGTGTTTGATCAGAAACACTGGAGTTATTGCCCCTGTTTGCAAGATAGAGTCTTCAGTTTTAATGCAGTAATGACCATAATGGCCTTCCTTTTTGTACTACAGAGATGTATTCTGGCAAGGAACATGTGACGATGGATGTCAGGCTCTTGCAGATCTTCTCGGATGGGGGGTAAGCCATTGTTACATGTCATTTTGAGGGGCATGCTTAAAATTGTGTAAATATGAATGTCTACAATGATTAAATGACTATTAGATGTTTTGCAGATGCTTAGAAAGAGATATTGAATGAAAAAGATTTAAAAAATTAAGTATCTTGCCTCATAAACTATGCAACATCAAAATTAAGAGACACCAGGTAACAAGATTGAAGGCTAAATTTAAGAGTCTGAAGTCGTAGTGCCAACAATAATTATTGTGGCTGCTTTTGGGTTAGTCCAAATACAAAGATCAAATATATATGGTAATAATTTAAATGTAAGTGATCTAAATCTTTATTCCACACTTACCTACAGGTTCACATTTTCTAAGCCTCACTAGATAAATTAATTCAACACAGGTCTACCTATTATTCCCTCTACATGTATTCGACACTAACATAGTATTCCCTCTACACTTTACAGGAGGAGTTGAAGAGCCTGGTTCGGGAGGAGCATGCCAAGCTTGAGCAGGAGATGTCAGCCTCCCCACCCAAGGCAAAGGTGTAAAACAGTCTCTCAGACATCATATGTGACATGATTGCAGTCTTCAGTCATATGTGACATGATTGCAGTCTTCAGTCATATGTGACATGATTGCAGTCTTCAGTCATATGTGACATGATTGCAGTCTTCAGTCATATGTGACATTATTGCAGTCTTCAGTCATATGTGACATGATTGCAGTCATATGTGACATGATTGCAGTCTTCAGTCATATGTGACATGATTGCATTCTTCAGTCATATGTCACATGATTGCAGTCTTCAGTCATATGTCACATGATTGCAGTCTTCAGTCATGTGACATGATTGCAGTCTTCAGTCATATGTGACATGATTGCAGTCTTCAGTCATATGTGACATGATTGCATTCTTCAGTCATGTGTGACATGATTGCAGTCTTCAGTCATATGTGACATGATTGCAGTCTTCAGTCATATGTGACATTATTGCAGAACCGGATTGTGGCTTAGTTGAGTGTCTTTCTGTTTTCTGTATATGACTGTAACATGACGTTTCCAGTTCTAATTAACATCACATTAAGGTAACTCTAGTAGCCAAATATTTTGTCTTACAAATATCTGTCAGTTCTTTCTCTTTAATTGTATGAAATAATACTGTAGCTAAGCCATTATTGTCTGAACTACATTTGACATCTCTTGTCAGTGATTAAAAAAAAATTAGGCGTCAGTTCATATTGTTGTTTTTTTAATCTTCATTTTCATTATATATAGAGTAGGAGTTTCAAAACCTGACTTAGTCAGTTTCAGAAGATATTAAGAATTTTCATCACACTTTATCTAAATAAATTTTTGGTCTCCAACCATTATGCAAAGGTGTAGAATATACAAACTATTACTATACTAAGAAGATGTCTTCAACTGTCAATATGTAATATCATCTTTTGAAGCAGAATTGGTTCTAGTATTACATTTATGTAATGTAACAATTACTGCTAAGTTTTGTTTCAACAATAAAGTAAGGTACTTGTTCAAAGCAAAGTAATGTTTAGTACTTGTAGACAATGTTTGGCACAAAACAATGTTTACCTATTTGTATCTAGTAATATCTTGCAAATTTTTATTGCTAAAAGATATAAATGAGGCTTTTCGTGGGAAAACCGGGCTTAATGCCTGTGCCTAAAGTGTTGTCCCGAATTAGCCTTTGCAGTCCAGGACGGCACTTTCTGCCTACAGTGGATTTATGTTTAGAAGAAACTTCCTTGAAACAGAAAATACCATAAAAATAACATTGCACAAACTACCAATCTAACAATATGTTATTTCAAATTTCAAAGTTTTTATAACATAATGTTATATATACTGAAGTTGTAGATCGTGAGTTGAACTGTTTTAGTATTATATTTCAGTATTTACAGTAGTGTATTATGCTTAACCTTTGAACCTTCAGTTACAGGAATTATTCTCTTATGACATTATAAGTGTAATTGTATGAAGAGTAGACATATATAAACAGAAACGTTTTATCATGTTTGTAACTATGCTTATTTGTTTGCATCTTTTATTGAAAATGTGTTCTTGTTGATATTGTTAATGACCTTGACACTAGTGAATACTCAGTTTTAGTTGGAAAATATCCAGAAGTTATTGTTACTTATCTATATTTTTTCAGAGTTATAAAAGTTGTTAAAGTAACTCTACAACGTTGGATTTGTTAATGCGTTATAAAACTATTAACATACTCAATGTTGATGAAACATTTTACATAGTTGACAACATTTTTTCGGATTAAGATATTGTTATTAATAAACATTTCACCAGGATGACACATTTTTTTTTAATAAAGAAAATGTTATTAGTGAATATTTTACATGTTTGAAAATATTTTTATGCTCCCCGAAAAATTTCGGGGGAGCATATAGTCGCCGCTTTGTCCGTCTGTCCTTCCATCCGTCCGTCCATCCTTCTGTCAAATTTTCTTGTCCGGAGTATTTCTCAGCAACTACTGGCCGGAATTCTGGCCGGAATTCAACAAAACTTCATGGGAAGCTTGATTACCAAGAGGAGGCGTGCATATTACCAGGTCGTTCTGCTTCAGTGATTTTTCTCAGAGTTATGGGACTTTGAATATTTCTGAAATAAGTATATAGTACACATTTCTTGACTTCTTGTCCAGAGTATTTCTCAGCACCTACTGGCCGGAATTCAAACAAACTTCATGGGAAGCTTCATTACCAAGAGGAGGTGTGCATATTACCAGGACGTTCCGCTTCAGTGATTTATCTCAGAGTTATGGGACTTTGAATATTTCTGAAGTTAGTATATAGTGCACTATTCTTGACTTTCTGTCCGGCGTATTTCTAAGCAACTTCAGGCCGGAATTCAATGAAACTTCATGGGAAGCTTCATTATCAAGAGGAGGCTTGCATATTACCAGGAGGTTCTGCTTTAGTGATTTTTTTCAGAGTTATGGCACTTCGAAGATTTCTGAAATCAGTATATAGTGCACAATTCTTTACTTTCTTGTCAGCGCTATTTCTCAGCAACTACTAGCTGTAATTCAACGAAACTTTATGAGAAGCTTCATTACCAAGGGGAGGTGTGCATGTATGGAGGACGTTCCGCTTCAATGATTTTTCTTAGAGTTATGGGACTTTGAAGATTTCTGAAATCAGTATATTTATATATTGAACAATTCTTTACTTTGTTGCCCGGGCTATTTCTCAGCAACTACTTGCTGGAATTCAATAAAACTTTATGGGAAGCTTCATTACCAAGAGGAGGTATGCATACTACCAGGACGTTCCGCTTCAATGATTTTTCTCAGAGTTATGGGACTTTGAAGATTTCTGAAATCATTATATAGTGCACTATTCTTGACTTTCTTGTCCGTGCTGTTTCTCAGCAACTACGTGCTGGAATTCAACAAAACTTTATGGGAAGCTTCATTACGAAGAGGAGGTGTGCATACTACCAGGACGTTTTGCTTCAATGATTTGTCTCAGAGTTATTGGACTTTGACAATTTCTGACATATGGTATTCAGTGCACAATTCTTGTCTGGGCTATTTCGCAGCAACTACTAGCAAGATTTCAATGAAATTTCATGGGAAGCTTCATTGCCAAGAGGAGGTGTGCATATTAGCAGGATGTTCCACTTCAATGATTTTTCTTAAAGTTATGGGGCTTTGAAAATTTCTGAAATATAGTTCACATTTCTATTGATATTTAGTCGTTTTAATATCTTTGTCCTTCTCATTGCATTTGTGTTGCTTGACAAAGCGCATTGGGGAGCATCCATCAGTTTTACTGATATCCTTGTTTGGTCTGTTCTGATGTACCATGAATAACTGTTTCGTTGATTGTTTTAATTTGTACAATTCAAAAAAAGTGGTATTTATTTATTTTAAATTAAATGTGCATTCAGTGGTTTAACACCTGCGTCACTTTGCCATGCATATTTATAATATTTATAACCTATTAAGTTATATTAACACCATTATATTAAAACGTGTCAATAGTCACGAAAAGTTTCTGAAAAAAATGAATTGTTTTCTTTATTAGGACTTTTTGGGGGTTTTAATTGTAGATCTATATGTTTCATAATGTTATTTCGTACATGCAAATATTTTTTTCTTCAATTAACTTTCATTACATTTTATATCTGATCCAAATCTGTGCAATTCTTTATCTTGAAAATATCACACTGGATTATTATTACATTCATTAATTGATGTTGTTTGTTATTTATATGGCAACTCATCTGCTTCGGAGGTACATGTAGCTTTAATATTAATTAGCAAATAATTTTTATTATGTTGCATTTCCCTTATGTATGTATTTTCAATAACAGATGCGCTTTCATTAAGTTGGCTATTAAAAATATTTGAGGTGCGTCGTGGGAAAACCAGACTTTATGCATGTGCATAAAGTGTCATACCGGATTGGCCTGTGCAGTCCGCATGGGCTAATCCAGGACGGCACTTTCCGCCTAAAGTGGATTTATGGTTAGATGAGACTTCCTTGAAACAGAAAATACCATAATAGCGGAAAGTGCTGTCCTGGATTAGCCTGTGCGGACTGCACAGGCTAATCCGGGACGACACTTTACGCACGTGCATTAAGACCGTTTTTCTCACAACGCGCCTCATATCCATGTATTATAAATGTGACAGGAGCTTTTATAACATGTTTCCTGCTTTGCTAACAATATCCCCGCATAGCTGATGAAACTTATTTTCTTCTAATTCTACATTACATTGTTTGTTCATGCCTGCTATAAGGTCAGTTATTCCCATTTTATAAATTATGTTTAAGCATATTATTTTGTAGTTCTCAGTATTTTCATAACAACATATTGCTTATATGTTTATATGTTTTCCGATTCGGACAGTTCAGCATGGTTTATCACAAATCAGATATCTAAACAGATGTCGTGTTGATAACAGTTTACATGGTTGACAATTTTTTTCGGAGTACGAAAACATTGTTTAACCTATACAAATGAGTAACATTGTTTTATTTAGGGGCAATCTGGGAAAATACGTACAGTTTTACAAGGACTCCCCGTTCAATAAGTTGAACCTAGCCCTGTAGTATATCTGCATATTCTGATGACGTAAGCGGGGAAACCCTGTCTTCCTCGGATGTTATTGTTGATTTCATTGAGCTTTCTTAATTCAAAAATACTTACACTGCGTCAGAAATGAGGCCACCCAAAACCGGGTAAATTCGAACAGAGTAGGGAAAATACAGACGGTACTAGTTTTGCAATTGCTACCGACACTATTTCATACTTAAAATTTAGGACAACTCGGACAGGATCAATAGGTTGCTCCCATCATGCAACATTTACTATAACCAATGTTTTGTGTCACTTAATATTTTTAGACATGTATTACCCCAAACAATACTCTTCTTAAATTAGTCGAAATCATTACAAATAGCATGAAAACAGGTACAAAAATCGGTTTACAGATGCATTTGTCCATAGTTACCCACTGTCCGTATTTCTCCGAATTGCCCCTAAATGTGTACTTTGTACAAAGAATAACATTTTTGCCAAATTCGGAGGCTTTCAAGATGCCATTGGAGTAAAAAATAAACTGGTTTTTAAAGACACTCTATTGTTAAAAACACTGTGTTGATTTTCTCATGTTTCATGCTTTCCATGAATAACTGTACTTCTAACAGTAACATACAGTGGACAAGTCATTTTGAGGGCCGTCTATGAAACATGCTGTACAGTATTTGAAGTTTGAAATATATTATACAATTTACGTTTAAAAAAAAGACATTGTATGTTTCTGGCCATTAATAAGTGAAATTGCATTGAAAACCCATGTCGCTTTGTTTAAAATTACCTGTTTTCTCACTTTATTGTACCAATAGCTGTATTCAAATTTTCAAACTAGTATTGCATTTTTAGACGACCCTCAATTATGAAACACTTCACTGACCACAAATTAACGGTATTTCTCCATGAAAACATCATGCAGGGGATTAACATCACCGCAAACTAGGACACCCAATGTCTTTAAACTGGCAAGCGCCTGTGGTCTACATTTTGTGTAAGTCCTTTATTTCACACTGACATTAAAAAATTGCATTATGTTGTTATGTGCATTTTTATGGTGATCTTAAAAATAACATGCAGGAAAGGCTTCTGGTTGTTCAGTTACAGAATCATGAGAACTATATTGGCCCATGTTGGTCTTTTTGTGACTTCCTTGTTATAGATTATTTATTTATAATGTATGTATAAGCATATTTTAGTCAACATAGACAATAAACTGTGATTTGTTTCTCCAGACATGTCTTGTTTTGCTGTATCTGGTGAAGTTTCTAATTGTTCCATTTGTGTTGCATCCATCCCCACCGGATCCTCCACCCCCCCTCCCCCTCCACTGCCCAGATGCACTGGTCAACAGAGATATATTGGGTTTTTGTTGGTATTTGATGTATGTTTGCTAATATTCAATGACAAATTTAAAGACCATTAGTGGATGGCACTTTCCGCCTACAGTGTATTTTTATGTTTAGAAGAGACTTCCTTGAAACAGAAAATACCATAAAAGCGGAAAGTGCCGTCCTGGATTAGCCTGTGCGGACTGCACAGGCTAATCCGGGACGACACTTTACGCACATGCATTAAGACCGGTTTTCTCACGATGCGCCACATTTTTAGAAACATTTGAAGCATTGAACTACAAAAATGTCATTGGAAAACCGGTCTTAATGCATGTGCCTAAAGTGTCGTCCCGGATTAGCCTGTGCAGTCAGCAAAGGCTAATCCAGGACGGCACTTTCCGCCTACAGTGGATTTATGTTTAGAAGAGACTTCGATGAAGCAGAAAATACCATAAAAGCGGAAAGTGTCGTCCTGGATTAGCCTGTGGCACAGGCTAATCCGGGACGACACTTTACGCACATGCATTAAAACCGGTTTTGTCACGACGCGCCTCTAATATTTTTGGTTTCTTACTTTTCTTGGTGCCGCCAACTGTCCTTCGCATATGTAAGTGCTTCGATTTGTATTTGGTAAGAAAGTGAGAAAGATTTATACCTATATTCATAATAGTGTATTACAATAATTATTGAACAGAATAGGGAAGGTATTACATGGAAGTCAACCCTCTAACGCCATTGCAATTTCCATTTTTATTCATAAATAATATTGCAAAATCAGTGCATCATATCAATGTACAGATTAAATACAAAAAAAATCATGAAATGTATAAATCGTGTGATACTTTTATAAAATGACCAATAAACAGCCTTGGTGATCAAGATTACCAAATAAAACCAATGAAGGTTAACAAATGATGAACAGCTTACAGTACACGTTCAAAAATGATGAACAGCTTACAGCTAGTATACAAGGTTTTAGTACTTTTTACAAGAATATATAGTGTACAATGATTTTGTAATAAGATACTAGTCATTGTAATAATCATAGAGACACTCACAAAAGTATGCCAAACAAGGCTATCAACCTGGGCTGGTATTCACAATTTTCCTAAGGGAAATCTTTACTTAAGTTGTTCTTAAGTGAGCTAGAATTTCAAATCGAAATTAACATTAAAATTCATTGAGACATGTCATGGGAAAACTTGGCTTAATGCAAGTGCATAAAGTGTTGTCCTGGATCAGCCTGTGCGGACAGCACTTTCCGCTCTAATGGTATTTTCTTTTTGAAAGAAGTCTCCTAAACATAAGTCCACTGTAGGTGGAAATTGCCTTCCCGGATCAGCCTGTGCGGACTGCACAGGCTGATCCAGGACAACACTTAATGCACTTGCATTAAGCCCAGTTTTCCCACGACATGCCTTCAATGTTTTTTGTTTACAAAATGGGTAAATATGCAACATCAAAGCATTGTTAACTAGTATGAAACATTTTATTGTAAATTGACCAATACACCAAACAGCCACTGACTTGTATGAATTTAAGGTATTTACTTACATTTTCCCTAAGGAGATTTGTGAATACCGGCCTGCTACTACAAACAAAGTTAGCTTGTACTAAACAACGAAAACTAGCCAATGAGTAGACTTTTCTTTCCTGATGAGACTGTATGATTTAGGGAACACACAGTTGAAATAAAACATGCATTTAGATATTAGATTTATAGGAGATGAATTTCCTTCACAAGTGGAGCACAACAAAAATGGGAGTGCTCCACTTGTGAAGTATCTTCTAAGAAGCATTTCGTCCATGAACCAAAATGTTCACATTTTATAAAATATACTAGCATGTGAATATACAACACACAGACAATAACAGCTTCGGATACTGGCAAACATAGAAAAACTGCTTTTAGTAACAAACTTAAAATGTTTTGTTTTACTGCATTTAACTTTTTTTTCATGCACTCGACCAAGCCACATATTCCATGGGTATTAATTGATCTATGCAACAAAAATGGTTCAACAAGCACTTCATCTTCAAGTATTGTTAATGAGTTAAACATTCATGTATATCATCCTGAAAACCCTGAATGAACAATTTCAAGCATACACCACTCCAAAAAATGACCAAGTCATCAAAATATTGTTTACCATTGTAATGATCATGATCAAGAGAGGCATTTAATAAATGGTGCAATATACAACCTTATTGGTTTATGTCATGTTTTACAAATGAGGGGCGTCGTGGAAAAAAATGGGCTTAATGCATGTGCGTAAAGTGTCGTCCCGGATTAGCCTGTGCAGTCCGCACAGACTAATCCAGGACGGCACTTTCCGCTTTTGTGGTATTTTCTGTTTCAAGGAAGTCTCTTCTAAACATAAATTCATGCATGTGCGGACTGCACAGGCTAATCCGGGACGACACTTTACGCACATGCATTAAGACCGGTTTTCTCACGACGCGCCACAAATGTAGTTTACAAATATGTCCACCTGAAAACAGACTTTGTCATAAACGTACATAAAAATGTATTTGTTATGTCATTAATCACAATATATTAGATATCAATGGTAAAACCTGACATTTTTATATGCAAATGAAAAATCAAGTAACGAGAGTGAGACAGAACAGGACGTGTAACTTTACTGCCGACCTTCACAGACAAGTCATGTTGACAGCACGGTTAAATAAAGAAAAGCATAGTTATTGCAAAACTGAATTAATAAGTGACATAAAATGACTGTTAGATTAAATAAAACATATCCAAGACTTTACAAACAAGTCATACAAAACTAGACATGTGTCCGTAGGTCACGGATGCCCCCACATTCCAATGGTTGTCACAAAACTCAGCTGATGTCGGAAAAAATGCCCCGAAATACCCAGGTGCACAAGTTCACATGCTGATGAATATGTTTATAAAGTTTCATCAGTCTAGCAGTTATACTTTTTTAGTTACACACGACACAAATCCAAAAATGTCATTTTTGCTAAAAAACGGTCATAACTCCACTGATGGAGGAAAAAACTGCACCAAAATACCCAGGTGCACAAGTTCACATGCTGATTAATATGTATATAAAGTTTCATCACTGTAGCAGTAATACTTTTTGAGTTATGTGTGACACAAGTCCAAAAATGTCATTTTTTGCCAAACAAGAGGGCCCTGAGGGCCCTAGGATGCTCACCTGAGACCTTGTAACCCAATTGGAATTTGCATCCCTGAGGCATGGCTTATTTTTATCCCAGGGGCATAATTTGAACAATCTTGACCAAACCTCTGGGCCTTGCGGTTTCAGGTAAAGATTTTTAAAGCCATTTAGCTATTTAAGTCTATATAAACCATGTGACCCCTCGGGGTGTGTCCAGATTTGACCCCTGGGGCATAATTTGAACAATCTTTGGAGAGGACCACTATTCAATGTTAGGTATCAAAATAATAAAAAGGTATATCATGGAATTTTGACTTTAGAGCTACTGCATTGAATTGGCTTACGGGCAAAGTGTATATTTCTAATTTTATAATGAAATAATAACAATAGATCTAGATCTAGTCTTAGGTGGAAAGACAAAATGATGCAGTAATTGAGTCTGTGGCTCTGTCACTGCAGTCTGTTTCCCAGCATGTACAGAAACATGTAACATAAAGCCTAAGTCTAGTCATCTACTTTAAAACCTTTCATTTGTTCAGTGTAATTAAATGTGCGCAGCACACAAAAAATGTTTAATACTTTTTTTTGCAGATTGTGACAGGGGATTCTCAACCATGAACAAGGTGAAAACTACACACAGATCATATCTCTCCAACAAAGTTCTGAATGCTTTTTTAGCAGCCTCCACACAAGGACCTCTTCTCAGAAGAACAACTTTTTAGTACCAGATATTGGAAGTGAACACTATGCATTATCACATATTGGTGGACACATGGCAGCAGCAGAAACCACGAAGAACAGCTTTCTAAATTTGTGTACAGGGCTTGCACTAACATTAAATGTTTGTGTTGGGTATAAGTGTTGGATAGTGGAAGATCTGAACATTTCAGACATGAAATGAAGTATAAATAACGCTTTGTTTAAGGTCATTTCTGATAATTTTTGTGATAATATGCCAATTACTTCATTGAAAGAGGTATACATTTAGGTAAACAGTGTCATTATATATTTCCAGGGTACATTATACATTTCCAGGTTACATTACTTTTGCCACTTGTGTTTTTGTGTTTCTTTGATAAACTTTATAGTGAGTGTATTTATGATAATGTTATGTGATTGGAAAACAAAAGAGAGGAAAACTTTTCAAAGGCTGGTTATTTTTATGTTTGTGTTAGCTCAAAAGTACTGTAGATTTTGATTTAGTACACATAAAAAGTATTAAAAAATCGAACGTGGACAGGGGTACCCCCCTCCCACACCCAACCATGGGTATTTGCCCCTGTGCCTTAGCAAAATCCTGGGGAAAGACCTGAGACGGTCTTATATACTAAGACTGATTGACTCTATATTTCAAACACATTGCCTCAACATTACATCATGCTAATTTACTTACAAAACAACGTTCTGGTGGGGAACATTTTCCATGTCAGTGGTCATCCCCAAGGACCCTCTAAAGCACCCTTGAGTGGCTGAACATTTATTAACAGGTACTTCCAACTCAATAGCTAACATAACTTGAAGTCATTAATCTGCTGTTGACTATTAATCAAAACACACAGAAGCCGAAAATTACCGCATGGTGTTCATCACGTCTTAGCTCTGACGCTTAGATCACAACACTGTGTAACTCGCTAGCTGCTTTCATAAGATCTAAAAATAGCATGCTGTATACACCTCTTACTGTACTGAGAACTACCTGGCTGAAATGTTGTCTGCTGTTATTGATTTTTGACTGTGCTGCAGACTGATTTTGGGATTTTAAGCATAGCGGCGAGATGGATTTGGAAATTAAGGCACAGCGGTACCGCTGTTCTTAAAGCGCCTGGGGAAAGGAGAATACAGGAAAGCTGTGGGCCTTGCCATTTCAGAGGAGCAGATTTTATAAGTAATTTTGCTATATAAGTCTATATAAACCATGTGACCCCGGGGCGTGACCAGTTTTGACCCCAGGGGCATAATCTGAACAATATTTGTAGAGGACCACTATACAATGTTACATACCAAATATGAAACCTCCAGGCCCTGCGGTTTCAGAGATTTTTCAAGTTAACACTTTTTAAATCTATTTTTAGCTCTGGTGACCTACATATGCAGCCGACCATAACAATTTCAACAACTTTGAAAGAGGGTCACCCAATGATCATTCCTGTGAAGTTTGGTGAAAATTTGCCAAGTGGTTTAGGAGGAGATGTTGTTTTAATGAAAAGTTGACGACGGAGACGCACAGATGCACGCACGCATGGACGACGGACAACGGGTGATCACAAAAGCTCACCATGAGCACTTTGTGCCCAGTTGAGCGAAAAAGGACCATAACTCCACTGATGTCTGAAAAAAATGCACCAAAATACCCAGGTGCACAAGTTCAAATGCTGATTAATACGTTTATAAAGTTTCATCACTCTAGCAATAATACTGTTCGAGTTACACGCGACACAATTCCAAATATGTCATTTTTTGCTCAAAAAGGGGCCATAACTCCGCTGATGTCGAAAAAAAAAAGCATCATAATACCCAGGTGCACAAGTTCACATGCTGATTAATATGTTTGTAAAGTTTCATAACTCTAGCAGCAATACTTTTTGAGTTACGCGCGACACAAGTCCAAAAATCTTATTTTTTGCTAAAAACGGGCCATAACTCCGCTGATGTCGAAAAAAAAAATGTACCAAAATACCCAGGTGCACAAGCCCCGATGCCGATGAATACGCTTATAAAGTTTCATCACTCTAGCAGTTATACTTTTTGAGTTATGCGCGACACAAAAATCCGACAGCAGACGGAAGGACATACGTACGGACGGACAAGGGCAAATCTATATGCCCCCCCTCTAAAGTGGGGTCATAACAATGATGGAATAAAGCAAGTACGGTGACAACAAGTACAATCATGTAATAAGGGTGTAACAGTACCCTGTGAAAAGGATTATAATTGTCTTACTAGTATGGATTGATTCACAGTACAAGTTTAATACAATTGAGGCATTCATAAGATAAAAGATTTTGCCACTCCTGCAGTCACATGACCTATAACACGGCACTTACAGGATTGTTGTCCTTGTTATCTGACATGTATATCATAAAAAAAATATTCTTAACATGTCCATGACTCTGTTATGGCCAAATGACCTATCACATGACTATTACACAGCACTAACGGGATCATCGTCCTTATCATGATGCTAATTTTTTTTTAACACATCACATGATTCTGGTATGTTCACATGACCTATCATACGGCACTAACAGTATCGTTGCCTTCATCAACAGACTTGTAGAGCACACAAAATACAGCGTATTCTAATAATATTATACAGCACTAATGGGAACATTAACTAATCATCAGAGTTGTATAACATGTTCTAATCATGTCACATGACCTATCATACGGCACTCACAGGATAACGGAATCATTATCCTCCTTATCTGACTTCTATAGCATAAAAATGTCCTTATCACGTCATGACATTATCACACAGCACTAACAGGATCGTTATCCTCGTCGTCCGATTGTAATCCCTGTAAGATGTGGGAGGCGGAGGTCGCCCGTCTGTCGCGGGAGAGAGGATAGAAGCCGAGTTCATCGTCCACCTGCTGGAAGGACGACTCCGGCGCTATGGTTACGTGGTTGTTGTATTCTGCATCAGGGTCATACGTGTTGCAGTTATACAATTTCGATTTCTTCCTGAAATTTTAATTAAAGTAACATTATGAGTTTAAGTATAAGAATATGAAACAACAAAATATGAAAAAGATTATATATATCGGTACTTAGTCTATGTATAAAACTGATGGCATTGTATTGAAACAGCAATAATTTAAACAGCTAAAATGCAAGAAATTTTCTTGGAGCAATAGGGATCTTAAAAAATGTAACACCATTTCTTTAAAATAATAATTTTAACAATAATATAACCATCATCAAATATTTTATCTGTCACATTTGAGTCTAATTTAATATTTTAATGTTGCATTTATATTAAAAGTTTTACTAAAAATCACAATAGTATTTCTTTTACAATGATGACTACCATTGCTATTACCTTTGGCATACACAAAATCAGAACTATTTTTCTGTAAATTACAATTCAATAAATATCACTACAATAACATACATCAGAGCCACTATTCAAAAGCTTCATAGCAAAAACTAAATAAAGCTATGTCACTATAAGTCTATATGTATTTCATTTATAGGTCCATTTAAATGAAAAATTATTTGTTACCTTTATGTGACCAAATACTTTTGAATGTTAATAAGAACACTTGAAATGTTTCACAACTTGAGCTTAGGTGTTAAGACTTTCCTTGGCAGATATATTACTTTTGGCCCTGGTCAATAGATTATCACACATACTACAGAAAACTTTGTAATGTATAACCTAGAAATTGTAGAATAATGTTAAGAAAACAACAACAACATTTTAACAGTGTGAGGCAGGATAAAACATTAGACAGAATAAGAGCCAATAAATAAGCAATAAATAAGAGGGTCGAGAGTAAAACTATTGTATCTGATATAGAAAAGATTTTAAGCAGATACAATAGTTCACATTCAAGCCTCGTTATTAATTATTATAAAAGGTATTGTATTAATATATAGCCACACAATGACTATGCTAAGCTTTTGAAAGCACTTCTACAAGTGAGTTCCATCTGACAGCATGTTAGTTAATTATCAGCAAAAATATTGATGAAGCTTATTATGATAGTTGTAGGCAAGTTAAAAACTGTGGGGAAAATGGTAACAAAACATGTCATATTGTCCTGATATATCACATTAGATTTAAATCAAAATTTCAAGACTTCAAAGTATCCGTTTGAGTATTTTTATACAATAATACACATTGTATTATACAAGATGTAGTTTCAGAAAAAAAAGAATGCAAATTAAAAAAGGATTTGAAAAATAACATTTTCTTAACAGATCAAAGCATTGAAGGAGCTTTTTTGGCACTTGAATGAAAATAAAACTGCACTCTCTAACACTCACAAAATTATATGAACAATTGATTACTGATACTAAAACTGCAGAAAATGCACACAAGGGAGAAAACTCTGGGTACAAAATTGTTTCTACGTTTACACTGGTTACGAAAGTGAAGCAAGCTTGGTTAGTCTGGTTATGTCTCGGGTATTCAAACTAGAGCAAATACATACAGCTGAGTAAGGGGGCGTACTCAACATGGATCGACTCAAAATCACTGGTGGCCTTTGGAGAGAAACACAAAATGGATACATATTATGTACATTCAATGATGAGTAGACCTTGCATTCCAAGATGATCAAGACATATATTTTGCACTTTTTTGCAACATTACAAAAACTTTCAATAATAACTTTCCTTTAATTAATTTGTGTGCACATTTTTTTCAACATTGTCATTGTAGCAGAGTTTTGGGATAGACAATGTATACCAAATACCTGACAGCTATGGTTTTATCAAATCTGAAAGTATTAACGGTAATAAAGTATACACTCCAGTCAAACCTCAACTTTTGTTTTTAAACTGCAGTACATAAATAAGGAAATCGGGTCATTGGATTATGCTGTTCGTTGCAATTATAATAGGCGTCAACAATAGTTAAATCTTGCTGAATGCAAAGTCTGTAATAAACAAACTGATAACTATGAACACAATGTATGGTTTAGAAATGAAGCTTGTCGTAGGAAAACCGGTCTTAATGCATGTGCGTAAAGTGTCATCCCGGATAATCCTGTGCAGTCTGCACAGGCTAATCCAGGACGGCACTTTCCGCCTACAGTGGATTTATGTTTAGAAGAGACTTCCTTGAAACAGAAAATACCAATAAAGCGGAAAGTGCCGTCCTTGATCCTGAACGACAATTTACGCACATGCATGAAGCCCAGTTTTCCCATGACACACATTAAATGTGAACAATAGTAAAAATTGACTATGTATTAGCAATTCAAAGCAATAGTTAACCTGATGTAAAAATGCTCTCTCATGTACTTGGTATTAAATGCACTTCGATGCTGATGCATGCACATTACATTACCATTCTTTTCATCTAAAATGCTACTGCAAAAATATGGGTTTTTTTACAAATTATACCAGACATCGCATAAAAGGCATTGTATGATGCAGAGAATTCAATGAAATATTATTTACCACAACATACGTAATGTATTTTAACAAAAATCAAATGACAGAAAAAATATCTAAATTACACAAAATACTCTAAAGAACATGCCAAACCATATAGAATGAGTATGAAATTACAATTGCATGTGAACAAACTCGAAGGGTTTGTTTCAATAAAACATGAATATTCAGAAATGATATGCTTACATTTGAATAGGGTTGAAGTGTTGTAATTTAATGCTTCAATTACAACATCAATGAAAGAAGTCTAAATCAATGGGAAAGACATTAAAAAGATCATGAAATGAACACAATGAAGAAAATACCACATCGGAGTGCATTAAACAATATTAAACTAGTTTATGAAATGTGAGGGGCGGAGATGTGGAATGCATAGCTCGAACATGAATAATAGCATGCAAATTCCACACTTATATACCTCACGTGGAAAAGCGGTACGATTTCTTTCTGTTGTTGTGAAATAAACAAGCATTTCAAATTTTTTAAATTTAGAGGTATTTATAATATTAAGATATTTTTACTTAATTCTTTTACTGAAATATTTGCATCATTTACTCAACAGACTGTCTATACAGATGAAAAATTAAATTTTAATAAGAATACATATATATAATACTATATAATCATATAGTTATTTTGGACGAGGAACTTAAATACTACAGTACAATCGAAAATATGTGATTTTACATGGGAAAACTATCTAACCAATCATTTTCCACAAATGTACACATTACACAATAAATCTAAATGCAACTAAAAAACAGAAAACCCATTTGTGATTTGTGAACCCATAGACCATGTGAACAAATATGTACCAATCAAATTTATGCCATACATTCGCAGTTCCCCAACACAAAAATGAAAGGCAAAATACTCATTGTAAGCTTCCATCATACTTACTTTTTTCGTCCAAAGATATTTTTCAACTGGTCTTTAAACGGAGTCTTCTTCTTCAGTTTAGAGATATCTTCTGATGACTTTGAAAGCACTCCGCCGGAAGATTTTTTCAAGACCGGAATTTTGGTTTCCTTCATTGCACTTTTGAGATTCTGTCTATCATGAGCATCATGATTCCCTTTTGTAAAATCCGTTGTTGATTTTGGCCTGTCTCGTTCTGTTGATGCGTGTGTCGGACTTCCAGATCTCTGGGGGATCAAGGACGCTTCCACCGAATGTCTCTGTGGACTGGTTCCCTTGCCTTTAGGACGAGCCAGATTCGAGGCCTCAACCTGACTCTTAAACTGTTCATATGGACTGTTCATATTTATAGGACTTGGTGTCCGCCCTGATGGGCTTGCGGCACGTTCAATTTTGTGCTGAATTTGTCTGGCGGAAGCAGATGCGTCATATGAAAATTTAAGTTTATTTTGACTGGATTTTTTGTACAGTCCAGGTTTTGTTTCCAGTGAATCAGTTCCATTTTCGGACACATGAGCTGATGCATTAGAAAATGGAAGTGAACTATTTTTCTGCTCACTGGCCTGAGAGGTCACAGTAAGGTCATTGAACTGTTTCTGAAATGACACTTCAGACGTAGGAATGGTGGGTGATAAAGTTTGTTGACTTTGTCGCCTTTCTTCTGATTTTTGCTTTTTCCTTTCAAAACTCATTCTCAACTTATCCACTGCCATCAACACACGTTCTTTTGTTGGCACTTCACTTTTGTCTGTTGCATCGTTACCACCATTTGAATCAGTTTGTTCACTGGAGTTATCTCCATTTACTGCATCTTCACGCACTAATCTTCCTGTCGGCTTGCAATTACCACTGCCAAAAGATTCCCTTTGGTTTGATGATTGGAATGACTTTTGTTCTCCAACTGGCGTAGACATTTTATCCACACCAAAAAATGTGGGAGATCGTTGCGAGTCTACACCATCAGTCTTACCCTGATTAAACTTATCGCGGTTTTGAAAGTAGTACACAACACTGTCAGTATTCACTTTCTTATTGGGATCCTTACTTGTTTTATCATCAGAGTCCATATGGTCATCTGCACTGTGTACTTCCGAAGAACCAGTGTTGTCAACAGAGGATACTTTCATGTTTGTGTTTCCTAAAATATCCAGTTTTGTTAATTTGCCACTCTGAACTTCTATTGCTTTTCTAGTTGAATCAACCTTATCACTTTCACTCTCGTTAGGGAGATTTTCATGTTTTTTCAACTCATTATGTTCTAAGCAATCAGCTGTATATGCAATTACATCAGAAAGTTTTGTAATAGAATTTCTCTTTGTAACATCTTTTTCTGACTTAGAATGTCCACCAGAACTATTTTTTTTATTTGAATTAAGTGTACCTTCTGAGTTTATATCCAAACTGCTTGGTCGATGTGGACTAACATCAAATGATAAGCTTTTTACTGCACTTTTCCCTGTTGAGCCACTGGGCACTGGACGCTGCCTTGCAGAAGACTTTCTTGGTGATTCCATTGTCAATGTTTGTCCTTTACGCTTCATGCTTCCTTTTCCCTGCATGCCATCAGTACTATTGTTATTAGGCGGCCATTGGTGGCTGGAACTTTTGTCTTGTGGAAGACTGTTGTGTTTATTGTTCTCAAACAAACTCTGAGCCAGAGATGCCGCTAAGTTTGCATCTAGGATATCTCGACTTGGAAGCTTCCTGTCCCCATTAGTCACACTTTGGTTGTAACTCGGTGGAGATGCATTTTGGCGCCACCTTGGGACCATGATCTTTGGTTTATGGGATTCAGGTAATAGTTTCATTGGCGTGACATTTTGAGTATCATCAACATCGTTGTCTTCATCGTCTTCATCACCACAGATACCAAAATCATCCTGCAGTTGATCAAAACCACCATTTGCAGCAAGTTGTTCTTTGTGCCTGAGGATTTTATTTTTTGTTGCCAAAAATTCTTCATGATAAGACACTTGACCCTCTTGCATGCTTTGTTCATGATCGTTGATCTCATCATGAGTGTGTCCTGTCTCTGCCAGAAGTTTTTGCAAGGAAAGTTGAAGATCACGCCGTGACCTATCGCTAGAGGTGGAGTGTGGAGGGGAGAACTCTAGACCTGCCTGGTGAGCAAGCATGGCCAGATATTCATCATGCTGACTTTGCAAACCATAGGAACACTCCATGGCCGACTGCGGGCGTTGACGCATAATTTCAGCAAATTCTTCTCGTCTTCTATTATTTTCAAAGTTGTGGGTACCTGAATTTGGAAAAGCCTGCGGGGTAAGTGGTCTTAAATAATGCGGATTAATCACTGGACTTTGGTTTTCCAACTGCTTTCTGGATCGTGACTTGTGACCATGGCTGTTCTCTCGTGGCAAAGGTAGCTTGGACAATGACGAGAACATTCTAGACTGCGGCAATGAAGACAGGTATGGTGAAATGCGGCCTTCAGGCATGGCAATGAACTGGTGGTGCAGGTCGGGATGGCTTCCGTAGCTGGCCTTCTGGCTTCTCGGAGTAGACGGCTGCCCATCCTGCCTCTCATGCACGCGCTGTTCACGCAGTTCTCGCTTCTCCTTCAGGACCTGCAGCAGGTGTCTGAAAAAAACAACGTGTGAAGAGGTTGAAGGTCAACACATAGTATAAAGTGGATTTAAATGAATGTCTGTAACATACAACATGCTGTTAACAAAAATCTCGAAATAATATATATTTTTTGGTCATAACTTGTATAAATAAGAACTACAATGTTTCTTAATTTTTCCAGGTTATGGCCATGATTTAAATGATATAATATCAATGTAAAACAAAAAATAAAGACACCATTTTATTGAAATTTAAAAAGAGACATTAACAAATCTGTCAAAGAATTTTCAGAGCAAAGCAAAGGCCATCCAGTAATCCTTCTATCCTATGAACAACTTCAAAGAAATTCATTCTGTTAAAGTGAGCTCACCTTCGAGTGGTGTTTGGAGACAAGGGAGACTTAGCGTGTTCTTCCTCGTTTGAATGAACACCAGAGTCTCGAGACTTTTGGTTCACCTCTCCACTACTGGCGCTTGACTTGGAACGAGCCGAATTGCCCGTCTCTCTCGTTCTGAAAGGAAATGTAAATGAAATAAGTTGAATTAAGCAAATGCTTCTGGTAATGAAAATGAATCGTGTGATAATAATTTGAATAAAATTATTGTATTCACATGCAGTGTACATTTTATAAGTAATTGTACAAAATGAATGAAAAATGGCATAAATCAACATTACCACTAGTCGCTTACTGAGTAAATACCAATGCAACAATGAAGGTACCCATGCGTGAGTCACATGCATCAATGCAGATGAAAGAGCAAACAAGTGATATTACAAAATACTTTCCCCGGACTCGTACCTGTTAACGGATGTGTTGTTGATGTCTATAGCCTGCATGGCCTGTTCCAGGTCATCGTTCATGGAGTTGAGGAACTGCTTGAGGCGGCCCAGCGAGGATTCCAGATAGTAACAGTCCGGGTGGTCCACCGGCGTGTATTTGAGTAACGACTGCAGGAAATGTATTATAGCAGAGTTAGGCCAAACAAAATATTCTGTGTTTCGGGTCAACCGACCCTACCTAGCGAAAACCCCCCCACCCCCCGACCCTAAAGATTTTAGCGATTATTGTTTTCCGTGAAATCCATATTCGTCAGATTTTAGATAATTTCCAGTGTTTTTTTAAACAAAATGTGTCTTTAAAGAAAAAGGTTCAAACAAACCCTCAGTCCCGACCCTACATTACTTTTTAAGACCGTTGCCCAAAACACACTATTTTTTTGGCCTTAATAAACATATACAAATTCTCCATAAGCCAACTTATAATATATGAATTTACAGAACTGGTTGTACTATTTTTGGCCTTAATAAACATATACAAATTCTCCATAAGCCAACTTATAATATGTGAATTTACAGAACTGGTTGTATTATTTTTGGCCTTAATAAACATATACAAATTCTCCATAAGCCAACTTATAATATGTGAATTTACAGAACTGGTTGTACTATTTTTGGCCTTAATAAACATATACAAATTCTCCATAAGCCAACTTATAATATATGAATTTACAGAACTGGTTGCACTATTTTTGGCCTTAATAAACATATACAAATTCTCCATAAGCCAACTTATAATATATGAATTTACAGAACTGGTTGCACTATTTTTGGCCTTAATAAACATATACAAATTCTCCATAAGCCAACTTATAATATGTGAATTTACAGAACTTAATATGTGAATTTACAGAACTGGTTGTACTATTTTTGGCCTTAATAAACATATACAAATTCTCCATAAGCCAACTTATAATATGTGAATTTACAGAACTTAATATGTGAATTTACAGAACTGGTTGTACTATTTTTGGCCTTAATAAACATATACAAATTCTCCATAAGCCAACTTATAATATGTGAATTTACAGAACTGGTTGTACTATTTTTGGCCTTAATAAACATATACAAATTCTCCATAAGCCAACTTATAATATGTGAATTTACAGAACTGGTTGTACTATATTTGCTTTTATGTTGTTATTTTTGTATAAAACATAAATGTCAACACCACAACATAATTATAGAGTTCATACTGATTTGCTATTAAGTTTAACCATCATGTTTTGAAACAAAACACTCCCTAGTTAGCCAACAACAACAAGAAACAAAAAACAAGGTTCCCTGTTTCTCACCTTGAGAAGTATGGAGTATTTTGGGACCTGCTGAAGGGGCGCAAGCAGGAGCTGAAGCACGGGGGAGTTGGCAAGGTACTGACTCTGCATGAGCTCGCGGAAGTGCGGGGAATGCGTGAACCACTTGTTCATCGTGTTGATTATCGTCGGGAAGTCGTTGATGAAGTCCTTGTACAACATAAGCCCTTCTCCCTAAGAATGTATAAATATCTTATCAATACCCGAATAACGTGCCTTTTCTGCTCTGTTATAAATAAAACATAATTTATTATTTCCTTACAAACTTTTGTAAATAAACAGTCTTTTCCCAATTAGCTAATTCAAAATTATTTTTTTTTTGTATTATCAGTCAACCAAATAACCAAAGCTATAAGATTAGTTTTAATGCTTTCATGAGAAATAGCATCTTACATCTTGAGACTCTGTAAACTGCGCAAAAACATCCCCGATCACTCCCCCATTTTTCCATTTCTTAATGCGTTCCTCCATTTTCCTCAGAATGATGCAGTGCTGCTCATAGATGTGTGGAATGTAGGCAGGAAAGAGCAGATTGAACTCCCGTCGCCCCACTATCGTCTCGTCTCGCAGTGGGTTCATGAAATCCTCCATCAGGGACCATAACTGTGAACAGTACTCGCGTTCCACGTCCACGATGTCACGTGCAGCCTCCTCGCGGGCGACTAGAACACACATTTTTATTTTATGTTTATCTTTTCACATCACCTGCTATAACATATATTTGTTAGAGTATGGTAATTATGGTTATGCACACATCATTAAAAAAATGGAACAATATATTCCATCTCCCAATGTATGATCCATGTAAAAATGTATGATTACACAAAAGTTACATCTGAAAACGTTATATGACATGACCCATTATGACTGCCTTTAAATAATATACTTGTAAACAAATTACAAACCCAGATGAAGAGGCAGGGGTCATTTGTTTGAGCCTGGACCAGTATTCACAAAGCTCCTAAGGGAAATCTTAATTTGAGGCGTGTTGTGGGAAAACCGGGCATAATGCATGTGGCTAAAGTGTTATCCCGGATTAGCCTGGCTAATCCGGGACAGCATTTTCCGCCTACAGTGGATTTATGTTTAGAAGAGTCTTCCTTGAAACAGAAAATACCATAAAAGCGGAAACTGACGTCCTGGATTAGCCTGTGCGGACTGCACAGGCTAATCCGGGACAACACTTTACGCACATGCATTAAGACAGATTTTCCCACAACGCGCCTCATTTAGTTTTATTTAAGAGAAAATTTCAGATCAAAATGTGTATGTGAAATCGAATGATTTCTATTTACAAAAGAGAAAAAAACTTAACCTATAACCAATATATTAAGTAGTATAAAACTTTTGAATGTACAATTACCTATAATTATGTGAAACAGCCAGAGACCTAAGGAATTGTATGAATTTAAGACATTTACTTAAGTTGTCCCTAAGGAGCTTTGTGGATATGTGTCCAAGGTCCATATCTTTATATGTGTCCAAGGTCCATATCTTTATATGTGTCCAAGGTCCATATCTTTATATGTGTCCAAGGTCCATATCTTTATATGTGTCCAAGGTCCATATCTTTATATGTGTCCAAGGTCCATATCTTTATATGTGTCCAAGGTCCATATCTTTATATGTGTCCAAGGTCCATATCTTTATATGTGTCCAAGGTCCATACCTTTATATGTGTCCAAGGTCCATATCTTTATATGTGTCCAAGGTCCATATCCACAAAGCTCCTTAGTGAAAACTTAAGTAAATTTCTTAAAATCATAAAATTCCTTAAGTCTGTGGCTTTTTCTTTTAAAGTTTATCTTGTTCTAAATGGTCCAAATCAACAGTTGCTTGTTATTTTACCAAAAAGGAAATCATTGATTTTCATAATTAAAATTGTATTGGAAATTTTCACTTAAATATGACTTAAGGTGAAATTTTCCTTAGGAGCCTGTGGATATGGGCCCAGGCCCCTTGACTATGAACTTTTTTTTAAAATTAATCTTAGTCCTTATCCTAAAGCTTAACAAGTGACATTGGTCATTATTTTATATTTAGACAAAGTTTGAATACTTGCATAATCATGGATACCAGATTAAGATCAAGAATAGTTGTTATAAAAATAAGTTTAGACGTTAGTTACTACAACAGATGAGTGCAAACTAATGAAGCGAATACCTCCTCCAAGCATTTGCTCGTGGGGCGGGATCTTTTGACTGGCACGCACGGGGCTCTCGAAATAAACTGCATGCAGAAAACTAAGCATTAGTAGCAGAAACAGCTAGCTCACTGACCATGGAAATATTGGGTAAGTTAATTAAGATATTAACACAACATGCAGGGTTTTAATAAGAGGTACTAACAACACATGCAGGATTAGCACAACAGCCCCACTGTTTTGAAATTCTTTACATATGTATTAAGTCTTTTCTACTTCAATAGGCCAGACTATCTGAGCAATTCCATATTCAATATATGGTTATTGACAACTTATTGTGTAACAAGATATAACAGTGATTTAATATAAAGAAACCCTTTATATGTTTAATAGACTTCACTTTTTTCCAATTTTCTTTGCAACATGATATTTCCCCTACACAAATGGCTCAGCTATTATATACCCCAAATGCAGACTGCAAATTCACACTAAAAGTTGTTGTTATACAAATAGTTTAAATGTTAACACGGCACATTCCACAGTTATTAACTTGTACATATACTGTTTATAACATAGCGCTTTATGTTCTGCTGCTGTATATCATACAATCACATTTTAGCCATAATGTTTTGATGGTGACATGGTATTTGTAATGGATATAAAATACAAGAATTATAATGTTAATTAATTTGGAGATTTTTTTTTGTTAGAAGTGTTATATTTTATTAACTGTTATAATTATGGAGTTTTGTACTTTTAGCATACTTCACAGAGATATTATTAGCTATGATGTTTAGTGCACTAGAACTTTTAGCTGTACATCTAGCTAACTATTATAATCTAGCTGAATACATAACTGCATATAAATGTAGAATTTTAAATCCCTTTATCAGCAGAGTTATGTTTCTTCTCCTTTATCTTATAAAATATAAGATTATTACCTGGCTTTCTGTGTTTTATTCTTCTGTGACCACTTCCACTCTAAAATGTGGCAAATAGACACAGATTAATAAAGTGCAAAATGTGCCAAATATACATTGTACATACGTGAACGCGCAAACATACAATGGAATACACTACTCAGACATAGAATAATGAAAGCAATATAATTTTATGGTATACATACTTAATATCTATGAACTCATAATTAGTAAGTATATCAGAACTTGACATATTCAGAAAGTATTACATTAGAACAAACATCCCAGAGCATTATAAAAGATTATAGAACTTAAACTCATCTTGACACATAAATGAGGCACGTCGTGGGAAAAACTGACTTAATGCATGTGCGTAAAGTGTCGTCCCGGATCAGCCTGTGCAGTCCGCACAGGCTAATCCGGAACAACACTTTCCGCCTACTGTCTATTTATGTTTAGAAGAGACTTCCTTGAAACAGAAAATACCATAAAAGCGGAAAGTGCCGTCCTGGATTAGCCTGTGCGAACTGCACAGGCTAATCTGGGACGACACTTTACGCACATGCATTAAGACTGGTTTTCTCACGATGCGCCATAAATTAATTATTACTGCCTCTATTTTTTGAAATTCTAGCACGACACGCAATTAGTTTTCCATAGACAAAGAAGGAATCAAGTACAGATTATTCTGCAATAACTTATAGGCAGAGCCTTATGTTTTAAAATTAGTTTTGAACATTAGCAGTAAGTGTACAGTAAATTGGTCATGCTTTAAATAGAAGTACATCGAATAACAATCAACATGATTAATTTTATGATTTCGCAGGCTATCGATATATATAAAACATGAAAAGCAACATACCCGTGACCTTGAGTGCCTGCTGTTATCCTCGTCATCATCAGTAGAGGTCATGGAAAGGTCAAGGTTAAGGCACTTTTCCCCGAGGGCCTGTGTCAGATTGAGACTGCGTGACACGGCTGCCGTAAGGGAGGAGTCGGAGTTGTATTCCTCCAACCCTGAATTTTTAAAGAATTTTTGTTAATATTCTACACTATCAATATTTTAACTAATAGAATTTCAAATATCACATTAAGCATGGGCCTTTCTTTTAAGCTTTGAGTAATATACATTAGTTTACTCCACATTAATTAATAATTTTTTTTTATTATTTAAAGGGAAAATATAGTGAGTTAAGCAGTATGTTACAAACCCTCATTAAATAATTAATTACTTCTGGAAATGATAGTGGTGTAACAAAACACGGTTTTCTTTGATTTTCAATCAAACAATAATTGTTGATACAGGGCCAACATGTTTATAAATTTAATAATATTTACAAACAACTACATGCATATCAAGGGAATGTACCTCGATGATGGTTTTGCAGGGAGTTGAGGTAAGGGTGCACCATGGGGGCCACATCATGTGGGATTGTGTTGTTGTTGTCTGGACCACCAGATAATCGCAACCTGTACAACAGGAATAAATTCTAGTGTTTCTCTCATTCCAAAAAGAGTAGAATGTTTGCATTCTTCATATCAGAGATGCAAATACATGGTTAGTGTTGACTGGAGATAAGTGTACCCAGCATAGTTAATGAGCCTGAACCAAGAGGCATGGCAGGCCCTAGCAGATAAACTTCCATCAATATTTACCTAGACTGAGTATTTTATTTATCCCATCATTTTATTTTTTAAAAGGCTAAAAAAATAAATTGTGTGTTTATAGCGGTCTCAACAAAGTTACATAGGGTTGGGATTTAGTTGTTTTGTTTACTTTTTTTTTAAAGACACATTACGGTAAAAAAAATTGAAAATTACATTAAATCTGACAAATACGGATTTTTAACCGATTGCCGATCAAATTCATAGTTAAAAATCATGAGAAAATCAGTTGTTTTTTCAGGACTTTTAAAATTACGAATAGTAATATCACAAAGAGCTTCCTAGGCCCCTGACCAAATCTCTTAGATTTAGATAAAAATCGCTTGTTTCCTTTGATAATGACAACCCAGGTCAGGGTTTTTTCGCTAGGTAGGGTCGGGTTGCCCGAACGACTGAAATTTCTTTTTTAACCGTATTAACAAAAGAAAAACATAACATACTGGCAATCCCATCAAGCACAATTATGTGTAGTATATGCATAAGGTTACTGCACCTTGTTTGTTCTGATATAGCACCAGACCGCTCCAGCTCCTCCAGAAGCATGCTCTTGTCAGACTGGTACGCGTCTAGCTTCTCCTGCAAGCCTCGCTGGGTCTCAAACACCTCCTCCAGACGACCAGTCAACTTCTCAACCTCACTCTGAAAATGGATTCAAATACTTTATATGAGGCGTGTCGTGGGAAAACTGGGCTTAATGCACGTGCGTAAAGTGTCGTCCCGGATTTGCCTTAGCAGTCCGCACAGGGTTATCCGGGATGACACTTTCCGCTTTTATAGTATTTTCTGTTTCAAGGAAGTCTCTTCTAAACTGAAGGTGGAAAGTGCCATCCTGGATTAGCCTATGCGGACTGCACAGGCTAATCCAGGACGACACTTTATTCACATGCACTAAGCCCGGTTTTCCCACGACACGCCTCATATATTAAATTTAAATGGGACAGAGTTCATAAAGATTATTCTCTAACAAACACTTTTCAAGGAAAAAAACTCAAATTCAACACTTTTCATGGATAGGTCATTCTGATGCGTGTATATTAAACTACTAGGGCTAGTGCCCTCTTCGTTTAATTCATATGCATCAGGGTTCAGTTGCTAACAACTTTAACGGCCAATTAAGCTAAGAGCCTGTTAACATAGGATGTAAATAAAATTAATGTTACAAGCAACTTGATTTTCAAACATTTTAAAATTACTTCACCATAACAATTTTTACAGAATAATCCACAATTTAAAATTATAACGTTTTATTTTACGTTAATAACTTCATCCACATGTTAACAGCTGTTAGCTTAATTGGCCATTAAATGTTTGAGCGACTCACCCCAGAACTCCAAATCGTTGTTTATTAGCTGTTAAACAACACTAAATCGAAAATTATTTCTTAAACAGTGTGTATGTTCTTTAAATATACAGAGGATATTTGTTTGTTTTCGGTGTGATAACGCGTTATATCATCACTGGAAAGGAAGACAATTAATATTTTCACGAGCGCTTGCGCTAGTGAAAATATGTAAATTTTCTCCCTACCCAGTGATGATATAACGTTTATCGCACCGAAAACAAACACATTTTCCTTTTATTTTACAATGTTGAGTATTTTTTTTACATTACAAAAAGTAGTCCAGCACAGTGAGTGATATATATCTCACTGATATTTTCCTATATTTCACTACTTAGCATAAAATAAAATATTATAATTTTAAGTTTTCAGTTATTTGGTCATTTGCATGACATAAAAGGAGGGGTGCAAAGATCTGCATTGTTACAATGCGGCTATAAATAGCATCGTTAATACAATATTAAATGTTAAACATGTATTTATCAGAATATGCCAGTTCTGTACTTAACCAATATTTGTGTAAAGACCTGTCAACATTGCTTACAAAAAACAAACATACAATATCTGAATGTTTTTTCCATTCACAAAAATCCCCACCCATTGTTGCTGAGCGATTTCTGATTGCTTACAAATAACAAGCTGATACCAGGCAAATATAACAGAATTAGTTTCTACACAGGTAACCTGTTAGAACATTTTGGCAAAGTAATAATAACAATGAGGCGTGTTGTGGGAAAACTGGTCTTAATGCATGTGCATAAGGTGTCGTCCCGGATTAGCCTGTGCAGTCCGCACAGGCTAATCTGGGACAACACTTTCCGCTTTTATGGTATTTTGTGTTTCAAGTAAGTCTCTTCTAAACATAAATCCACTGTAGGCGGAAAGTGCCATCCCGGATTAGCCCGTGCAGACGCTAATCCGGGACGACACTTTATGCACATGCATTAAGCCCGGTTTTCCCACGACAAGCCTCCAATAAATATCTAGCCCAAAGAAAATTGGCACAAACAGTGGAGCCTGCATAACAAAGCACTATAAACATTGGTGTCATGGTCTGGAAATCCTCTTAACAACAAAAGTCTGGTATATAAATAACTGACTTAATGCTGAACAAGGTAAACAAACATTTTTGATTGTTATGCACAGTTAATCCAGGAATGTCAGAAGGGCTCCTCTAGAGGCAGCTGCCATTTTGAGTTTATTCAGTGCATGGCAGAAATAATGATTTAAGTACATCCCCTATTTTTTACGACTGAAAAATACTACTAATATGCTTTATACAAAATGGTTTACATATCCGAAGAGTTGTTGCCATTCACAACCAGTGAAACCTCAAGTAGACTTTTCATGGATTTGAGAATGGGTCTGGCACCCATCAGATTTGGAAATTTTAGGTTGTGAAATGGGACAAATGGGGAAACATTAAATTCTTACAAATTCTAGTTTTATATTGAGCGCCATCTATATTTTTGTGTTTATGATCAACATGATCACAAGATCCTCGACATATACATATCTTAATGGAATTGTATACAGCAGTCAAGTTATTGGGCATGAATCTTTTTAACAAAACCATTGAACAAGGAACAATCAGAAGGGCTCAATATAACAACCTTATACTAGCTTTAGGAATTATTATCCCTTCCAACAGGGACAAAATTAGCTTTCTGGGCCCACGACTATGAACATTTTTAAGCTCGATCGTAGTCTTAATCTTAAATATTGAACCAATGAAAATCAAAGCTCAAATGTTACAAGCATTCTCATTGGTCATTTTGTTACAAGCATTCTCATTGGTCATTTTGTTACAAGCATTCTCAATGGTCTTTTTGTTACAAGCATTCTCATTGGTCATTTTGTTACAAGCATTCTCATTCGTCATTTTTTTAAGTTGAGACTAAGTTTGAAATTGAGAATTTTCGTAGTCATGGGGCCTGGTGACTAGATCCTCAAACCCATGGGGTGTTTGACTTGAACCATTCAAAAAATGTTCAAATACTAAGCAAAGCGCTGAAGGCACTACAGTTGTTCGCTATTGCGTAACACTGTGCACATCATAGACAGTCTGGGCAATTAGATAGGGATGATATACGTCACCTTAAATACAGTGGTTGTTAATATTTAAACGAAAATATTCATTTACGTATTTACTATAACATTTGTTCAATATTATAAATATGACTTGAACATTGCTAAGCGATATATACTATTCAAAATGGCAAGTTTAAATACAATATTGCCTCGTAAACATGTAAATCAAATTTTGAAATAAATATATCGTCATTGTGAAATTATGTTGTTTTTTTCTACATTCATGCCGTTTTAAATTGTTTCAATTCAATATGTGTAGCTGAGAAATTTTGGTCCATTGTAAATAGTACACCACTATTTAAAATGTAATCAGGTGTAAAAGCTAGAAAAAGTAACTTTCAGCAGCTTAAAACTATGTACGAGTACACTATATTTAAAGCCTTTCAGAAAAATTTATTAAAAATGAAAAAACAATGTCGGGCAAGAAACCTAATGAGGCAAATTATTTTTCCGATTTTCAATTGCATGCTCTTTCTTTGGGCTACAAACATATATTAATTTAATGACATTCCTATTTGACATTCCGACATTAAATACAAATTACTAACACACATAATCTGGATATACATGTATAATTATAGTGAAAAAACGAAAATTATGAGTTTCATAACCGGACACTCTTTGTGAAAGACAGATGATTACGCTGTCGAAGATCAAAAGCTGTGGAGTTGAACAAAACTCAATATTAACCTTAAAAACAAACAAGATGATGAATATTAAAAATATTAAACAGTATATGAATGCAAAGACTGTGCTACAAGCTTTTCAACCGTATTAGCAAGTGTTTTAAGTTCTTTGAAGGAAGTTACTATCAAAATATTGTTGGTTTCTTTTGGAAATGTCTTAAAATGTATTCCCCTTTAATTAAGTAAGCATCTGGAGTAGCAAAAGTGTCAAAAAGTATATGAAAAAAATATCATCCGCTGCCGGGTATCGAACCCGGGTCCTTCACAATGTAAGTCTGACATGCTATCTACTAGGCTATTGAAGCTCAGAATCTGCTACTTGAAAATTCTGCTTATTGTGGTTTCTGATATGATTAGTGTATCCGACCTCAATCGTGATACATCGACTACTTCCGGAATGCTCCGTAAAAATCAACCGCTATTGCGTCATAATCGCTAAACTGTTCTTTATCGTTATTATGATGGCCACATAAATAATAAAATGAGTAATAAACATTCCCTACTAAACAAATTCACTACTCAACAAATAATCTTTACAGGAGTCGGCGATAACGAGATGAATAGGTAAGGCTTAGATTTTGGCTAATCGGCTCGCCTCGTGACCTAAGACTTTAATTCATTTATGTATCAGGACGTTTTTACTATTTTATTGTTCTTCCGCGAGTACAGTCATATTTGATCCTGCATTGAAAGTTGTTGACTTAAGTTTACCCAACATATCATGTTCTAATTAAATTCATTATCATACTGATTGTCATTTGACAAATTAAGTGATATTCAAAACGGCAGTTTATACTTGTGCGTAGTCCACTGGCCTAAAACTGTTAGGATCATAGTTCTTAGACTGTTAAATTTTTGAATTGCGGTATCTTTAGTTGTTCTGCGAACAACTAAAAACTGAGATTACCTTGAGATCATGGACTGTTGCCTTCAGAGTGGTGATCTCCGTGTTGCACTGCCTCGTGTTGTCTGCCAGCTGTTGTTGTAGTGTCTGGTCGCCATATTGGATCTTGGAGAGCTCTTCCATGGCGCGGGAAAACCCTGTCTTCATTTCCACCACCATTTGTTGAACCTGGATCATGTCGACAACACTAATTTCAAATGTTCGTATATGTAAATGTTCACTCTAATGGAAATACTGTTACAAAATATTATTTCTGCAATCAGAGTATTTTGTAACATAAATTTGCAGGGCAATGTCCCTGCTAAAACAAAGTGTTGAAAGTATGGCACATTTTCAATGTAGTATCAATTATATAGAGATTATTTGTTGGTTTCGGTAGAATATCGATTTTAATTCACGAGTGATCATAGAAATTCATATTTTCACGAGTGGCGCACGAGTGAATTAAATGGCGATATTCTATCGAAACCAACACATTTTCTTTTTATGTTATGCTTTTCCACCGTTGTTTCTTTTTATTTTAATGCTATCAAAGTGGGTTTTATTGGAAAATATCACGGGACTCGTTTGACAATTTTGAGTCCGGCATCGGGGATGGTCCGTTTCATTTACTGTTTTAAATCGGGGACCAGTATTTCACTCATATTTCATTATAAATTACTAGAAAGCATAAAATAAATTGTTTTAATTTATGCCTTCCCGTGGTTTATAGGGAAGTATAAGTGAAATAAAACTGGTAATTCACTGTTTTCAAACAGTGAAAATAAAATTGGTAACTCACTGTTTAAAAACAGAGAAAATTACCACTTTGATTATGGAACCTTTTCACTGCGCCACTCATGAAAATATAAATTTCTATGATGACCCATAATTAAAATCGATGTACTACCATAATAAACAAATATCCTCTATTTAATAAATATGTTTTGGACACAGAAGAGACAAACCAATCTTAACATAAGGTCAGCACAACAGCTTAGTCTTATTTACTTATTCTTTGATTTATAAAAATATTTGTTGTTTGCAATGTCCACAGAAGTAAATACCATAAAAGTTTTGGTATCTCAGTAGGTGACACATGCTACAAAACTGGCATTTTTGTGGCACAACAAAACACAGTCACAGAATACGCTGTTTTTGCAATGCCATCAAATCAACCGTGTGACTGTTAGCGATCAGCACTTATCGGTCATAGAATGTCATTTAAAATCCTTTGTTTGCCATTTAACTTAAATGACCATCAGATCAGATGTCAAAGATTTTAAGAATGCCAACCATTTCACAAAAACGATCCCATTTATCAATAACCCTAAATTGCGGCTTATATTTCAACACTCGATATCTTTACAAACTGGGGAATGGTATTGCTGTTATGTACTTAATGTTATATATTTTGATTATCTTAAAATGAAAACATTTTAAAAGTATGTTAGTAGTCAGTGTTATCGATAACATGTGCAAACTAGAGGCATGAAACTTGACCATTCAGTATTACTTTTGTTATTTTTACAGTCTGTGTCTTAGAATATCAAACACATAAAGTTTGTAAAACACTGCACTTTCTAATTTTGTCCAATTTCGACCCAAAAATGTATTTGAATGCTGCTTTACACAAAAGTCATGTTACTGATTAACCCATAATAAACAGAACTGAAAAGTTTTATTACAGCTTAAATTCAATATAAAAAAACACATCAGGAACTGGCAAGAATCTGGAAAAAAAACAACTTTCGACACTAATAAGCTTGCAAAACAAAATATTAGAAGTTATGTCTTTTTTAGCTGAACAAATTTTATCAAAAGATTGGGTTGCTGTAATTTGATTTTGAGAATTAATCCTAAATAGGCATCTTATGTGCATGTTTGTATGTCCCAGAGGATTATCTGGGGGATAACCAGGGTGCATCAAATTCTGAGCTGTACATTGTACTTCGTGCAAATGTATCCAGGCACGTGCAATGTCAATGTTCAATATCTATCCAATAAGACATTTCATTGATACGTCTGGTATCCATGTTATTGTTAAGCTGATCATGATAAATTGTGCTGATTGAAAGAAAACCATGCTGTCTCGTTCCAGAGATAAATAATATAAATAATTAATGGCCACATTTTTTGTAGTAAAACATTCCTCTATATTGAATTTTTTGATCCTTTGATATGCAAATTGCTTTAAAAAAACTAACAAGGACAACATTGAACTTTATACAATGAATACAGATACTTTACATATCATTTATACAGAAAATATTTCGAACCAATAAGCTGCCGCAAGTTTATAGGACAATGCTACCAAAATAAAGACAAGAAATGCAGCTTCTCTCATCAATGTTGAAAAAAGGCGTTTTTAACGAACCTGTTTTTTCACTGAAAGTAAGTCATCATCTGTCTGCCTTGACTTGAAAAACATACCCACTAATCTGGCATTTAACATTTAACTTTCTTTAACTTAAACATCATGTTATATTTAAATTGGCCTAACATTACATTTCTTAAAAAGTGACACAATTCTGCTAAATACAAAAGTTTTTATACTTAAATCTAAACAGAAAATTTTACATAATTTTTATTAATGCTAAGCAATGAAAATGTGGAAAATGCCAGTTAATTATATAATATAATCATTTTGGACTCTGGGTTATGTAACTCAGTTTATAACAAATAATTCATTGTTTATAAAAAGCATAAATAAAAAGAACATTTGTTGATTTTGATGGAAGAACTTATTTGATTTCATTCATAGTCATTGAAAATTGATTTTTTTCATGATCACTCATGAAATAAAACAGAATCTTAACACTGAGGTCAACAAATATCCTGTATGTCTTCTGCTCCGCTCACCTGATTGGCAACAGTGACGTCTGCTGACATTTCAACCATCAACAACCACGACAACCATCAACCACCGATATAAACCAACTAATACCACAAACAAAGTATTGCCATTGAATTAATAACAAAAATATAAACATGAAACATCATGTATTGATCATTTGTTAGCAAAATCTGTAATATTTTGCACACACGCAATTCTTTTCATCGTTGCAGAAATCTTGCGTTCTGATAAGAAGAAAATCCAATAATGAAATTGACATTATGCAATTTGCATACTTTTGTTATAATTTACATACATAAAACAGAACATAGTCCAAATTTCATCAAGAATATATTGTCCTCAGTATGTCTGCACGCAAACTATATAAACAAGAAATTACAGTAAATCTGCCAAATCCCTTTAATTATTCAACATGAATTTCAATCAACCAATAACAGTGTGGTAGGAAATACATAGGTCTTATTTAAAAACAAAAGAATGGATTGGCATCTATTTACATAGACCACCGTTCAGTTAGATTAAAATCTGACCTTAACGAGGACACCATTCAACCCGTAAATTAACAAAGGCACAAAATTGGTAAGATATCAATTCACTTGCATTGAAATTATGTTCTTAACTTGAAAAAAGATATGAATATTTGTGTAGATACTATGTCATTTTCCGAAACACGATACCATTTATGACAAGAAATTTTGGATGACTTTTTTGACCGCTGTATTGATTACTGTACTATACCCTGGTACTAGTATTTTCCCTATATCAAATGTCTAACAAGGTAATATTTATTTTATTCAATTAGAATTGAAAAATAAAATGACCTTTATAAAAAAGGCTGCAAAGTTAGTTACAGACCAGATAAATACTGTATCCAATAAATATTTATGATACAAAGGTGAATTATAACATCAATACATTGGAAAATGGTTATTTCGAAGTAGTCGGAACCGCGTAAAAAACTTCAAAATACCGATAGTTCGGACGAAACATTTCAACATTTTATCAAAACCTGTAACGGTCGTATCACATTTTGCTTTTTATTGCAATGGTAAAAGGAGCTAAATATTGTACATAGCTTTAATAACCCAGAATACCTTGCATAAACTTACACAGGTCACACGTCACTTGCCTAAATGAGCGTTTATTGTGCCCATTAGCGAAGACTGGCCAATATTTTGGTCCGTGAATCTTTTCATTGAAGGTGTGAAAACATTGAGCCCCAATCAAGACCACGACTTCCAATTATTCATCGGCAAATAAGTGTGAAATATTCATTTGGGACCAAATTTTAGACTTCGAAATAATGATAATTCGAATTAACTAAAGAAGATATAAATTTGAGACCAGAAAAATACTTCAAAATAATGCTGACTTCTAATTTCAAATGTATTCTAAGATGTTATAGTACTTGTGAGTCAACTTGTAAATGTATGGTAAACTAGAAAGCACTCACAGAGCGCAGACCTCGTCAAAGGCAGCTCCCCGTGAAGTACAACTAATGAGTTATACAGCATAATATTGCAATTGGCCCTAACTCCCAATAATGAAGAATCATTTATCAAATATCTGGATCCAGACGGCAATCTGGATCAAAACCAAAATCAGTTTGTCTGCAAGCGACTTAACACAAACAGTTATGAACCATTTTGGATGAAATTTTCTGAAAAGTTGGAAATGGGCCAATAAAAACACAAATGAGGAGTGTCATGGGAAAACCAGGCTTAATCCGGGACGACACTTTACACACATGCATTAAGCCCAGATTTGCCACGAAACGCCTCAAATAAATTTTGGAAAATAGGGCAAGGGAGGTACACATCACTGAAAAATGCCATTGTTATGAAGGGTTACCTATCTTGGAGGAGGTCTGGGCTCTCCGAGCGCTTTCTAGTTCTAACTGATTTTATGTTATTCTATCATTTACATTTGCTAATCTGACGTGTGCTACTCACCATTGACAGCTGGTCTGCTAGGTCACCATGCTCCATCATGTCTGAAAGTAGAGAGAACTGGAATATCAAAATAATGATATTAATTGTAAATAAAATAAAATAACTATTACATGTTTAAAAGAGACTAAGTCAAACGATCAAAAGATAATATTGTAAAAGGATCTCAAGACAAACGGTCAAATTATGAAAACATAAATGGTCTAAAGACTGAACAATTAATGTTTGATGGCTTAAAAAAAACATTATTGGACAAGGAATACCTTACAACTGGAGTCGACTCCTGATGGCCCGAAGTCTCAGGGACCGACAAGAAAACTTCGAGCCATCAAAACTTTGAGCGAAACAGAGTTCGCGAATGTATAGTTATAATATGTACAGGCAGTTGTCCGCCAGCCTTATTGTCAAATATCCAGTTGAAGAGTATTAAGATATCTATAATGGTTATTAACAGACATCAACCATGCATTTATATATTTATAACGTTATTTAAGCTTGTTAAAGTTGTGAAATCAATAATTGCGTTCTCTCATTCTTGACACTTATCACTCACATCTTATCTATTAACGACTCGATGCGACCGAAGCGTGTTAGAGCCAAACAAACAATTAAATGTGTGAAAACTGTGATTGGGGCCGTAAAAAACACTTTGAGCCATCAAAAAATCCGACCCTCGCGAATTCGAGCCAAACGACAAAAATTTATATGAATATATAGCAATAAAATATCGGTCACTTTAAGAGACTTCGAGCCGATGAGAAATATGAGACAAGCCAGTTCAAGGCATCAGGAGTCGACTGTACATGTATATTATCTGTAATTTATAATCAAATATATTGTCCATGGTCAACTTTGACTTAATCAATCGTAAACAGTTTTACACTCAAATGGTGTATTACCAGTAAATACTTTTCATTTATGGGGATTCAACCGTAAAAAAAAACTCTGTGTAAAGCTCTGATGCGCTTCCTTTCAGTATTATACATGTACCCCAGTATTTTTTTTAGCAAGGGTTCACATATTCCTAGAGAGTATACATGTATGTACAGTGGCTACATCTACTGTGTAACAGTAATTTCTCATTTTCAGGATCTTCTGGTTATGGTCTGTAGTAAGTTGTAAAAAATATATACAGGCAATGAAAAAAACAACAAACACAAAAACACCATGTTTATTCAAGACCATAAGTCTGTACCATAAGTCTGTACATGAAGCTGCTTTCACATACTTATTTTACGTTTCACACACAACTGTTGTGTCCTGTTTAAACACTGAATTTGTGATTATTTTATATCTCACATTTAATACATGAATGTGATATTGCAAACTGAATTCCAAAATCGCTTACCACTTTCATGGCTTCTATATATTCAAATCTTCACATAAAATTGCATTGTGCACAATTTAAATGTCATTAAAAACCATTCAATACTTCTGCCATGTCTTCAAGTTCATTTTTTCCCTCAATAAATATCTCATTCTTCAATCACGTAAGAAAATCAATAATATAAATGCAAACATAAAATAAATTTCAGTTAGATTGAATAAATGACACATTTTATAACACATTAACGTTAAATACCACAAAATGCATAAAAAACCTATAAATATTATAATTCAATATCGATTAAGTCTTTTCGCTCTCTTAAACATGGTTCACATTTCAGGGTAATGAAATTAGGCAACATATTATGACCTCGTACAAGTATTTGAATCAAAAAGAAAACGAAGACTGCAAGACTGATCCTCATGTTCCGTATACTTCTAATACATCTCAAGATGTCACGCGGAGTTCCGCAAACATTTACTTACGTGGTACACAGCACATCACTTTAATCTTGATTCAGCTAACAACTTGCGATACAAGTTACGTTGTGTAATTGCAGGATATATTTACAAATGGATTCACTCGGTTATTTATTCTTGTCTACAAATGTAAACAAACACAATATAAGACTGACCTACATGTAATTATAGATAAACTATGAAGACTTATGCCCCGACCCAAAACATTTTATTGGGTTTGTTAGAATGATTTTTGTTTTATTTACCTTTTTCAATAATTAAATGTGTTTTGTTTTAATAGTATCCACTTATAAACAATGTTTAAGGATATTACTGATATGTTTTGAATATTTATCCAGTTTTAGAATCCTCAAGTTGACCATTTACCAAAAAAAAAAAAAAAAAAAAAAAATAAAAATAAATCCTGACCTACCTACCCTAATTTTTGGGGGCATGTTACCTGAAACAAACATTTTTTTTGTATGCCTTATCAGACCTGCTTGTTGGCCTAGATTCATATGCTATCAATTCACCTGTCTGATGATACATTCTTTTATAACAAGTGATATAGACCAACATTTCTTCTATTTGAGAGGCAAGTGTAGATATATCCACTACAAACATTGCCATAGTTTGAGAGGCAAGTGTAGATATATCCACTACAAACATTGCCATAGTTTGAGAGGCAAGTGTAGATATATCCACTACAAACATTGCCATAGTTTGAGAGGCAAGTGTATATATATCCACTACCAACATTGCCATAGTTTGAGAGGCAAGTGTAAATATATCCACTACAAACATTGCCATAGTTTGAGAGGCAAGTGTAGATATATCCACTATAACATTGCCATAGTTTGAGAGGCAAGTGAAGATATATCCACTACAAACATTGCCATAGTTTCTGGACTATGATGTTGGTATTCAAATACATTATTTGTATGCATTATTTGTATGTACCAAAAGAAATCCAGCTATTGGCGTAAACTGGTCCATTAGTGTCTTGAAGAAGAAAATGTACTTTATTTTCAATCATAATGACAATGTCAAATTTAGAATGCTAATTGATGGTAAATTAATAACACAACTATTTCTTTTTGTCAAAACTTCAGTTTATTTCCATAATCAAGCCCACTTCTCTAGCCTGAAAATGTGTCTCTGTAATTTTAACCAACCAGACTCCTCTTTGCAATCTTCATACAATCTATTAATGCTGCACCAAATGAAACAATTATTTACTATAATATACTTGGTATCAACACAATCCAGCAAAATTGCTTCTGTTAAGTATGCAATCATAAATCCACACAACTGGCACAAATTGCTAGTAATTTACAACCAATTATCATAACTTGCATGACTCATTCATAACATAAGATGAGTTTTGCAGCCAACTTTATGATCCAAGATCACATACCACTGGCAATATATCACATTTCTTGGAAAACGCTTTCTTTGTTTTTGCGCACAGGGGCCCCAAAACATTGTAGAAACAAGTAAACAAGTCTTTCTGGTAATACCGATTTTACAAAGGTGTTGTTCAACATTAATTTTGTGGAACATCGTCTGAAACAAATCAAAAGATGCTGCAAATACTAGATCCTGCTCTGTATATAAATCAGGAATGCAAAAATTATCTTTCTCATGAAGTTCTATCAACGTTTTCCAACTTAACTGACTGTAGTTTATTTCTTTAACATTTCTAATGAAAAAAAAACAGCCATAGTTTTATTTTTTAAGTACAGTACATCTAAGATCTTTAATATTAACCAATATATCTGCTACAGAGCAGCTTCTGGATCTTAGCAGAAGTTACATTTTATGACTAGGATCTTTAGGATTGACCAAAATAACTGTACATAGCAGCTTAGTTGTATTGAATCATAAAAGGTTTACACCCAACATCTTACAATTGACCAAAAGCTCAGTATCCCAGCAGCGTTTTTAGTTGCATTGAAAATTTTGACCATAAAATTGACCATAGTTTATGTGATTGCCAATTGTTAAAATTGACCATAGCTCATGTAATTGCTAATTGTTAAAACTGGCCATAGTTCATGTAATTGCTGATTATGAGGATAATTTCATTAAGATTTTGGTATTTTGATTTTGATTATAGATCTCATATTATTGCTATTATTATTATTATTATTATTATCATATGTTCCGGCTATGTATCTTATTATTTAAATACCCCCCGTATATCATCTATACAATTGTGTTAATGTAAAAATTATCGGAAGTTACTAATTTACTAACAATTTTGCTTTGTTATATTGCCCTAATTGTATATGTTATATACTTGGGTGAAAATAAAAGTCTTGTTCTGTTCTGTTCTGTTCTGATTGTTAAAATTGACAATAGTTCATGTAATTGCTAGCTGTTAAAATTGACAATAGCTCATGAAATTGCTAATTGTTAAAATTGACCATAGTACATGTAATTGCTTATCGTTAAAATTGACCATAGTTCATGTAATTGCTAATCATTAAAATTTACCAAAGTTCATGAAATTGCTAATCGTTAAAATTGACCATAGTTCATGTAATTTCTAATCGTTCAAACTGACCATAGTTCTGGTAATTGCTAATTGTTAAAATTGACCATAGTTCATGTAATTGCTAATCATTAAAATTGACCATGGTTCAAGTAATTGCTAATTGTTCAAATTGACCATAGGTCATGTATCTGCTAATCGTTAAAATTGACCATGGTTCATTTAATTGCTAATTGTTAAAATTGACCCTAGTTCATCGTTAAAATTGACCATAGTTCATGAAATTGCTAATCGTTACAATTTACCATAGTTCATGTAATTGCTTACTGTTAAAATTGATCATAGTTCATGTAATTGCTAATCTTTAAAATTGACCATAGTTCATGTAATTGCTAATCGTTAAAATTTACCATAGTTCATGTAATTGCTAATTGTTAAAATTGACCATAGTTCATGCAATTGCTAATCGTTACAATCAACCATAGTTCATGTAATTGCTAATCGTTACAACTGACCATAGTTCATGTAATTGCTAACTGTTTGCTTTACAATCTTCAACAAGATTTATGTTGAATTACATGTACAACTAACATGTTTTAGAACTTTGATGGTTGTAATACTCACAGGTATCTGACAATTATCAGAACATCCTGAAGAAATATAAGGTACACCTGGAGATTATAGCCTCAAAATTTCATAAATAGCTTCTGCACAACTACCCCTGCCTTGGGAAGGTTTCGGCAACAGCCATATTTTTTATCTCTGAGGTGTGATGCAGGAATAATGATGATTACCTTTGTTTCTGGGAAATAACTTTTGTTATTGGACAGATGATGGATGCCAGGCACTGATTCCAACATCCAGATGGGTTGTGCAACTTGCCTTTCAGAAATTTGTCAAGATTCCCAAATATTGTGTATTGTTTTCGTGTATAACAGGAAATCCAAACATATACCAGTAGAAGCAATATTAATGTGCTTTTCATAATAAAGCATGCATAAAACAATTTTGCTGATTGTATTTTATACCTTGAATGATTCCTAATTAACTGCCTAAAAAGGTGGTACTTTTTGAAGAAAAAGTCTAGATAATGTAGTATAAATACTTTGATAAAGCACCGAGATTTCTTATCTATAGTAAGTGTTCAATCACCATACGGATTTCAATACAAGATAAACAATTTTGGAAACATGCTTAATTATTCACAACAAATTTTTTCATTATGTGTTTTTAAGTAGATCTAGTGCACTTAAACATGGAACCTTACCTGTAGTTTTTAGAGAACAAAAGCTGGTATCAAAGTCAAAATATGGAACCCTACCTGAACATTTTAGAGATTAAAAGCTGGTGTCACAGTAAAAATATGGAACCTTACCTGTACTTGTTTGAGATTAAAAACTGGTGTCATAGTCAAAGTCAAAATATGGAACTTTACCTGTACATTTTAGAGATTAAAAGCTGGTGTCAAAGTAAAAATATGGAACCTTACTTGTACTTTTTAGAGATTAAAAGCTGGTGTCAAAGTCAAAATTTGGAACCTTACCTGTACACTTTAGAGATTAAAAAATGGTGTCAAAGTAAAAACATGGAACCTTACGTGCACTTTTTTGAGATTAAAAACTGGTGTCAAAGTAAAAGTCAAAATATGCTTCCTTACCAGTACTTTTTAGGGAACAAAAGCTGGTGTCGAAGTCAAAGTGGTCAAAGCCCGAACACACGGATGCTGAGTCCATTTCCGATGAGGGGGTAACATGCGGGGTATCTGCGAGTCGCGGTTCGTTGATTGCCTGCTCACATGCTAAACGCTCGTGTGACTCGTTGAGTTCATCGAGTTTCTGAAACAATTCTTCCAAATTAATTCCAATACTTTCACTGGCATCATTTAAATCAGATGCATGAAAACCAACTGACTTCAGCTGCATTACACCATTTTTACACCCATTTTCAACACTGTGTTCACCAACTTTTCCAATGTAATTTTGACATTTCTCTAAACCAGCTATCTTAGACTTATTTACAAGTTTTGCTGGTGGTAACCCATTTCTTAAATTTGAATCGACATTCTTTATTTTTTCAAGCTCATTGTCAGTTCCATTACTTTGCACTGAATTGTCAACAAGTGAATCTGACAAACTGTCATTTTGGTCATTGAAAGCAACACTGTTAGCCTGTTTTTCCTCTGACTTGGGCGTCACAGACCCAGAATCAGTTTCATCTTCTCCGTCATCAACACTTACTGTCATGTAGCCATTTAAAACTGCAGAAATATTATGCTCTGGAGGTGTTGGTGTTGAATCCTGTTCATTTCTGTCTCTTTCCCTGCATTTCTGACAGGGTTTCACTAACTTACATACACACCAAACTTCACAAGAATTCTTATTTACAAGGCATGTAGACTTTTCCCCTTCAAAGCCTTCCAAAACCAGCCCCTTCCTTCCAAACACACTGTCAGACACACCCCGCCTTTTATCTCCTCCAAAACAGGACTTGTTCTCAATATTTGTGAATTTCTGAACTCCACAACTCTTTGAAAAGTTCCCAGACACACGGAGAGGTTTATTACTCCCTTGAAAAGTTTTCCCCATAGCTTTTCTCAGACTGTATATATCTCTAGCAAATAACTTCACAAGGTTAATTCACATATCCAGCATGCACACAGAATTGCCTTATCTCTATTCTAAATCATAACACTTGTTTACAAGTCAGCAAATTATAATTACTGCTGGACAGCAACCCCTATTACCCGCTACAGACCTCTGTCAGTATAACGAGTTCTGGACTGTTTACAATCCATTGTTAATGGCACCAAGAGATTTCTGGTAGTTGCTTGTGGTTTATTCCACTTCCAGAGAATATGATGGAATGTGGCAACTCTTACTTTTTCCTACTGCTAGACTGGTATCACAATTTTTTCTGGCAGTTAGAACATCAGACTGGAATTTTATCTCTATGCGCTCAATACTCCAGTCAAGAAACAAAGAAACAAGTTTCTCATATGTTTTCATCATTTAAGAGTATTGCATTCACATCGTGTAGACCAACAGACACCAAACCATGTTTACATATTTTAAAACTAAAAAATTTAAAACCAACATAATTTGATTTCCAGGCCTCCTCTTTTATATGAAACTATAAACATTCATTTAAACACTATCTTTCAGTTCATCTAAAGTACCTCTCATACACATGGTACTTAAGAATTTTACAGAAGTGAATACAAATTTAGTATTAGACAAAATATGTACCAAATGCCTTTGTTCCCATACTAATCCTATCTTGTATGACTGCATATCCAACAATAAAAACCAGCATGTAAAGGTCAGATCACAGACACAAACAGTCAACCATGACAGGAGATGGTTGAATTTAATTGCTGGTTTGGAAAGGAACAAATTACAATGTCTGTATAACTGAATAGTAGGCCACACTTGTGCAAGGGGTCCTGTAATTATCTCACCATCTGCCCCACCTATCTGGCCTATCACCTTGGCTATCAATTCTGTACAACATTTAAGGCAACATTATAATACTCAATAGTGCTTTATAAGGTAGTTTGAAGGTAAATTTAATGTAAAATTATATTTCTGGACACATTTTGTAGAACCAGTACATACAAATTATTTGTCTGTATTTTTTAAATGGTTTATATGTGAAATTGTGGTCACTAGAGTGTCAGTTCACTTGAGTATTGTACTTACAAATTAAATAAATACTACATTTTAAGTTAATGGATTAAATACTTCATTCATGTAGAAATATTATACCGAAACACAGGTTTTGGAATAATGGGAATGCTTGCAAACATTCTTGGTGTTTTATCGTGTTTCAAACAATCTATGGTATGTCCCAAATATTATCATCTGTTTTAATATAAATACATCTAAAACATGACAATAATTGAGGCGTGTCATGGGAAAACCGGGCTTAATGCATGTGCGTAAAGTGTTGACTTATCAGGCTAATCCAGGACGGCACTTTCCGCCTACACTTAATTTATGTTTAGAAGAGACTTCCTTGAAACAGAAAATAGCATAAAAAGCGGAAAGTGTAATTCGACACTTTACACACATGCATTAAGCCCGGTTTTCCCACAACGCTCCTCGATTATTGTTTCTTCGGAACTGAAATTTCAGAAGTTGGCAAAACAAAACACAAATTATATCAAGAAAATAACGAGCTGATTGTTTATAAGGGTGTAATCATAAAAACGTCTGTCATAATTTATCTGAAATAAAGAAAACCCTCTGAATTCTACAAATTAAAACCTATAATGAGTAATAAAATCCAACAAAACATAAAGAAAGTTACTTACCAGTTATTCTGTTGCTGGTGCCAGAAATTGATTTCTGTTTGTTTAAACATCCGATGTCACAACATGTTCCCAGTCTTGCATTCCTAGAATGTAGTAAAATAAATATTAGTATTGTAACTTGTGTTGTACGGAATGATTTACTAATAAAATGAATTCCTCTGCATATTTGGGATTTGCAAACATAAAGTAAGACCATTGATTATTGCTGCAAAAATCCAGTTTGGTTGATTTTGCGTTATTTGATAAAATATGAATATGATATCAAACTTTAATGAATAACTACCATGACGTATGAAATTCGAAAAATTAATATTAATAATAATACAAAAAATATAATAATAATTCTTTAGATGTAGTTTATTTTGTATTTAAACCAGGTTATTGACATACAAACAGCTAGAAGAACATGATAAGGTTATTGGATTTGTCAGTGTATCACGATAGTTTCACTTTCACCACCCAAACATACATAAAAGATCTATGTTATCATCAGTATTATTTTGCATTTGTAGTGAAACATAAATTATTGATTACGCAGGTTGAGATAAACTCTTGAAATGTCTTTGATTGTGACGTTTACATAACCTTTGGTAACCTAGAATTCTCTGTAGCACTCTTCTTTGGCTCTTAGACACTAAAACCTGGTATCTACCAGCATTGTGTAGTTGTTTGTTTTGTTTTACCGGTATTAATATACATTTAAGATAAACAAAATTTCAAAGAAACAAAACTTGTTCTGCTGTAGAAGTTTAGTGGTGTCTGGGATACTTGTCATCAAGCCAGCAAGCCAGCCAACAACCTCTGCACAGATTTAACTGTGTCCCAGCATATCTCATTAAATCCCTGCTGGCATGAAGTTTCACGTGACCATAGGCAAACACTTGGCACGAAATAAAATCGTGGAATAGCACATGATAAAAACGTGGACAACGTAAAATCCTTGCGTTGTTAAGTTTACTTTTTTTTTATATATATTTTTTTATTTTAACTTATTATATATTTACCTCGACCAATAATGCAACATGTCTGTGTCGTTGTTACAAAATACTAATGATACAATTAAAATTTTGTAAAAAAACTAATCTTCAATCTCCTCATAATCGTCTCCCTGGAAAACTTCAAAATCTGTAAGTTTTTAACTTGTGGTGGCAGTGGTAACTGAGGAGAGTACCAATGGGGAAGTAACCACTGCAAGGAGTTTGGCCAGCCAATAGACCTTTCCCGATTTTGCCACAAATTTTTCATAAGTGTCCCTTGCACCAATTTCTCTATTTATT